>VFSX01000026.1:775365-797865 GCA_016618255.1 Chlamydomonas sp. UWO 241 | reverse complement strand
AATGGCTGCGGCGCACGAGCGGCGCCAGGGGCTCCCGCCCTGGCGCCGCTCGATGGCGGACAACCGGGACAACTGCGCTTGGTACTGGGCGGCTGAAAATCTGGAAATTTCCCCTGACCGGCTCTGACGCACAGCGCTACTGGTGAACTGGTCCTGATGGGGCGAGGCTATGTGGCAGATGGGGCAGCGGTACGATGGAGAGCACGATGCACGATGGCGAGAATTGCGGCGAGCATGCACCCCCTCTCACAACGATCGGAACTCAAGCAGATTGCGGCTCCTAATGGTTTACTGTGCCTGGATGGAAGAGAGAGACGGATGGCGAGAAATTGAGAAACATGGGAAGCGAGGCACATGCGGCTAGGCTTTGTGAGGAGGTTGCGGCGCAGGGGTTCCCTGCCCCAAGGCGCAGATTATTAGATGGCGACGCGATCGATGCACCAGCCGTGCGGCATGGGGCGAGGCGAGGCCCCACCAGCGGGCGGGCACCATAATGGAGATGGCGGCTAAGAACGGGGAATGCGGCTACCGGGGATGAGGCTACGGGTTATGCATGCCAGGGGACGGCGGACAAGGCTAATGCGTCACGGCGCATGGGTAAAGAACGGGGAATGAGGCTACGGGAGCTGGCGGGCGCGGCGCGCGCACGGCGCGCGCGGCGCATGGGGGTTGCATGGCGGCGCTCTGCGCGTGCATGCATGGAGGAGATTGCTGGCGGGCATGGAGGAGCTTGCTTGAGGGCAAACAGGAGATTGCTCGCGGGCGTGGAGGAGATTGCAGGCGGGCATGGAAGCGGATGGCGAGAAATTGAGAAACATGGGAAGCGAGGCACATGCGGCTAGGCTTTGTGAGGAGGTTGTGGCGCAGGGTTCCCTGCCCCAAGGCGCAGATTATAGATGGCGCAGCAATCAATACACTAGCCGTGCGGCATGGGGCGAGGCGAGGCCCCACCAGCGGGCGGGCACCATAATGGAGATGGCGGTTAACAACGGGGAATGAGGCTACAGGGAGAGGATACGGGTTACAGATGCCAAAGGGGACGGCGGAACAAGGATCAGCCATAGGTGTCACGGGAAATGGCTAAAGAACGGGAATGAGGCGGGTGGTACGGGTGCTGGCGCGCATGGAGCGCGGCGCGGCGCATGGAGATCGCATGGCGGCGCCCATGCATGGACGAGATTGCTGGCGGGCATACAGGAGATTGCTGGCGGGCATGGAGGAGATTGCTGGCGGGCATACAGGAGATTGCTGGCGGGCGTGGAGGAGATTGCTGGCGGGCATGGAGGAGATTGCTGGAGCCAATGGCGGCGGCGGGACTAGTAGTAGAACACAGGCGCACACCAACAATGCGTTGCTGTCACTACCTGGGTGGTATAGGGTGGATCTGGGGGCCCAGTGTCCTGTCTAGGTCCAGTGCGTGCGCGCGTGTGGGGGTTTACCCTCACCCCTACCAGGTAGCCAGCCAGTTTCCCACTGAAACTGAGTTCAAGGTGTCGGGCGCTAGCGCCGACACCGGTCTTATACATCATTACTGGTGTCACACAGACTGTAATATCCATCATCATCATCAGTACCACCGCCGAGACCCAAGCCCAGTTATGCGATGCCTCCAAAAGAGGTCCCCAAACTGCTTCGAGGGGATAGGGGGTTAAAGTGGCGCATGCCAATGTCCGCCGACCCTCCGCGCGCCTCACCGTTCGTAAATCGGTGAAGCGTGCGCACACACACCACACACACACACACACACACCTCCCCCACCCACCCCACAGCGCTCCCCCCCCGGGCCATGCATACCCTAAAACCCTAAACCTAGCTAGCCGGTAGGTGCGTCACACACGACTGTACAATCCATCATCATCAAACCCTAAACCCTTAACCCTCCTCACCGTTCGAAAATCGGTGTAGCGTGCGACAGGTCCGTCACAGCGGTCGCATATGTCACAATGTTTGGCGCCGTCGACAGCTTAAACCCTAAACCTGAAACCCTACACCCTGACCCTAAATCCTAAACCTGAAACCCTTAACCCTGAAAAGGAAATCACTGCCCTAAACCCCTAAACCCTCCTCACCGTTCGAAAATCGGTGAAGCGTGCGCCAGGTCCGTCAAAGACGTCGCATACGTCACAATGTTTGGCGCTGTCGACAGCTTGCTGGGGCAGTCGAACCCGGCTGTCAGGTTGAGGGGCGCGCCGATGACGCGGCCAATCTGTTGGGGTGTGTGGACGGAAGTGTGGGTGGGTGGACGGGTGTGAGCAGTTTTGTGTGTCGGGAAGGGGGGGCAGTCAAACCCGGCTGTCAGGTTTAGGGGCGCGCCGATGACGCGGCCCATCTGTTGGGGTGTGGGGGGATCGAGGTGTGGCAGGTGTGGGTGTGTGGACGGGAGTGCATTTTTTGGGGGGGGGGGTGTTGGTGTCGGACACTCGAGCGCCGTGGCCAGGTTGAGGGGGGCGCCGAAGACGCGCTCCGTCTGTTCAGGTGTGCGGATGGAAGTGTGGAGGTGTGGACGGAAGTGTGGCGGTGTTGACATTTTTGTTGTGTGGTGCAGGCAGTGCTGTGTGACGGTACGTGCCGAACCGTGCCAGGAGGAAGGCTATTAAAGAACACTCACCTCCCCTACACTACACACCATACACACACACACACACACGTACACACACATGCTGCACAGCACCAGCCCCGACTTGAGTCATACACTGTCACACCTGCAAACACCCACACCCACATACGCGCACACATGCACGCACACACACACACACACCACAACCACACACAAACATACACCCACACCTGCTGCACCAGCTGTTGGCACAGCACCAGCCTGCTCGCATCATACACCGTCGTGCCCGCCACCGCCCCAGGCAGCGGCGTGCTTGCGAGTGAAACCTGCAGGCTGCAAACAGCAAATCCGGGCGGCGGGGGGGGCACCCCAGGCGGGGGTGCCGGCGGCCTGCGGGCGGTGTGTGTGGAGGTGTGTGTGTGTGTGTGTGTGTGCTTCGGGGGCGTGGGGGGGCGTGTGGGGGGGGGGGGTGAGTGCGCCCTCGTAACAACTTCGGGGGCGGGCTCATGCTTGTGGTGCAGGCATTGCTGGTGCATGCGGTTCGCACGCGTGTGGCGATTTGATGGGTGGGTGCGTGCTGAATGGATTGGTGGCTGCAGAATGGGTGTTGGAAGGATGGGCACTGGATGGATGGTGTGGGTCGGTGGTTCCGTTAAAGACCTTGGAAAAATGATGGCCCAACCCGGGCCTCGCGCTCATTTCACCAATCTCAACCCGAGGAAGACGAATTTTGGCGGTCAAGTGTAAAAATGCTGATTTTCACACTTTTTCGGGTCGGACTTCGCTCAATCTCAACCCGACGCGCCAGCCCAAATCGGCCAATCTCAACCCGAAAGTGCACTTTGTCGGGTTGCGGGTTGGCTAACGGAAACACTGGTGTGGGTGTGTGCGCGAGGGGTGGATCAGCCTATCTTCAGTCCAACTGACGTCCAGCAGCTCTACACACACACACACACACACACACACACACACACACACACATAAAAAAAAACTCACGTCGGCGGTCGCGGCGGCGCCGGCGGACGCGGGCGGGGCGGGTACGGCGGGGGCGCCGGTGGCAGCACCGGCGGCGTGTCCGGTGCGGGCGGCGCCGGCGGTGTTGGTGGATTTGGAGAGGGGGGGTACACCGGGGGTGGCGAGGGGGGGGTCGGCGGCGAGGGAGGAGGCGTGGGCGGCACAGAGGGCGTGTCGGGGTGGGGGGGGAGGTGCGGCGGGGGCGGGTAGGCCGGCGGGGAGGGCGGCGGCGGGTAGGTTGGCTGAGACGGCTGTGACGGAGGGAGGGGCAGCGGAGGGGGGACTGCCGGGTATGCCGGGGGCAGTGGGGACATGAGCGGCCGGCGCCATGCGTAGCCTGCATGGGAGTGCGCGTGTGAGCGTACGTGCGCGCGCGTGCGTGTGGGGGCGTGTGCGTGCGTTGGTGGAATGTGGGTGTGTGGCGGTGAGCACCCCCGGGGCATGGCGTGCTCCGCGCCTCGCCTGTCATAATGTGATTCATGCAATTGAGCATGGGCATGGGCCCGTAGCAGCGACCAGCATGGGAACGGGCACAGCCCAGCCCTTCTCCGCAGCACCCACAACGCAGGGGAGGCTCCGCGCCGCTGCAGGTGCCGGGGCGAGTCAAGTCATTGTCGAAACTGGCGTGCACCCTTGCCCACCTTGCACGCCGCTTACAGCCAACAGCGCCAGAACCATGCACGCAAACGGAGCCCGCCATGCCAGCCGCTGGCTCCGCTGCTGCGCCATGCTGCCAGATCAGAGACCTGCTTGCATGCTTGCACTGCTGACGTTCACGCCACTTGAGACGCTGCCACGCGCCACCGCGGTCCCGCTTCCTCGCCTGCACTACACCGCACGCACTACCCGCGCTGCGCTGGTTCTGGAGGGGCCGCGGTCGGAGTAGTAGGGCCAGGATAACCGCTGCGCGCCCTCTATCGCCCGTTTGCAGCGTGTGCGAGTGTTGATTTAACGCAGCAGCGAATGCGTAAAATGGCTAGAGAGCGCACCGTGTGGCTGAATCGACGTCTGTCACATGCAAGTTTGGGGCATTGAGAGAGCTGTGGAGAAGTCCCCCACACTACAACCTTCGACAGCAAGCGGACACGCAGCACGTGTGTGAGACACCGTCTGTGCGCCTCGATGGCGCCTCGATGCAGCGATTGTCTGGATGCTTCGAAGTATCTATACCTCCGCCTCCGCGCAAGGCAGACACATACAAGCTCTGGTAACCAACTGCTCGCCGCCGCAAGGGACTCTCAGACTGGCGACGCACCGAAAATCTCGGTCTCTGCGAGGAGGGAGGCGTGAGAATGCGAAGAGACTCTCTCCCTCGGAGTACAACAGCTCCCTTCGCATATTATTTCCCCCCGGAGAGACGTAGTAAGCACACGGTGCCAGCTGTTAAAAGTGAGAAGAGCTGTCAACCGCTTGTGTTGCCGCCTTCGTGAAATGGGTGCCCGCCTGGGTTGAAAATGCTGGGAGGTGGGCTTGAAGAGAAAGAGACTAAGAGAGAGAGAATCGAGTGACCTGAAGTGTGAAGCGAAATCGACTTGCTCCATTCGACTCCAAACCAAGGCTATGACTAGGGTTCGACCCCTAGAGGCCATAGCCGTTCTTAAAACTGGGGTAGGAGGCCTCCCAGGGGGTGCGCTGGGGTGTGTGGGGACAGCGGTGGCGGCGGCCGAACTTGACGGTCCGTTGCTTCACACGTCGCTGCCCCGTCGCGTCCCCCCTCTTGACCTCTGTGTGTCTGTCTCCGATGTGAGTGTGTGTCGCTGCGTGGCTGTACATGAACGCCTCTTGGCTGTCCGCGATTGTGTGGCTAGCGGCGGAGCTGTCAATTATCCTTACGTAGGGGTCAAAGCGCTAATTTGAAAAATGCAGTACGGGTAATCCTTCGTAATAACCTACAAAGATGCATCGCACAAGGCTGCACAAAACTCGTCGCACGCGCGCCGCAACTCTCCCATCCAACCCTCCATAGCCGCAGGCATCTCGCCCCAAACGCGCCGTGCGCGGCGCGCGGGGCGGGTCACGGGGGGTGAGGAGGGGGTGGGGCCTCCTCGCAGCCTGCGCTCCGGTGCACTCCCTACTTGCCTCGCAGATGCGGCGGCACAAACTTGCTCTTCGGCGGCGCGCCGTCCGCCGGCGGCGCGGCAACGCTCGGGGCCGCCGCGCGCGGCGGCGCGTCGTCGCGCGCCCCAGCAGCGGGGCGCGACCAGCGGTCGCCGCCGCCGTCGCCACCCGACCCGACCGGGAGGCGGTCGTCGCGGCGGTCGTCGCGGCGCTCTGCGGGGTACCCGCCACCACCGCCACCGCCACCGCCCCAGCGGTCACCACCGCCGCCGCCCGCGGCGGCGCTGCCGCGCTGCGCCGACGGGACAAACGCACCCCCTGACGACGCGGCGGCGGCCTGCGGGGGCGGCGCGCGCCCGGCCTGCTCCTTTTCCAGCTTCTGCTTGGCCTCGATCTCGGCCTCGCGCAGCTTCTGGCGCTCGGCCACGCGCAGGACCTCGGCCGCGCGCTGCGTGGGGCGAGTGTGTGAGGGGTGCGGGGGGTAAGGGGGGGTAAGGGGTAAGGTGTGTGTGTGTGAGTGTGTGTGGTGGGGGGGGGGTAATTGGTTGGTGGGCGTGTGCGTGGGTGCACAACCTAGATGGATGCATGGGTGGATGGATTGGGTGTGGCGGCGCTCGGCCACACGCATCACTTCGAATGCACGCGGTGTGTGTGCAGGGGTGTGGGGTGGGTGGGGTGGGTGTGGGGGTGTGGGGGGGGCTCAGTGAGAGGGAGACAATGTTTGCATGCACAGGGTATGCATGCATGTGTGAGTGCATGTGTGCACATATGCATGGATGGCTGTGCGCTCCCGCCTACCCACCTCGACCTCAGCGGCCGCCTGCCTCGCAGCCTCCTCCTTCTCATACTCCTCGGTCAGCTCCTGCGCAAAGCGATGCGGGGTTCAAGTCGTCGATATGGACGCTGGAAAGGTATTGGGTCGAGAGAGGCCGAGTTCAAGTCGACAGTATGGACGCTGGGAAAGTATCATGTCGAGAGAGGCTGAGTTCAAGTCGTCAACAGGGACGCTGGAAAAGTTAACTGTCGAGAGAGAGAGCGCAGAGCGTCAACCAGAGCACGAGAGTGACAAAGAGTGACAAAGAGTAAGGGCTCGAGTCGTCAATATGGACGCTGGAAAAGTATAACGACGAGAGAGGCCGCGCAGGGTGTCAACCAGAGACCGAGAGTGACAGAGAGCGAGCATGGGAGAGCGAACGAAGCAGGAAAGAGATGACAACCTCCGATCAGAGCCTACATGCATGCACGCATTCCTGCATTAAGACACAGATCAGGAGGCGCCTTTGCCGCGTGCAAGCGAGCGCCAGCAGAGCAGAGCAAGGGCCACCACCACACGCGCGCCGCTGCGCGCCTCTGCAACGTCTGCGTTGCACAAACTCGCGCGCACGACCCCGGCACCACGCAAGCGCCACCCCTCCCTCTTCACACAAACACACACACATCCCACCAAGGCAACCCAAGAGCACCACCCCACCCACCGCGACGCGCGCCTCCACATCAGGTTGCAACGCCGCAAAAACTCGCGGCGTCGCACGCCCAGCCAACCGCCCTTCCCAACCAAATTCGAACTTGAACTCGAGCATAGATTCGAACCTAATTTCAAGCCTAAATTCCAACCTAAATTCAAACCCCACCCACCGCGACGCGCGCCTCAACGTCCAGGTTGCAGCGCCGCACAAACTCGCGGCGGCGCGCGGCATCGCGATCGCGCGCGCGCTGCGCCGCGCGCTGCTCCTGCAAGCGCTCGCGCTCTGCGGACAGCTCCTTGAACTCCTCTTGGCGACGTGCCATGATCTGCGGGGGGAGAGAGATGTAGGGAACGAGAATGAGGGGGGGGGGTCGAGAGAGAGACTGAGAGGAGCGAGATTGAGATGGAGAGAGGACAGATCCTTGGGGGGTGGGTGGAGATGAAGTGAGAGAGTGGGGGGGGGGGGGGGAGGGATGGAGATGGGGCAGGTGGGGGGGGGGGGGGGTGTTATGGAGAGAGAGAGGGGGGGGAGATTGAGATGGAGAGAAGGGGGAGGGGGCTGTTATGGAGAGAGAGAGTGAGGGGGGTAGGGGTGAAGAGAGAGGAAGAGGGAGAGAGAGGGAGAGGGCTCCTTGAACTGCTCCTGGCGATGTGCCATGATCTGCGGGGGGCGCGCGCGCGAGGGCATGGGGAACGGGGAAGCAGAGGGGGGCGGGAGGGAGAGAGGTTGTGACGAGAGAGAGTGAGGGTGGGGGGGGCTGCAAGGGTGCGTGACACGTGGGAGCGGGCAGGCAACCCCCAGGCACGCGTAATTCAAACGCGGGTGGGCTGCCGCGCGCGCCTACTGCATCCCGCGCCTATTTAACCACGCAGGCAGGCGGCCCTGCGCGCAACAACAGAGCGGGGCTGTCGCGCGCGCGCACACAAAACGCACACAAACCCACCTGCGCCGCAAACGTCGACTTCTCGGAGACCATCGTCGCGAGGCGCGCCTGTGCGTGTGTGTGTTGGGTGTGAGGAACGAGTCGGCCACCATCGTGTCTATGGGGCATGCGTGTGACCCTGTGTGTGTGTGCGTGTGTGTGTGTGTGTGCACGTGTGTGTGCAAAGGGGTGGGTGGGTGAACAGCAGTGTGTGTGTGTGTGTGTGTGTGTGCGACACGGCGGTAAAGCTCAGTACAGCGGAGAAGGTGTAATCAGGTGGCCGGGGCCACATTCAGGTCTGTTGAGCTTGAATCATTTCTATTCATCAGCGCTAAATACCGTGTGTGTGCGTGTGTGCAAGGGGGGGGGGGGAGTAGATACGGTGGTATATAGCTCAGCACAGCGGAAGAGGTGTAATCAGATGGCCGGAGCCACATTCAGGTCTGTTGAGCTTGAATCATTTCTATTCATCAGCGCCAAATACCGTGTGTGTGTGAGTGTGTGCGTGTGTGTGCGTGTGTGCAAGGGGGGGGGGAGGGGGAGTAGATACGGTGGTATATAGCTCAGTACAGCGGAGAAGGTGTAATCAGGTGGCCGGAGCCACATTCAGGTCTGTTGAGCTTGAATCATTTCTATTCATCAGCGCCAAATACCGTGTGTGTGTGAGTGTGTGCGCGCGTGTGTGTGTGCGAGTGTGCAAGGGGGGGGGGGGTAGATACGGTGGTATATAGCTCAGTACAGCGGAGAAGGTGTAATCAGGTGGCCGGGGCCACGTTCAGGTCTGTTGAGCTTGAATCATTTATAATCATCAGCGCCAGAAACACCGTAAGCGTGCGTGCGTGTATGTGTGCGTCTGTGTTTGTGTGCGTGTGTGAAGGGGGGGAGGGGGAGTAGATACGGTGGTATATAGCTCAGTACAGCGGAGAAGTTGTAATCAGGTGGCTGGAGCCACATTCAGGTCTGTTGAGCTTGAATCATTTCTGTTCATCAGCGCCAGAACCACCGTGAGCGCGCGTGCGTGTATGTGTGCGTCTGTGCTTGTGTGCGTGTGTGAAGGGGGGGAGGGGGAGTAGATACGGTAATATATAGCTCAGTACAGCGGAGAAGTTGTAATCAGGTGGCCGGGGCCACATTCAGGTCTGTTGAGCTTGAATCATTTCTATTCATCCGCGACCGGGGTGGGGGGGCAAAGCGTGATGACTCCTGAGTGTGTGCATCGTGCTGCGAGAGAGTCGCGACCAAAGTACAGACTACCAACAGGGCGTGACAAGCGTAGGATTCACGCGCCCGCAACGATATGAGGGATGGAGAGTGCGTGCAGTGTGCTACGCTACGAGAGTGTCGCGGCCCAATAAAGATGGCGCGGCCAACGGGGTGGGACACGCGCTGGTGCGTTGGGGCTCACGCGCCCGTAACGATAATGATGAATGGCGAGTGCGTGAGAAGTGTGCTACGCTACGAGAGTGTCGCGGCCCAATGAAGATGGTGCGGCCCAGCAGGGTGGGACACGCGCCGGTGCGTGGGTCGCGTGGTGATGTCAGGAGCATGCCATTTGATCTCTTGGCACGGGCAGGGCCAGGAAATTGGTAAATGTCCTTGTGGTGTGGGCGGGTGCAACGGCAGCATCGATATAGCTGAAGAAATTCAACGGATTGGTGGGCATCAGGAGGGTTTCGTTCAGAAGCGCGGATCAGGGCACCATCGTTGCCCGTGCGGCATGCGTCGCGTGGTAGCGCGTGTGCGGTGGCGTGTGCACTGGGGGATCTTTGATGGCATGGCGGCGTGTTTGAACAAGGAGATAGCAGGGGGTGGTAGGTGTGGATTGAAGGTAGGTGCGCGCCGGTTTGGAAAATTTCAGAGGGGAGTGGGAGCGTGATTGATGAGCGCGTGGGGCGTGCGTGGGGGCGGCTCTGTGGTGGCCTTGGGTCGCGTCCCTCCCTTTCTGACCTTCTCGATCACGTCGAGCTCCCATGCTGCGCGGTGCTCTGCCGCGTGCGTCGCCTGCTGCTGCTCCCACATCCCCTTGTCCTCCTCCATGCGAGTCACGTACGCGGCCTGCAGGTGCGGTGTGACAGGTTTCACACAGGTATTGCACACGGGTGTTGCACAGGTGTTGCACAGGTGTTGAACGGGTGTTGCACAGGTGTGGCGCTCCATGTACCATGAGAGCACCATCAGAGCACTGCATCACTGCAACATCAGAGCACCACAAGCACCACCACACAGCCCCCCAACGCACCTGCAGGTACGGAACCTCCTCCTCGCGGCGCGCGCGCTCCATGTGGTCGAGCAGCTTGCCGGCCTTGTTGAGCTTGCGCTCCATCTCCTGCAGTTGTGAACGGACAGAGCAGGCACAGCGGTTAGTGAGTTGGACATCGCGTTTGGGTCAGCAGCATGCGGTTGGGCAGGCAGGCAGCAGGCAGGCAGGCAGGAGCGTGAAGTTGTGCCAGTGGCAGCAGCAGCGGCGCTTCAGTTGGTGCTAGCAGCAGCAGCAGCAGCAGCGAAAGCAGCGACAGCAGCGACAGCAGAGGCGGTGGCCGCGGTGGTGCGCGTGGCTGGGCGGCGCCTTCGGCTCGCTGGGACAGGCGTGCATGCGTGACACCTCGTCTGCTCACACGCCGCTCCGCCTTTTTTCCGCACCTGCTGCTCCTTGAGGCGCTCCGACATGACCTTGTGCACCATCTCGTCCTTGGTCGCGGCGGCGACGCCAGCCAGGCTCGTGACGGCAGCCTGTGGGGGGTTCATACAGAACAGAGATCAGAGGTCAGAAGCCAGGATCAGATATCATATACGAGTGTGGGTGAGGTGGCGTGCAGGTGCGCCATCTCATCCTGGGTCGCGGCGGCAACGCCAGCTCGTGAAAGCAGCCTGTGGGGGGTACATACAGAACACAGACCAGATATCAGAAACCAGGATCAGATACCAGAGACAAGTGCGCCATGCGAGGCAAACAGCGCACAGGGATGCAGAGATCGAGCCAGCGAGTGAGCGAGCAAGCAAAAACCCTGTAGAATCATCGGCATCGCTTGTCCCGCCCCGCCTTTCCACACACCCAGACACACAACACGCACCTTGCCCTTCTTGGCGTTCTGCTGGTTGTACAGCTCCAGAGCCTCCTTGGCGTCCTGCTCGTCCTTCTCGCGCGTCATGCGGTCGATCTCGCGCTGGAGGGCCTCCTCCTTGCGCCTGTAAGAAGATGGGGTTTGAGTGGGGTCGTGAGAAGGCTGGTGAGTTGAGGGGTTCATTGAGTTGAGTGGAGAGTCTTTCTTCTCTCTTCTTCAAGGGTTGCCCAGGGTCGGTCTGTGAACATGCGGCCGATCGCGCGCTGGAGGGCCTCCTCGTTGCGCCTGTGGTGAAAAGGGTGAGTGCTCAAATGCATCAGAGCACCAGCAGTGGTCATGCGGTCGATCTCGCGCTGGAGGGCCTCCTCCTTGGGCCTGTGGGATGATGGGGTTTGAGGGGTGAGTGGGGTTGTGAGTTGAGGGGTTAAGTGATTTGAGTGAAGGATCGTTCAAGGGTTGCCCAGGATCTGTCTTTGGACATGCGGTCGATCTCGCTGGAGGGCCTCCCTCTTGCGCCTGTGGTGAAGGGTGAAAGAGTGCTCAAACGACCACCAGGGCACCACCGGGGAACCTCACCATCAGAGCACCACATCAGAGCGCCATCAGGGCACACCACAAGAGTCCTGATTAGAAACCCCATCAGAGCGCTCCATCAGAGCACCAACAGAGCACATCCACCAGAGCACACCATCAGAGCTGTCCCATCACAGCGCCGCCACGCACCTCTTGTCCTCGGCAAGCTCCGTCTCGCGCGCCTTGCACCCGCGCATGCGCTCCTCCTCCTGCTTCTGCTCCAGCCGATAGCAGCGCCAGGCTTGACTAGCTAAGCTTGGATCGATTGAAACTAGGCATTGCTACGCGCAGAACATTGACCACCGGTACACGCACCTCTTCTCCTCGGCCAGCTCCGTCTCGCGCGCCTTGATCGCGCGCATGCGCTCTTCCTCCTGCTCCTGCTCCATGAGCGCGAGCTCCTGCTCCTCCTTGCGCTTCTCAATCATGATCTTGCGCGCGTTCATCAGCTTGTGCTCCTCAGCGCTGCAGTGATGAGTGAGTGATGAGTGAGGATGAGTGATGGGTGAGGAGTGAGGAGTGAGAAGTGATGAAGCTCCTGCCCCTCCTTGCGTTTCTCAATCATATGATCCTGCGCGCGTTCATCAGCTTGTGCTCCTCAGCGCTGCAATGCAAGGAGTGGGGAAAAATGAGGAGTGGAGATGAGTGAGGAGTGAGGAGTGAGAAGCACAACATATGATGACCCCCTCACACACACACCTGCGCTGCAGTACCGCCGAGATCGCGGCCGCGCGGCGCGCCTCCCTTGCGCATGTTCACCTTGGACACTAGACCGTAATCCTTGGACCAGCGCCGCAGCGCCTCAAGCCCTCGGACCCCTTTTCATAACATATGATGACCCCCCCACCCACCCACACACACACACACCCACACACACACACCTGCGCTGCAGTGCCGCTGAGATCGCGGCCGCGCGGCGCGCCTCCTTGGCGTCCGGCGCCGGCGGGTCGATCATGCCGACCGCGTTGGAGAGGTGCTTCGCGAGCGACGACAGGTGCGAGCGGACCTGTGTTGAAAGAAGGGGTGCGAGACGCGTGTGAGCATGTAAAAGCGGGCGTGCGGGCGTTTACACGCTGGCGGGCGTATGCGCGTGGAATTGTGGTGGGTAAAAAAACAGGGGGCGGTGGGTGGCCATTGGCGTTCATCGTTGCGCTTTCAATGCGTCCGAGGGCTCCGCGCGCCCGCTTGCTGTCCCGCCACACACAGAAAGTGAGGCGCCCATGACGACGCGTGCAAACGCACACACACGCATACACACACACACAAGCACACACACACCTTGTCCGACTCGAGCTGCTGCGAGCCGAAGTGGAGCGTGCCGTGGCGGTGGTCGATGCGGACCTGTGGGGAGGGGCGGTTTAGGGTTCAGGATTTGGGATTTAGGGTCTGGAGTTTAGGATTGGGGGTTCAGGGACGCTACGCTGCCTGTTAGGTGCGTCACACACGACTGTAGAATCCATTATCATCAGGGAGGAGGAAGCGTTACGGGCGGGCGGTTGCAGTGGGCAGGCGTGGGCCTGGGCGGGCGCCAGTGGGCGTCGCGTGAGCGGGTAGTCGCTACTGCCACCACGACTGCTTGCAAGTGATTGCTGGCTTGGGCGAGAGCTGGACACGGTTTTAGGCGGTGGTACTAGGACTGGGCCGCGTGTCTGCTGGAAAGCCGATGCTGCTATTCAATTGGGCCCCCTGCGAGACTGGCCGACCTCAAACAACAACGACACGAAACGGCGGCCTCGCGTCACTCGCTGCTCGCTCAATACAGGTGACTACTCACGTTTGGCAGCCCTAGATACAAGCTAGAAGCTGGAAGCATTCCCTCACCTGCAGGTAGCCGTAGCGCACGGCGTCGACGACGATGGACTCGACCTCGCCGACGCGGCAAACGCTCGTCCATGTCAGGACCACTAACTCAGGCTGGGCATCCTGGCTAGGCGCAACCACAGCTGCTCTCTCTCACTCTCTTCCTCACACTCCCCCTGTCAATCTCACCTGCAAGTAGCCGTAGCGCACGGCATTGACGATGATCGGCCCGACCTCGCGCCACTCACTCGTCACGCATGTCAGGACCACTAAGTCAGGCTCGGCATCCTAGTAAGGTGCAACCACAGCTGCTCTCTTTCTCTCACTCTCTTCCTCTCACACTGACCTGCAGGTAGCTGTAGCGCACAGCGTCGACGATGATCGACTCGCCCTCGCCGAACGCGGCAAACGCTCGTCCACATCAGGACCACTCATTCAGGCTGGGCACCCTGGCTAGGTGCAACCACAGCTGCTCTCTCTCACTCTCTTCCTTTCACACTCTCCATCACAATCTCACCTGCATGTAACCGTAGCGCACAGCATCGACAATGATCAGCCCGACCTCGCGCCACTCACTCGTCACTCGCTCATATCAGGCCACTAATTCAGGCTGGTCAGCCTAGCTAGGCACAACCACAGCTGCTCTCTCTCGCTCACCTGCAGGTAGCCGTAGCGAACAGCGTCGACGATGATGGACTCAACCTCGCCGAACGCGGCAAAGGGCACCATCGCCGCGAGCGACGAGATCTTGAGGCTGGAGTAGACGTCCGAGAGCTGCTTGAGCAGGCGGAGCACGGCGACCATCTTCAGGTTGGGGATGTAGCGCGCGAGGTGGACGCTCTTGACGGGCGACGAGCCAGACATGTCCTTGGGCGCCTGGGCGGTGGGACGTGTGTGAGTGAGTGAGTGAGTGAGTGAGACAGTCAGTCAGTGTGACCGTCTTGAGGTTGGGGAATGTAGCGAGCGAGAGCGACGCGCCAGACATGTCCTTGGGCGCCTGGGCGGTGGAACGTGCGTGTGTTTGTGCGTGAGTGCATGCATGCGACCGGCTTGAGGTTGCATGCAGCGCGCGAAGAGCGCTCTTGCCCTCCATGGGTAGCCTGTTGAGCCACCCCTATCGAAGCGGCCTGTTTGAGCCGCCCCAAACGAAGCTCCCTACCTGCTCCAGCTTCTCGAACAGCGGCGCCAGGTTGGTGCACAGCTCCAGTGGGTTGAACTGCGAAGTGAGTAGCTCAAACAGCTCGCGGATCTCGGCGGGCACGGTCCCCATGATGTGCGAGCCCGTCGTCTGCTGGAGGAGGCCCGCGCGCGAGAGCACTGAGCGGTAGTCGACCTGTGGTTTGTGGGCGTGTGGGTGTGTGGGAGAGACGGTAAGAGAGAGGAGAGAGAGAATGAGAGAGACAGAGAGGAAAGGAGAGAGAGAGAGAGAGTGAGTGAGTGGGAGAAAGTGAGAGCGAGGGTGAGGGGAGGGGACCTGAGTCGAAGGGAAAGGAAGCGAGGCATCACGGCAGCAAGGGAGGGAGGGAGGGTGGGGATGCATGGGAAGTGTGCAAGAGGGCATGCACGCGGGTGGTGGCTCAGACAGGTGATTAGCAATGTTACGTTTTTCGCCACGCGGGCCGATTCGAGGCGGCCCGTCAGAGCCCTTGCGCAGAGTATTTTTTGTCATCACCGCCACACACACACACACAGCATGCGAGCAAGGATGATGAGGAAGGGCGCATGCGCGTGCTCGTGCATGATGCGACACGGCAAGCACGGCAAGGGCGCATGCGCGTGCTCGTGCATGATGCGGCGTGCACAACAAGGTGTCCGACATGCGCACGTTGCAATGCAGCGCATGGGCAGTGTGCCCCTGCGTCCTGGGTGCCTGGCACGCACACACCAGATCAACCACAAACACGGGAGGACTCCTACACACCGTCTATGACACTGCCGATTATGTTGTCCATGTGCACTGCGCACGCTCGTATACAGTCGCACGCACGCACGCACGCACGTACACGCACAGCCATTCCCACCAAACCACACGCACGCGCACACACACACACACACACACACACACACCCCACGGGAGGACTCCCGACATACCTTCTGCGACACTGCGAACCCGAGGATGTTGGCCATGCGCACGGTGCGCTCCTTCTCCTGGTCAGCGGCGTTCTCGTCCTGTTGGGGGAGGGAGTACCAACGGAGGAGAAACGGCGTCAAGTGTGAGGACAACCCTAAAAACCCTAAAATCCTATAACCCTAATTCCCTCAACCCTAAACCAGTGTTCAGGTGTGAAAACAACAGTGGTGAGGTGTGGAAAACAACAGTGGGGCAATGCTGCTCACGACGTGCCAAGTGCGCAGTCATACCCAATGCGCCTGCGTGCGTCCTGTTCCTGCGATGCTCTTTGCTCATCATGACCGACCCTGACCTGTGTCCATGTGCATGCCATGATACTACGATGCATGAGTGTGCCCTATTATCTGTGATAGCTGGCCTACCCGGACGCGGTCCTGGCGCTGGCTCGGCCGGATCAGCAATCGTGCCCTATCTGTGACCCAATGTGGGCACAACAAACACCTCCATCTATCTCGACAGATGTGACATGGTACGATGGCGACACCACCTGGAAGCGCGCTCGCACGGCAGGATGGACAGCGTGCACCTTTTTAACACAAACGATGCCCATTGGTAACACCGACGACGCCATGTCCCTTGCTAACAAACCAAGCACTACGGTGAATAAACGACCTACCTGGAAGCGGTCCTGGCGCTCGTACGGCAGGATCGACAGCGTGGCGAGCATCACCGACGACGCCATCGCGCGCAGGTCCTCGGGCGCGATGTTCTTGTTGTACGTCTTGGTGAAGTTAAAGAGCTTGAGCCACGCGTACGCGTGGTACGTGTGGTTCTCCGACACGGCAAAGATCTGTGGGGTGGGTGGCGGTGAGGCATGTTGGCGCATGAGGGGATGCCATGCGTGTGAGTGTGCAGCGGGGCGAGTCGCATGGGTGTGCGGGTTGGCGAGCGTGTTGGTTCACATGTGGTCCTCCGGACACAAAGATATGTGCGGTGGTTGGCGGGGCATGTGGGCATGAGTTGATGCCATGCATGTGGGTGTACAGGGTGTCGGGCGTGCTGAGCGACACGCGGCCGGTTCATTGCGTTGCACGCACGGCAAGCAAGCTGTACAGCATGCACCGCACACCCGTCCGCACCTGCGTGAGGCACGCGTAGTACGTCGCCATCATCTGCTGCTTCGGCGTCTTCTTCGCCTGCAGGATCAGCTGCTGGATGTCCTCCACCGAGCGGAACGCCTCGGCCCACAGCTCGAGGTCGCACGCGACCTTGAGCTGCTCAAAGCGCGTGTCGACGTGCAGCTGCAGCGAGTCGGCGTGGTTCTCGCGCGAGTCGCGGTAGCGGTTGAGCTGGTTGGCGAGGTGCTGGCGAAGGATGTCGCACAGGCGGCGGAACTCCTGCATGGGCGGGCGTCGTGGTTGAGAGCACGTCGGTCAAACTGAGCAGCACACCGGCGCGGCAAGCGGGCATCCGCACCGCTCCCGCACATAATACGGGGACAATCTGGTTGCGCACAAACCTGGTTGCGCTTGTAGTCCTTGCAGAAGTTGAACGCCTTGACGGCGACCATCGCGTACAGCGACTCCAGCTTGGGGTTGATGCGCAAGATCTCGAGCACCGAGCGGTACGAGTCCCACAGGAAGCGGAACCACGGGGTCACGAGCTCGCGGTCGGTGCGGTCCTACATGTGTGCATGCGTGTGCGCGAGTGACGCCGCTGTAAACACGACGTGCTAGCTGTCACGACCATGCGTTAGATCGGCCATGCTGGCCGGCTCGACGTGCGCCAGGCCGTACGCAGCCGTCTTGACAGCTGTATGCCCCCTGTGACCATCCTCTTGAGCTGCACGCTGCATTGTTGCTGCATGCTGCGTTGCTGCCGCCGCCACATGCTCCACTCTGCATGGCGCACACAACCGTCGCGCGCGCCCTCCTCGTGGTTGCCCGCCTGCTATCCTGCCGCCAGCTGCGCCTCCTGCATGTTCCGCGCTCGGCTCTCCTCTCCATGAGTGCGGGCTGCACCAGCCGAGCCGCTCCATGCGCGGCGGCTGTCAGGCCAATATTGCGATTTGTGTCGCGCTCGCCCTCGGCCCCCCTCACCTTGCCCTTGTCAGCGGACACGTACGAGAGCATCATGTCCTCCGGCGAGCCGTCCTCATCCAGGTCGGTAGCGTCAGCGATTACCGCCTGGTGAAAGAGAGGATTTCAGATCAGTGCATGGTCTTGGGGCACGCAACCTCCGTCGCGACCCGCATGCCAACGCAAAATCGTGTGTGCGAGCCATGCCACCCACGCCGTGCTCAAGCCAGCGCGCGCATGGCTGACACCAACAGTGGCCACTCTTGGCATCGTTCCTCACCGCGGACGCGGCGTTCGCCTTGGCCTGCGCCTCCTCCGCCTTGCTGCTGGCCTTCGCAAGGAAGTACTTGATGACCTCCTCCAGCGACCCAATGTTGACGGCCTGGCACATGTTCCTGTAGCTGGAGAGCGCCTCCTTGGCATAGTTGCGACGCTGCGACGCGATTGCGGCGGCGGGGCCCCGTCAGTTGACGATCAATCGACGCAGTGCAATGCAGGAGACCCATTGCCAGGGCCATGCATGGGGGAGGGGTCCAGGGGGCCTATCTCGCCGCCATGCGTCCCACCTTGCTCTCCACAGTCAGGTCGATGTGCTTGTACATGATCTCCTCATACGTCTTCGACCACGTGCGGTGCTTCTTGCTCGTGATGATGTCGTGCAGCGCCTGCAGCGCCGCATGCGACTGCCCGACCTTCACTAATTCCTCAGCCCTCTTGAGCGCATTCTCAGGGCGGGCAAAGCCCGGCCCTCCGAAGCGACGGTTCATGACTGCTGCTAGTTTTTAGCTAGTTACAGTGTTTGGGGCCTCACACGATGAAAAAAACGGATTCACACTCTGATAGTGTGAAACGAGATCAACACCCATTTGAACCCCAGCAAACACACGCACGCACACCCATAGGGAGGGCACACACACACACACACACACACACACACACAAACACAGACACAGACACACACAAAATGGTCCCTAGTATAAATTTGATGCGAACAAAAACGGGCCCAGAGCAGCGCCTCCGTGCCCTGCCACCGCGTCCCCTTCAGAGGGGAGCCCTAACTTTCTGTATCCCAGGCGGTAATGGGCGGGGTGGGGGCGCGGGGGGCGGGGGGACACACGCACACGCTTACACATACACACACAGAGCCTGTGTTTGGCCGCTTTCAGGTGGATGGGGGTGGGCCTTCTTGGTCCCTTCATGGTTCAGTGAGAGGAAATATTGTTTTTTATTTCGGGGGGAGGGGGGGCTGAGGCACTCCGTGCTGTGTGGGGCCCCGGGGGTGGCGGAGGAGTTGAGATGGAAATGAGTTAGGGGAGCTGCAGTGATCGCCGTGTGTGGACATGGGCTTGTTTATCGCCTCTGGATGGCTCTCAGAATCTTGTGTGGGTAGTTTTCTGTGCGGTTTGTCACGGCGGGGGACTGTGCTGGGGAGCTGCGTGTGCAAGCCTCGCTGGCTTTGACTTGATCGGGTCTTGTGTTTGTACTCAAGGTCTAGGCGCTTCCCGTTGTGTTACACTTTCGACGACGACAATGAATGACCATCACCACGACACAGCCACTTGGTTGATTGGGTGAGGGGCAATGGATACACCCTCACCCCTACCAGGTAGCCAGCCAGTTTCCCACTGAAACTGAGTTGAAGGTGTCGAGCGCTAGCGCCGACATCGGTCTTATACATCATTACTGGTGTCACACAGACTGGAATATCCATCATCATCATCATCACACCCGGCTCGTGGATGGTCAAGTGTGACGTGATATGCACCAACTCCACCCAGGGCCCAGGGTGCCGCCGAGGGTCGATGAGGTGAACAGGTGTGGACATCTCTGTAATGATTGTGGCGGGGCGAATCGGCTGCACGAAGACGCGCCACAACACGCTGAGAGGAGAGGAAGCCGAATGTGTGGAGAGGGGGGCGTGAGCCGCAATGTGGGCGACGCAAATTCAACCTCTGCATTATAACGTCGCGGAGATGTCTGAAATGGTTGCATGAAGCAAGGGGGGTGGGACCTGACGCGCCTACCCAAGGGGGCACACAAGGTGGCAGAGGTGGCCGCAGGGTGGCCGTACCACGCCACCATCTGATCGGTCGGGGGATGGGTGAGGAGCCCTGCAGAGAGGTCAGGAACCCAGGCGTGGCCACCTACCCCCACGGTTGACGAGCCCCTCCCCCGCATTCACTACCCCTCGTAGTTAGAAGGTTGTGGAGCCCGTTGCGGAGGATGGCTGCAGAGTAATTGATTGCTGCATGCCCCACTGTATGACACGACCATCCTCCCAAACAAGTCGCTGCGAAGTGAGGCCTCCTTACACGTCTCCGCGCAAAAGGAAGCCTACTTGGGCACTGCCCTCCACCTTCCTCTCACCCCTCCTGTAGGGACATGCACAACAAACTTGGATGCGCGGCACCCGCTGCTGCGCTGACGACAGCGACTGCAATTCCACCACCACTTGTGAGTGTCCCTCCCTGCGGTGAGGCTTGGCCCTCCATCCTCCTCCGGGTGTTGTGCACTCCCTCCTCCCATGTATGGTGGCCTTGACCTGTGGCAACTAGTTGGACAGAGGTCCCTAGTTTGTTTGGTCGGCCCTCCTCAAAACCACGCCCTGAGGGAGCGTCCTGTAAATCTGTAAACCTGTGGCCTCCCTCCTGAGATCCCGGGAATCACCACTGGTGCGTGTCCCTCCCTGCGGTGTGGCCACACGCCATGGCTTGTGCCCTCCCTCCTCCTCCCGGTGTTGTGGCCTCCGTCCTGCTGTGACCGCCGGAAGTGGATGCCTCCCACCTTTCCTTTCCCTCACCCCACGTCAGCGGTAGGGCGGGTACAGGAGGTGCACTTTTCCAGTGCAACAGTCCTAGCAGGGCACTGTCCCAGCAGAGACTGTTTCAGCAGGGCACTGTCCCAGCAGGGCACTGTTGAGATGCGGTTGATCAACCAGCAGTGTGCTTCCTCGTCTCAACAGGCACGGGGTGCCCGGAGTCGGCCCTGCCCGCGTGACGTCTGTCGCCCTCCTCTCTCCTCCCCTCTCCACCTCAGCAGCGCGGCCACAGGTTCTCCCTTCGTCAGCGCGGGTACGGCTCTCCGTCAGCAGAACCGAGCGGGCACACAGAGTGTGCCCGGAGTCGGCCCTGCCCGCTTGAGGTCTGTCGCCCTCCTCCCAACTCCCCTCTCCACGTCAGCAGAGCAGAGCCACAGGGCTCTCCCTTCGTCAGCAGTAGAGCGGGTAGAGGATGCCGACGGCTACGCCGAGCAACCCGCCGGCCAGCACTTGGCGCGGCGTGTGCCCGAGCACCTCCTGCGTGCTCACACATGTGCAGATAATAGGCGCAGTCAGCAGTCAGAAGGGTTTAGGGTTTAGTTAAGGGTTAAGGGCTTAGGGTTTGGGGTTTAGGGATTAGGGTTTAGTCAGCACTTGGCGCGGCGTATGCCCGAGCACCTCCTGCGTGCACACACACACATGTGCAGGTAGATAATAGGCGCAGTCAGCGGTCAGCAGGGTTAAGGGTTTAGGGTTTGGGGTTTAGGGTTTGGGGTTTAAGGATTAGGGTTTAGTCAGCACGTGGCGCGGCGTGTGTCTGAGCACCTCCTGCGTACACACACACAAGCACACGTCAGCAGTGGCGCGGCATGTGCCGGAGCATGTTCTGTGTGCGCAGCGGTGGGGTGCACGGCAGCACTTCGCGCGGAATGTGCCCGAGCACCTCCTGCGTGCACGCTCACACAAGCACGCATCGGCACGCAGTAAGCAGTGGCGCGGCGTGTTTTGGAGCATGTTGTGTGCAAGCAGCGGTGGGGCGCACGTCGGCAGTCAGCACTACGCGCGGCATGTGCCCGAGCACCTCCTGCGTGCACACACAAGCACGCATCGGCTCTCAGCACGGCATGGCGTGGCGCGGCGTGTGCCAGAGCATGTTTTGTGTACGCAGCGGAGGGGCGCACGTGTACGCAGCGGATCAGCAACCAGCACTTGGCGCGGCGTGTGCCCGCGCACCTCCTGCGTGCACACACACATATGCAGGTACAAGGCGCAGTAAGCGGTGAGCAGCCAGCAGTCGGTAGTAGTGGCGGTCAGCAGCCAGCAGTCAGTATGAGTGGCGGTCAGCAGTCAGCAGTCAGAGTAGGAGTGGCGCAGCGTGTGCCCGAGCACCTCCTGCGTGTACACACACGTGCAGATAGGCGCAGCCAGCGGGCAGCAGTCAGCAGTGAGTAGTAGTGGCGGTCAGCAGTAAGCAGTAGTCAGCAGTGGCGCGGCGTGTGTCGGAGCATGTTTTGTGTACGCAGTGGTGGGGCACAAGTCAGCAGTCAGCACGTCGGCAGTCAGCACGTGGCGCGGCGTGTGCCCGAGCACGTCCTGCGTGCACACGCACATGCACGGCAGCAATCAGCATGGCGTGGCGTGGCGTGTGTCGGAGCATGTTTTGTGTACGCAGCGGAGGGAGTCAGCAGCCAGCAGGCAGCACTTGGCGCGGCGTGTGCCCAAGCACCTCCTGCATGCACACACACAGATGTGCAGATAATAGGCTCAGTCAGCGGTCAGCAGGGTTTGGGGTTTAGGGTTTAGTTCAGGGTTTAAGGTTGAGGGTTAAGGGTTTAGGGATAAGGATTTAGTCAGCACGTGGCGCGGCGTGTGTCGGAACATATTTTGCGCATGCACACGCGCGCATGCACACGCACACGCACAGGTTGCGCTGCCCCCCCCCTCCCCTCCTATCCCACCCAACCCCACGCACACGCAACACCTGCAATAAACTCGCGCGTAACACGTTGTTACTCCACCACCACGCACACACTACACCTGCGATAAACCCGTTGTCAACCCGCTGTCCCCCCCCCCCCCCAGCCCAACTTGCTCTCAACCCCTCAACCTCAACCCGCGCTCAACCTCAACCCGGGCCAATC
>VFSX01000026.1:675365-772865 GCA_016618255.1 Chlamydomonas sp. UWO 241 | reverse complement strand
GGTGCACGACGCACAAGCACACACACACACACACACACACACACGCACACACACAACGCACATGCGACACGCCACGACGCGCACATGGCACACACAGCATGCGGCGCACACACGACACGCACAAAACGCACCGAGCAGAGCGACGAGTGAGAGGAGGGCATGCCTCCAGATGCGACGAAGTGCTTAACGTCCCACACGCCCTTCTTGAAGCGCTCGGTGAAAATCTGTTAGGGGGCGTGTGCGAGTGCATGCGTGTGTGTGTGTGCATGTGTGTGTGTGTCCCACACGCCCTTCTTGAAGCGCTCGGTGAAGATCTGTGTGTGTGGGGGGGGTATGTTAGTGTGTTTGTGTGTGCATGTGCATGCGTGTGTGTGTGTGTGCATGTGTGTGTGTGTCTCCCACACGCCCTTCTTGAAGCGCTCGGTGAAGATCTGTGTGGTGGGGGGGGGGGGCATGTGTGTGTGTGTGTGTGTGTGTGTGTGCATGTGTGTGTGTGAGTGCGTATGTTGTGTGTGTGTGTGTGCATGTGCATGTCCATGTGTGCGTGTGTGCGGGTGTGTGTGCATGTGTGCGTGTGTGCATGTGTGTGTGTGTGCGTGTGTGCGTGTGTGTGCGTGTGTGTGTGTGTGCATGCGTGTGTGCGTGTGCGTGTGTGTGTGTGTGTGTGTGTGTCCCACACGCCCTTCTTTAAGCGCTCGGTGAAGATCTCTGTGTGCGGACAGCGGGGGGGGGGGGGGAGGTAGTGAGGCTGTATATGTGTGGGTTTTACAGGTTTCACACCCTCACCACTCCTACGCGCCTGGAGGACCCCGGGGCGTGAGTCAAGGCCTAGACTACACGCCTAGGGGAGCTCTACTTAGAGAGCCCGCAGGGCCACGCAGCGTGCCAGCCTACCAGTAGTATGTGTGTGTGTGTTCAGGGGGCATGACAGCACTGTCATGGGCGTACACACACACACACACACACACACGCATGCACACACACAGCACTGTCGTGGGCGTACACGGCCATCAGGTGGGCACCAGGCGCAAGCTGAGGAAGCACCCACACCAGGGTTCCCCTTGCCAATCGGATTCCGACAAGGGGACCGCCCGACGGGCGGTTTGCCGATGGGGAGCGAAAGGGGGTCTCGGACAGGCCGGAAAAAGCGGGGGTCCAGGGGCGCTGCGCCCCCGGGAAAAGTTGCCAAAACTCGGAGAAAAGCAGGGGAACTCTCAAGAAGCCCAGAGAGTCCGGGAGGCACTCTCCAGGGAAACCGCCAGCCTGACCGCCCCAACGGGAACCCCTGATCCACACCCACACAGCAGGCACACGTGCGCACTGCAGACATACACACACGATGCGAACACACATGCATTCTTAGTTGGGGTACGCACGCGTGTCCTAGAGAGAGACATTGTGGTGGTGCGGTGTGCTGGGGTCATGACAGCACACACACACACACGCACACACACACACAAACACACACAAACGCTGCACGCATGCACACGCTGCACGCACGCACGACACAGGGCACGCACGCCCCACCTTGCCCGTCTGTGCCGCCAGGAAGGCTATCGTGCCGGCCATGAAGACCTGGTTGGACATCAGCTGCGCCCAGCCGTTGGGCTCAACCACGGTGAGCACTGCCATGGCTGCGCACGCGCCGGTGCGGTGCAGCGCAGCGCCCGCGCTGCAGGATGTGGCAGGAGCGTGCATGCATGTGGCAGGTGGGTTGACAAGCATGTCCAAGGGGCGGGTGTCGGGGACTAGTCGGTGCGAACAGACAACATCGACGGTCGGCGCATGGGGTGCCCATGCAGATGCTCCCTCGCGCAGCGCCAACGCCCCATCGCCCCTCTCCAAGCAACGATCGAGCAGTCAGCACGTGCAGGCCGCCTGTGGCGGTAGTTTGGGGTAGAGCACGCACGACAAGCGCCACGGGCACCTAACGCCGCGCACCTCGCGGACACCTCCATGCTGTGCTTCCAAGCATTGAACGCAGTCGCAGCCAATCGTGCGGTCGTCGTCGCCCTGGCCTGCTCCTGCTCTGGGTGGCTGCTGGAGGAGCCGCACGCAGCGGGGGCCGATGTGCTGCGCTGGACGGCTCGCGCCCGCGCAGGCAGGACGGGCCTTGTGCTGGGGGCCGCGCCCCCGCAGCGCCGGAGACCACTGCAGGCCGCTGAAAGATTCGCCATGTGCACAGTGGGGGCCGCGATGTTGCGGGAGTGACGCGAGGTTTCCACACCTTCGCCGCCTTCACACCCAGTGCCAACAATGATGATGAGAGTTTTACAATCCACTTCTGGCGGTCACACGTACGGTTCCAAAGCTCCAGTGGGACTTAGAGAAACAAGGCTCAAGGCCCACAAAAGGTCAAGCTACAAGTAGCCCACGGTAACGCCATCCACACTTGGTGGCGGGCGCCAAGCAAGCAGCACCACTGTGCAGGCTGCACACCCAGCCCCTCAAATGGCCAGAGGGCGGACCCAAGGTATAAAACCATGAAGGGACCAAAAAGCCCTCCCCCAGACCACCGGAAGCGGGGCTAGTAGCACACCCGCCGCAGCACTCTACTCAGCGACCACACCGCACCCGCCACCGCACGCGTGTGGCGCCACCTCCCCTTCAAAAACACCCCCAGAGGGGATGCCATCTAGCAAGCAGGTGCAGCCACCCGCACGCCGTCAACCACGAGGCGCGCGCGGTGGAACTGCACCCGCTTCCCCGCAGCCTTGGCGGCGAGGAACGCGGGCCACAGCGCCTGGTGCCGCGCCTCCTCACGGTCACTGAGGACATCGAAGACCGCAACCGACGGGCCCAAGCCGCACAGGCAGCAGCGGTTGCGCACGACGGCGTCGGCCACGGCGTCAGACTCCACGGCGAAGAGCACACGCAGCATGTCGCCCCGGCGCGGCTCGACACCGATGCCCCCGACGGCATGCTTGGCGTTGAGGAACGACGCGGACACGACGCCACCACCAACCGGCGCATACACCGAGCCACGGATTTGGTGCAAGTAGCGCACGAGACCCGAAGCCAGGCAGACAGGCAGGCTGACGCCGCTCTTGACGGCCGCAGTCACCTGCTCCGCCGCCTTCGCCGCCTCCTCCTCCCCAGGGTAGCAACCTACCATCCCTGGGTAGCCATCGCACGCGACGAGGTCGTTTGCGGCTGCCACCGGGATGGACAACACGAAACTGCGGCGCAGCAACGCGTCGCCCACACGCGCGGGCAGCCCCCCCCGGCGGGAGGGGCCGCGCGCAGATGCGGCACGCGCGGCGCCCGCCGCCGCAGGCCGCCCCGTCGTCGGCTCCCCCCCCCCCGACGCCACCGGGGCGGCAGCAGCAGCTGGCCGGGCAGGCTGAGCAGCCTTGGCAGCAGGCGCAAACAAGTGCCAGAAGCGCCACAAACAAAGTTGGTTTGTTTATCTGCCAAAGTTTCCATGTACCACATTCCACAAGTGTCACCCATGATCTACTGAGGATGCCGGCGTGAGTCCTTTGTTGAGGCCTTGATGCCGTCAGCGAGCACGCCTTGGCATGCGTGACACCTTGCGCAACCAAGCATGCGTGCACTCACGCCTCACAGTGCCCCGCCATGACAGCACTCTGGCATGCATGCACACAGCGCATGCATGGACGCAACGCATGGACGGCCGCCATGCAGTGGCCCCGCCTGCAGTGCAGCCCACCGCGACCCGCGGGTGCCGCACCCGCACGCATGTGGCACCCCTGACCCCTCGATGCACCTATTTCACCCAACCGCAGGCAATCTCGCGGGGCGCCGCCAGTGCCATCGGGTGGGGCACGCACGCGGCACACACGCAGCAGCTCTACATCGCGCTACATCGGCGTCTCGTGGCACACGGGCAAATCAATTTGGCGTGTGGCACTGACTGACACGCAGACCAAACGACAGCGACACGTTGGATACTTCGCCTCTGAGGAGGACGCAGCCAGGGCGTACGACCATGCAGCTGTGCAGGCGCGCGGACCAGGTGCTGATCGCAACTTCCCGTGCGAGGGCATCCCTGAGCATCCCGTGGCACTGAGCGAGGAGCGCAAGAAGCGCAAGAGCTTGCGCTACGTCGGCGTCAGCTGGCACACGGCCACCTCTTCTTGGCGCGTGGATCTGTCACAGGCCGGGCAAAGCCAGTTCATTGGAAGCTACGCCTCCGAGGACGACGCAGCCAGGGCATACGACTTTGCGGCTGTGCAGGCGCGCGGGCCAGGCGCCAAGCGCAACTTCCCGGGCGAGGTCATCGTCGAGCTGCCTGTGTCAGTGAGTGAGGATCAGAAGCAGCGCAAAAGCTCGCGCTACATCGGCGTCTGCTGGCACAAGGCCCGCTCTTCATGGCGCGTGCGGCTACAGGACCCACAGGCCAAGCGCAGTCGGTTCATTGGGTACTTCACCTCAGAGGAGGATGCAGCCATGGCGTACGACTTTGCGGCTGTGCAAGCGCACGGACCAGGCGTGCAGCGCAACTTTCCCGTCGAGGTCATCAACGAGCTGCCTGTGACAGTGGGTGAGCAGCGCAACAAGAGCTCGCGCTACCGCGGCGTCTCCTGGCACAAAGCCGCCTCTCTATGGCGCGTGACAATGTGGGACCCACAGACCAAGCGCAGTCGGTTTTATTAGAAACTATGTCTGCGAGGAGGATGCAGGTAGGGCGTACGACTTTGCGGCTGTGCAGGCACGTGGACTAGGCGCCGCGAGCAACTTCCCGGGTGAGACCGTCAGTGAGGTGCCTGTGACAGTGGGCGAGGAGCGAAAGCAGCGCAGGAGGTCGTAGGGTTCTTGGTGGCGGGTTTTCTGTGGAGCGTATGACTTCAATTTGTGTGTATTCTGTGGTAGTTTTCGCTGGAGAGCCGACGTAACTGTAACTGTATCCTGTGGGACTCTGTTGCCACAGTGCTGTTTTCTAAACGCTCTGTTCAACCAGCTGGCTTTCAAGGAGTTGATGATGATGTTGTTACAGAGCTAGCATGCTACCTGTGAACCCTGGTAGGCTAACGCGCTGCGTGGCCTTGCACTGGCTCTACTTGGCTCTCCAAGTAGAGCCCCGCATAGACGTGTACTCTAGTCCTTAACTCACGCCTCGGTGTCCTCCAGGCACACACGTGTAAATGCCTAAAACCTGCTACGTGTGAAACCGAAGCCACAACACCCCGCCCCTGTCAGCGCGTGTGGCTCCCAGTAGAGGGCTCATCAGAGTGCACGTGCGCCGACAGCTTGCGCACGCTGAACGTGTGCGCCACGGTGCGCCAGTCGCCAGTGTCGGCAAGGTAGCGCTCCCTCAGCTCGGCGGTTCCGTCGTGCCACAGCGCGAGCACAATCTGAGAGCGCGTGCCATACATGCCCACCTGAATTCGGAGCACATCAGTGGGGGTGAGGGAGCCGTGTGGGGGAGGGATGGCGTGGCAGTATTGATAGGGGGGAGGGGTGGCCACGCTGTCGGACCACACTTCACAGGCATGGCCGTCCGCGCGTCTTGTGCAATTGGCATGCACGCACACGCATCTAATCCAATCCTCTACCATGCACGTCTGGTGGCTTCCGCTCACGCGTCGGGGGCACAGGTTTCTAATGAGCTATCAAGGTGGGAAGCAAGCATGCGCATAATTAGACCTAACAGGTTAAACTAGAGATCGGATAGACCGGGCACAGCAGAACATCAACTCCAGATAGGCCGGAATTGATGTTCTGATGTGCTGGAATGTCGAGAGAGAGGGAGAGAGGGAGAGAGGGAGAGAGGGAGAGAGGGAGAGAGGGAGAGAGAGAGGAAGAGAGAGAGAGAGGAAGAGAGAGAGAGAGAGAGAGAGAGAGAGAGATGCTGTTTTCTGGGCCAGGGGTGCAACTCAACAGACCCCAAACTCACGTCTGCCACGTCGACCGCATGGATGAAGCGCGTGGCGTGGATCCAGTCGGGGTCGTCCACCGCGCCTGCGCGCGGCTGGGCGCACTGCGGCACGGGCAGTTGTTGTGCTGCTTAGTTTTACGCGGCAGTCACAGTCACAGTCACCGAGTGTGGGCACACGCAAGGGTCTGCGCCATACAATGCGCCAAACGAACTGTAAAATGCACCACGCGTGGCCGTCCAGATGTCTCCAGAGGGCGGCTGGGCGCACTGCGGCACGGGAAGTGTTGTGCTCTGCAGTGCAAGAGGTGTCACGCGAAAGTGTGGGCACACGCAGGGGTCGTCACTGGCTCCCCGCTGGTCAGCTGGTCGCCCCACCATATTCACAACGCCTGAGGCGGCGCCTCAGGCGCCGCATTCACTTGCGCGGATCAAGCGGCGCCTCAGGCGCTCCGACCGCCTGAGGCGCCGCCTGATGCGCACCCATGATCGCCCCAGGCGTCGCCTTAGGGGGTATTTCCAGTGGATCAAAGGAGGAATCCTTCGGACCTCCTAACGCGTGATCCAAACTGCCTCAGGCGCCACACCGACCGCCTCAGGAGCCTACCATCGCCTGGGGCGCACCCCGAACCGTCTCAGACGTTATGACCGCATTCACTTGCGCGGATCAGACGTTGGGATTTTGGTAGGGTTGGCGCACAGCTGCAAGAGCAGTGTTTTGGTTGTCAGGGAGGGGAGCGTTGTGCGATAGCGCACGCAGTCACACGCGGGCACACGCGTGGTCGTCCAGATGGCTGTGTCGGGCGGCTGAGCGCACTGCGGCAAGGGCAGTGTTTTGTTTGTGCCAGTGGTGTACGGTGAGCGCGGCACATGCCGAGTACAAACAATGCATGGCTGTGGCATTTGTCGACTATTCTAAAGCTTACGATTGCATAAACCGTGCGGCACTGTGGAGAGTCCTTAGATCATATAGTGTTCGTCCGCACATTATTGATCTGTTGGAGGATCTTCACACCAACACAGCAGCTGCTGTGCGGCTGGCTGGGAAAATTCGGCACAAATTCCCCGTGTCGTCTGGTGTGCGACAGGGGTGCGTCATTGCTCCTGTGGTGTTCAATGTTTTTATTGACCACATAGTGAATGGGGCTCGATTCACGGAGGCGCGTTCTCGTCGCCGAGCCCTGGACGCAGCAATGCGGCGCTGCTGGTGACGAGGACCTCCGTGCTGCTGACGAGCGGGGTAAAATACGACTGGCCCGGCTCCTGCTAGACTGCCCCTCGGTGGAACACTTAAGAAGCGGCTTGCCCGGCGCTGCCATGGCTTGGCAAGTAGCCGCGGCGCTGCCGCGGCCCGTGCTGGAAGACGGCCCTTATCCTCCCCCCATGCAGGACGCCATGCGGCACCGATCTCGACGAGTTGATCGACGAGCGGAGGAGCTGGCGCCCGTCAATGCATGCTGGACATTGGTCAAGATGGCTGCCCGTGGAGGCGGGCTACCATCACGGCTTCAGCGGTGGCGACCGCCGAGGCAACACAGAGTAAATCCGCTTCACCAATCGCAGCGTTCGTCACCGCGCTCATCCTCGGGGTCGCTCGTCTGCCGGTGACTGGCGTTGGAAGGTCTTCAGGCAGCCTCCATGACAACTCTGTCGTCCATGCACCCCTGGAGGGTGGGACCTGGCCATGCATGAGGCATGGGGCGCCGGCTGAGCCCCATGCAAACGAGAGCTGGACAGCCATGCACTGCCAGGCGGGGACCGTTCCAGTCAGCGCCAGTCGGCTCTGCCGGCTTGACTGGCCACAAGGCCACTACTGTGACCCTGAGGAAGGTCCTCTCCTATATGCTCCTTGCCAGACATGTCTCTCAGAGACCGCTGTTTGGGGTAGTCTAGCCGGCGGGAGCGGTAGTCCATCGGCCGGGAGCCGGCGGTACTCTAGTACTTAAGTGTGCTGGAGTATCGGCGGGTGTCTCTAGTAGAAGAGTAGCCTGCTTAGCTGGAAACCCCGTGTTACTTGTTATAGTGAATAAGGCGCTAGACATGATGCCAGAGGGGGCTGGCGTGTCAGTCGTGACCCGAGCCGGCGGCTCTGTGTTGTCGTCGTCGGTTGAGCGTATAGTAATGCTGATGTTTGCCGACGATTTATGTTTGTTCTCGCATGACCCCGCTCAGTTGGCGCTTATGTTGAAAATCCTTGACAAAGTGTCCTCTAGCTTTGGCATGCAAATCAACGCCGCCAAGACAGAATTGATGATTTTGCCAGCAGATTTTGACGCGGATCTGCCCGCGTTTGCGCTGACTGGTGGTGAAGTGAAGGCCGCCTCTGCATTTAAGTATCTAGGGAGTTGGATAACCCAGAGTGGTAGTGTGGAGAAGGAGATCGGTGTGCGTGTCGGTCGCGCGCTGGGCGTGTTCGCGTCTTATGATAAGATTTGGGCCAGCAGGAAGATGCAAGTGCAGTCTAAGATGCGGGTTAACAACACTTTTGTGCTGCCCCACTTTCTGTACGGCTGCGAAACATGGGCCCCTACTAAAACACAACTGACTCGATTGGAGGTTGCCCACTCTAACTGCCTTCGTCGCATTCTGGGTGTGCGCCTGGTCGACCGGCACAGATTAACTTATATTCGGCAGGCGTGCGACACTGAGCCAATTGAGAGCCTTGTGGCAAAGCGATCAATGCAGTGGCTAGGCCATGTGATGCGCATGCCGGCTTCTCGTCTTCCTCGTACGACTTTTGACTGCACAATGGATGTGGCTCGGCAGCAAGGCCGGCCTCCAGCCTCCTCCCGACACTATTTTCTTAAGCTACTGATTCAGCAGCTAGGCGAAACTAGTGGCACTCGTTCTGATTGGAAGACTTTTTCGGACACGGCGTTTGAGCGTGCTCAGGATAGGGTCGGGTGGAGAGCCGTGGTGTACGGTCCGGCTGCCCCTCAGGCGCCGGACCCTCGTCAAGCGATGGCGCAGGCAATCGCCCGTTGGTCGGCTGGGTGCACTGCGGCAAGGGCAGTGTGTTGTTTGGGACACACACCTGCACAGACGCATCCTGCGTGTCATCCCCAAGCACCTGGTCAAACAGCGCGCCGTTCCTGCTTTCCTGCCCCCCCGCCCCCCTCCCCCACCCACACACACGGCAACCAACACAGGTCAATCCTGTGCAGGTTGATCCTGTGCAGGCGAGCGATACGACCCAATCGCGATATCCAACAAATCAGAACGAGGCCTAATGATAGCGCAAGCTGGCACACACACCTGCACAGACGCGTCCCGCGTGTCGTCCCCAAGAACCCGGTCGAAGAGCGCGCCCCACGGGAGCTCCCTGCCGTCGCCTCTGCTTGCTCCCCCTCCTCTTGCTGTTGCTGCTGCTGCCGCTCCTGCTGCTCCCCCTCCTGCTGCTCCTGCTCCTCCCCCATCTGCCCCTCCTGCTCGTGCTGCTGCCCCTGCTGCCCCTCCGCCTCTGCCACTTGCGCTGCCGGCCATCACCGAGGTCATTTCCGCGACGCCGGCGCCCACCTTCGCCCACTCGTTTAGGAGGCCATTGCTCAGTCCTGCGTGTGTGTGTATGTGTGTGTGTGTGTGCGTGTGTGTGTGCGGGTCCGGTGCGTGTGTTTTACAGGTTTTACATGCGCGCGCCCAGAGGACCTCGGGGCGTGAGTTAAGGCATAGGAGGCCTAGGCTAGACATCTGCCAACTCATTTAGGAGACCATTGCTCAGGCCTGCATGCGTGTGTGTGTGCGCGCGTGTGCGTGTGTGTGCGTGTGTGTGTTTGTGTGCTTGTTTGTGTGTGTTTTACAGGTTTTGCATGTGCGCACCCAGAGGACCTCGGGGCGTGAGTTAAGGCAAAGAAGGCCTAGGAGGCCTAGGCTAGACCTCTGCCAACTCGTTTAGGAGACCATTGCTCAGGCCTGCGTGTGTGTGTGTGTGCGTGTGTGTGGTGGTCGATTTTAGAGTCCGTCGGACGCCTGTGTGTACGTGTGTGTGTGTGTGTGTGTGTGTGTGTACAGGTTTTTACATGTACGCGCCCAGAGGACCCCGGAGCGTGAGCTAAGGCCTAGACTAGACCTCCGCCCACTGGTGTAAGAGACCATTGCTCAGGCCTGTGTGCGTGTGTGTGCGTGTGCATGCGCGTGTGCGTGTGTGTGTGCGTGTGTGTGCGTGTGCATGTGAGGTTTTGCAGGTTTTACATGTGCGCGCCCAGAGGACCTCGGGGTGTGAGCGAAGGCCCAGACTAAAATTTTGCCCACCTGCCAAGGAGACCGTTGCTCAGGCCTGCGTGTGTGTGTGTGTGTGTGTGTGTGTGTGTGGTCGATTTTACAGTCTTGTTGGACGCCTTTAATGGCGTATTAGACTGTGTGTGTGTGTCTGGTCCTGTGTGTGTGTCTGGTCCTGTGTGTGTGTCTCCCCCCGCAGCTCTGCAGCTTCAGACAACGGAGCCCAGGTATCTCAGTGCCATCACTTCGACCGCTACGCGGCCCGAGCCAGCGCTCAACTTGAGCTACCGAGTTCCTCCAGCCGCCACCGTCCCGCCCACCGCCCACCGCCCAGTCGTTCATTCGACCCCACGCCCCACCTCAAGAGACCCACCGCTTATCCCACTGCTGCCCCGTCAACCTCCATACACCCACATGCTGGTCACATGGAGTTGCCCCTCCCCATGCGCCCCATGCGCGCACATGCACCCCATGCACCCCCCCCCATGCTACCAGCGCCTATGTATGCGTCATGTGGCCGGGCCACAGTGTGGCTCCCTCCTCTCTCCCCTCTCCTCCCTCCCTTCTCCTGTCTTCCACCCCTCCATCCCCACTGCACCCCACCCCATCCTGTGCCCCCCGCCCCTCCTAACCCTCCCCCGCCCTCACCCTCTCCCTCCAACTACCCTCCCGCTGCCTCCCTCCCACTGCCTCCCACTTGCACAACTACCGCTGTTCGGACACGACTTCGCTATATGCCGGCGGCGCCATCACCTTCTTCCGGCTCACGCCGTTGACTTTTGCGCCCACTCCGTCACGTTCTACGCCCTCCGCAAACATCCATCTCTTCAACTTCACAAGCGACATCCCCGAGCGCCCCGAGTTCGCCGAGCGAGTCACCACCGCGTGGATCATCTTAGCATGATTTCCACAACTGTGGAAGTCCTTCTACCGACACCTAGTTTAAACTCAGTCGAGGCGGATTGACGAACACAGCCGTCAATGACCCGCCACTGCCCCTTTCCCCCACTGCTTTACGAATGAGGTTGTTCACCCTCTTGCTGGCGCACGGTTGGTCTCCCGCCTTCAAACGGAATCTCCTCAATTGATGACTAGAAACAGCCTATCTAGGTCTGCCGTGCAGAGTTCTCTGTAACGATCTCTCTCTCTCTGTGTGTCTGGTCACCCGCAGCGAACGAGCTTGAGATCCATGAATGGTTTTCGACTTCATAACCGATCCCCTCCCTCCCCTTCCCCCCTCCCAGTCACTTCACGACCTAGCCAGCCAGCCAACCAGCCAGCCAGCCACACAGACAGCCACCCGGCCCACCCACCGTAACAGCGCGATTTCTCAAGCTTCAGCCAGCCAGCCAGGCAGCCAGGCAGCCAGGCAGCCAACCACCCCCAAACCAGCCAGACAGCCAGACAGACAGGCAGACGCACCCGGCAAACCTACCGTAGCAGCGTGATTTCTCAAGCTTCACGGGCCCGCCTGGCGCCCGCTCTGCGTGCTCCCCTCTGCCCTCTCCCCTCCCACTCACTGGATGGCCTAGCCAGGCTGCCAGGCAACCAGGCAGCCAGGCAGGCAGGCAGGCAGCGACACAAACTCAGCCACCCAGCCCACCCACCGTAGCAGCGTGATTTCTCAAGCTTCACGGGCCCGCCCGGCGCTCGCTCTGCGTGCTCCCCACCAGCTGTGTATGCTACCTGCCCAGCGACCAGATCTGCCACCACGAGGTTGAATCCGTGGTACGCGCGCCGGTCGAGGCCAGCGGCAAACTGCAGTTGGGGTTATAGTCAGGTTATAGTGGGTGATAGGTTACTGCCGTACAGGGGCTTCGCAAATATGTGTTGTTCAGGTATCCCCGCGATGCCGGAAACTACTAAAAATCGCCAAAAATCGTGATTTTGGACGTCAAATCGACTTAAAACGACGAAAACGACCCCCACGAAGCGCGTAAACAATGATGTTTTCGAACCCCCCACGAAGGCTGAAGCCCCGTACGGTAGTCTGTATGATGCATCGGGGATAGGGTTGAGGGTTTGAAAGGTTTGCCGGTGAACTCAGGGTGCAAGGATGATAATCGATAGAGTGGGAGCGAGAGAGAGACACCTGACTGGGATAGGGTTTAGGGTAAGGTTTTAAGAAAAATGTACAGGGTTTTTGATCGCACCTTCTCCGGCGTGCTGCTTCCGAGCAGAAAGTCAGTCGTCAGCCGCCCGCGCGTCTCGTGGCGGCGCTCGGCCGCGCTGCTGTGTGCGTGACGAGCGTGTGTGTGTGCGCGTGTGTTTGTGTGTGTATGTGTACACGCACGCGTCTAGTGGTGGCGCTGGGCTGCGCTGCTGTGTGTGTGTTCGTGTGTGTGTGTGTGTGTGTGTGTGAGGTGGGCCCCGACCTGCAGAGTGCAGCACCCCTCTACACACTCATACACACCTGTTAGCCTGTTGCGACGACGACTGGCCTTCGCTGCCCGAGGGCGAGTCGTCCGGCCTGCTGTCTGCCTGCACGGATTCGGGTGCGTTTGTTGTGACGCTCGCATGCATGCGTGTGCACACAGGCACATACACACATACATGCACACACACACACACATCCACACACACACACACAGACAAACACACACACACTCACACACACCTCACGTAGGTTAGTCAGGAACGCACACACACACACACACACACACACACACACACACATGCAAAACACACACACACACACACACATGCAAAACACACACACACACACACACATACACACACGCGCGCGCGTGCACACACACAAAACACACACACACACACACATACCCACACCTCACGCAGGTTAGTCAGGAACGCCAGCCGTCCGGTCGTCGTGACGCCAAGCCATGTGCCACCTGCCTGTGTGTGTGCGTGTGTGTGCGTGCATGTGTGTGTGTGTGTGTACGTGTGTGTGTGCTCTGCGCTGCTCTGGCCATGTTTGTGTAAGCACAAATCTTATGCTCGGAACCATTTTGTGTGCGCGTGTGTGCATGTGCGTGTGCATGTGTGTGTGTGTGTGTGTGCATGCGCTCGTGTGTCTGCGTGTGCGTGCGTGCGTGCGTGCGTGCGTGTGTGCGTCACCTGCAGGTCTCGCCCCGCGAGCAGCGTAGGCTGGTCCGGCCAGAAGTGCGCCGGGCTGGTTGGGCTGCACACAACCGAGCACAACGGAGGGGTGTTGGTGGTGTGTGTGTGTGCGTGTGTGTGTGTGTGTGTGTGTGTCTGTGTGTGGTGAGCACATGGCATGCACACACATTGCCATGGTGAGCGCATGGGCGCATGGAGGGGGAGTTGTGCAGGCCCCACCGTGCGAGGTACTCGTCCCTGCCGAACGCCAGCAGGAATGCAAGCTCTGGGAGGTCGAACGCTTCGCCAAAGCCCCAGAACGCGATGCACATTGACGTGCCTGCCCTTCTTGATGTGTCGAGTGTCGAGTATATGCCAGATGGCTCCGAAGACGTGCGACACGCAAGGCTCCGACGACGTGCGAAACACACAGACTCCCGTGCTGCAATTCTGATGGTACTTACCCTTGCAGGGCACCCTTCGTGAGCGTCAGTCCCCCAAACCCTAGATCCACCAGGGATCCTCTGAGATCCACACACACGGGCGCGCCTGCAGCAGGAGAGAGACCGAGTGGTAAGCACCCTCAACATATGCAGCACTGCAGCCTGCACAATTTCCCCCTGGTAACCCGTACGCAATAAGTTACAGCACTGTAACACGCACTTGCGTGCTTGTTTGAATGCGTCGCGCATGGCTCCCCCATGGCATCATCCCATCCCCACCCATTGTCGTTTTCTGGCACATAGCTCAATTCCCCTATAATGGATAGATATCAGGACCGGTCGGCCGGCTGGACTGCGGGCCACCAACAACCAACAACTCCCACACCGCCCCGCCCGGCTAGGCCCGTCAGATCGCGCATCAGTCCGACTTGGCGGCTGGCGACGTCACGCGCGCGACAAAGAGCGCGGTCGTGATGACGCCTGCGAGCAGCAGCCAGCCTCCGACGTCCCACCAAAACTCGTTCGGCGACGGCGGCGCCTGCGGGGCCGACAAGCACGGCAGGGGAGCGTTGGTGCTCGAGACCCGGGGACTAGGCGCGCCGGTGTGGGCAGTGGTTGGTTGGTGGTGGTGGTGGTGGTGGCCAGCTGCTGGAGCGTCCCTGCCGCGCACAGCCGGCCAACCTGGGTCACATATGGCATTGGCACAGGGCCGCAGCGCGCAGCGCGGCACAGCGGTCGCTGCGGCTCCACGCCGCGCCCTCACTAGCGGTGGTTGCGTGATCAGGCAACTGTGCAGCAGGGGAGCATGTATACCCAAACGCCCCGACCGACTAGCCCCCCACCATAGCCGCCCGTCGGTTGTCCCCGGGCACGACTAAACACGCCGGGCAGAGTCGAATATGAGGAAGTGGGGCATAGTATAGCACACGAGGGTTTGCACCTTCCACATCTCCAACAATACTTGGCTGCTGATGGAGATTGAGACGTCCACAGAAAGCTGGAGGCTTGGGGACCCCCTCGACGCCCTCCCCCTAAGCCGCCTGATGGGTGCGCCACAAACGCCTGTAAATCCATCATCATGAGCATCAGTGTTTCCGTTGGCCAAAACGCAACCCCAAAACATGCACTTTCGGGTTGAGATGGCCGATTTGGGCTGGCGCGTCGGGTTGAGATTGCACGAATTTAGACCCGAAAAGTGTGGAATTGACGTTTCCACACCCTCTTCAGAAGAATCGCCTCCGTCGGGTTGAGGTTGGGGCGTGAGCCGTGACGCCTAGGTTGAGCCGTAATTTCCCCAAGATCCATAGCGAACCACTGCCCCCAACTGCCTACGAGCCTCTAGCCATCCAGGGACCCTCGCGGCACACGCCCCGGCGCATGCCGGCCGCCCTGGGTCCACGCTTGATCAGGCACCCCCGACTGCTTGCCAGGACCCCCACTCATGCGGATCTTCTCGACCCCCAGTGACCCGCAACACCCCTCCGCCAGCGCATCAGCCGGCCGCCCCGGGCCCACGGCACCCCCAGCCATGTTCCCTGCGCGCTGGTGTGCGACTGACCGGTTGTCGCTTGAGCAGAAACTCCTGACTGCTCGCCAGGTACCCACCACGACCCCCACGAATATATAGGGATCTTCTCGACCCCCAGTGACCCGCAACGCCCCCCTCCCTCCCCCCCGCCCAGCGCACCTTTCCGCCGGGGCCCCCCCCGCCACCTGCCGCCATGTTCTGTGCATTGATGTGCGACTGAATCTCGTCCCAGTACTCTGGCGCCTTCTGTGACATCTCGATCGCCTTCTTATAGCTGTCGTTCGAGGGGTCCTGCAGGTTGGGTTTTGGGGTTTAGGCAGAGTTTAGGGTAGTGAGTTTAAAGTTGCAGGCAGCATCTCAATCGTCTTCTTATAGCTGTCGTTCGCGGGGTCTGGAATGCACTAAAGGGCGGGCAGGCGGGCAGTCAGACAGGCAGGACGGCGGGTTACCAAGCACGTGCTGCAAGTACCAGCAGTGGCGGGTGCACTCTCGTCCAGGAGCAGGGGAGCCTTCAGCCGAGTGATTTTGTTTTCGCCATTTGGGGCCATTTGGGGCCATTGGGCCCCAAACCAGGGTCGAGGGTCCACTTTGGGGGCCATGGTGTGGGGCCATTAAGTAAGTGTGTGGCGCAGTGTGGGGCAGGGTGGGGCTTTGGAGGCGGGTCCGCACTGGTCAACGTTAAGTCAGTGGTCAAGGCGGTCAACGGTACGTTAGTCCGCACGCCGGCTGCCCCCCCCCCACCAACTAAAAACATAATCACTGCTTCAGCCGAGCCCGCACTGCTGCCTTGTGGCATCCGCCTAGAGAGTCCTAATGCAGCCAGTGCGTGCATGCAGCGCACACCTTGGAGATGCAGATCCGGAAGCACTCCTCCGCCTTGGCGAACTGGCCCAGCGCGTCCGGCTTGTCGGCACACAGGAAGCCCTGCGGGTGTTTGCGTGTGCAGGTGTGCGTGTTTATGTGTGCGTCTTTGCATGCACGTGTGCGTGCACGTGTATGTGCGCGAGTGAGAGGCAGAAGCTGACCCACCAGCGCAGTGTACGCGTTGCCTAAGCACCACTGCGCGTCCGCGCGGTCCGGGTCCATCTCCAACGCCGCGTTCAGCTTCACAATCGCCTGAGATCATGCAGAGAGACGGAGCGCGAGTGACAACGTGAGGCGGGTGAGCTCAGACACGGGCAGGCGGCATTCGATGCCTCGAGCGCGCCGATCTGCATGGCGCTCCATGCCCGTGCACGCATGGGCCCGCGCGCCATGCAACCACCCAAACACCGGCCTGTCCCCTGCACACCCCACCCAGCAGCTGCCCCTGGCCGATTGCCACTCGCCTCCTGGATCATGCCCGTGGACGAGGTGCCCTGCTTGAAGTGCGCGAGCTCCAGCAGCGCGCCGCCCCATCGAACCAGCGCCTGCGCATTGGTGCCGTCCGCCTCGAACTCCAGCTGCGCTTGGTGCCGCGCCACCTCGAAGAACTGCACGCGCGCAGGTCGTAGAAGCAACAGAGGGGTTCAGTAATCATCATCATGCATTTGTCTTGGACCTCGCTGCATGCTTACGGGGCACGCAGCGGAGCGGTGCCCTGATGCATGCCCTGATGCATGCATCACAACACACACTCCAGCATGGGCGCCTGCGCACGGCCCGCCGCGCCTGATGGCGTTCATGCAGACACGGCAGCAATGCCAACAAATGCACACCTGCTCCCGCTCCTCGTCGTTCCCAAACATGGCTGCTAGTTGCTGTGTAGTGTCCAGGCATGTCCCGGAGTGCTGAGGACTTTGATTTGATCCACACTTTTATTTATTTATTACATTTAAAAAATGTGTTGAAAATGCAGGTTGTAGGAGCAACATGTAACCCTCATGGAAGAAAGGGGTGGTCCCACGCCTAGCTCTACCTGAACAGACCACAACCACTCATATTCCCCCCCACCCGATGGCACAAGATGGCACAAGCCCCCTGAAATCGTCTTGAGTTGGGGCATCGAGCAGTCAGGTGTGCCGCACGTATGCGCGTGTGTTACGTGTGCGCGCGCGCGATGGGCTGCGCAGTGCTGACGGGGTGTTTGTGTCCATGCATCCGTAGCGTGGCGAGGCGGTGTGCTGCTCTCTGCGCCCGCGCACTGCAGTATGATCAGTGGCCGCCTCAGCCTTCTGGCTCCTCCATCCATGGCATGCCTACACACTGCCCCCCCCCTCCAGTCTGGAGCACGCCCCCGATGCTGTTAACTGGCGACGTCGGAGCGCTGTGTGCCGGCGTCGGTATGGGTGACGGGGGGATGTCTCTTTTGGCGATTGGCGATGAACCTGCCTCGCGTTTCCGTTACCCCACATGCGCTCACCTACTTCAACAAGCGTCTGCTGCCGCTGCGGTAGGGGACCTAGGGGTGCGCCCACGCTCTTTACAGAGTTGGGGTTCCCTACCACCAACAGCCAGCCATCTCAGTAAGGTATTTGGGCCATACGCGCCGAGCACGGTCTTATACGCCTTTAGAGGTGTCCCTGACTGTAACATCCATCATCATCATCATCATCATCATGGGCGACGTTCCTCCTCAAGCGCACCTGCTCCCGCAACTTGCCGTCGTCATTCCCAAACACGTCTGCCAATCTCTGTCTATGGGCAGAGGCGGTGCACCGCCTCCACCATGAGCGGCTCCCATGCCGGCTGAGCCGGGGGCGCGGGCTGCTGTTCCGGCTGTGACCCGCCGCCACCTCCGCCGCCCCCGCTGCCGCCACCTCCGCCGCCGTCGCCGCCACCAGCCTCGCCACCATCGCCGGCCCGTGGGGCCGACAGCAGGAGATGGGGGGCGCCAGCCGCCCACGCCCCAAACAGGCACGCAAGGTGGACGGCCCACTGCGCGTGCACGATCTCCCGCCACGCCGGCGCCCCAAAACCACCGTGCGCCGACCGCCCCAGGAGCATCGCAGCGGGCGCGCCTGGCACCGAAGAGGCCCACCGCGGCAGCGCTGCCGGTGGGTCCGGCCCCACGCTCCGGAGTCATGCCACAGTGCACCGCCCGGAACAGGATGCGGGAGACCCCGTACGTCGCCGCCGCGTGCCAAAGACAGACATTGGGAAGCGCGCGAGCTTGGTGTACGCGGCCGCAAGCCTCTCACGGCACACCCCGGTGACGGCCTCGGGGGCGGCAGGCCGGCAGAAACGGGCACGCCCAGCGACATGCCCGCGTCCAGCACGCGCAGCCCAGCCACCTCTGCACCCGCCAGCAAGCCCTCCCCCGCCGAACCCAGGGGCAGGATGCCGCACTTGCCGAGGTTTAGGACGAGGCCCGTCGCTCGGCCAAACACCGCCATCGCCTCCACCAGCGCAGCAACGTCAGCCGGCGCACACGACCGGAGGAGGGGCATGCAGTCGTCAGCGTACTGGGGGCAGGTCACTCTGCAGCCAGGCACGACCTCGACCCCCACCGCCGGGCAGGTGCGCAGGAAGCACGCGATGCCCCAGGAACAGGAAGAGGTCTGGCGCAGCGGGGCAGCCCTGGCGCACGCCCGCCGCATACTGGCGCGGCTCAGAGATGAACCCGTTGACCTCGGCCGACGCGTACGTGTGCGTGAGGATGGTGCGGGTCCATGCCAGCACACCGTCACCGACGCCCACCGCCTCCATGACCGCAAGGAGGCAGCCACGGTCGATGGTGTCGTACGCCTTGCGGAAGTCGAGCAGCGCCAGCGCTGCACCCGTCGGCCCCACGCCCTCTGCCGCGTTGGCAGCCAACAGGCCAGGCAGCATCTGAGTGAGGCAGATATTATCCGAGATGCGGCGGCCAGCGAGGAACGCAGTCTGTTCTGGCCCCACCACCGCAGCGAGCAGCGGCGTCCACCGCGTCGCCAGCACCTTGGCGAGGATGCGGTAGTCAGAGCCCAGCATGGTGAGTGGGCGGTAGTTTGCCGCATCCGCTGCATCTTTGGCCTTGTAGATGGAGGCGACAACGCCATCGAGAAACCCAGGCGGCGTCTCACCCGTAGCGCCCACCGCGGTGAAAACCGCCGCCAGAAGCACAAAGGCTGGCTCTCCCAGCTTCCGCCACACATCCACTGGGATGCCATCCGGGCCTGGGGCGGTGCCAGGCTTGGAGTGAGTGGCCGCCGTCCGCACCTCGGCGGGCGTGACAACAGGCACGCCCGCTGCGTCCGCCACCGCCTGCGGCACGCGCGGCGAGTGCGTACGCACCGCCCCCAGCACAGCCTCCCGATCAGCGGGGGATGGCGGTGGCGGCCGAGAGACCGCCGCCACGGCATCAGCCATGATGTCAGCCATTCCCATGCCGTCAGTGACGAGGATGCCACGCGCATCTCTGAGGGCGGCGACGCGCCGTGCCGTCGCTGGCTTGCGGAAGGCTGCCGCCATGCCCCCGGCAACGCGCTCTCCCAGCCGTGCACATGAGGGCGGGGCTGGAGCGTACCGCCGCACCGCCGCGTCCAGGCGCCGCTGCAGCGCATAGAGCCCGGCGAGCTCCGCAAGCCCATCGCGCCCCGCCTCAACGGCCGTGCGCGCTCGTTGCAGGTCTGCACGCAGCCGGGCCACCTCCACCGACACAGCATCTCGACGCCGACCCAGGTCGCAGTCGAGGCGGCGGGCCTCACGAGCCAGGCGCGGCTTGAAAGCCTGCCACCACCGCATGAGCTCCGTGTGGCCATGGGTGGGTGCCCCCGCTGCCTCCCGACCAAACCATGCCCTGAACCCATCGGCCAGGTCACGATCAGCCCAGAAATGGGCACGCACACGCGGCCGCCCCGGCCCGCGCGCCTCTGGCACCAGGGGGGAGAGGTGCATTGCCACAACGCGGTGATCCGACCCGCCCGACTCCCCCGCGTCGCACCCGAGGACGCGTGGCACGAGGGCCGTCGACACGTAGAGGCGGTCGAGCCGCGCCTGTGCATTATACGCACTGAAGGTGTACCCCCTCTGCATGGGGTGGACGAGGCGGTACGCGTCACGGAGCGGGGAGTCCTTCACCAGCGCTGCCATCGCCGTCGCCGGGGCGCTGTCGCGCCACTCGAGGGGCCCCTCAGAGCGGGCGCGGTCACGTGGGCTCTCGACAAAGTTGAAATCGCCTGCGAGCACGAGGTGTATATGGCCAGCAGCAAGCGGTCGGATGCGCTCCTCGATGAACGCCGCCTGCACCGCTGGCCGGTTTGGCTGCGAGGCCGGCAGGTACGCGTTGACGAGGCGCAGCCGCCCAGCTCCCCCACCTCCAGCTCCCCCACCCCCACCACCCGCGCCCCCACCACCCCACGTGATATCCATCACCATCAGCCGGCCGTCGCCATCCGCCTGGACGAACGGTTGGAGCACTGCCACGAGGTCCGACCGCACGAGGATGGCGACACCAGCCAAGGTCCCCGCGCCGCCCCCCCAGAAGAAGGTGTAGGACTCAGTCCCCAGGTGGTAGGCACAGCCGGACGCGTACCGGTCGACGCCATCCATCCTCGCGACGTCATCAGCTGCAATATGCACCTCCTGGAGGCACACCACATCGAGGCGGCGGTCGTGCGCCCAGACGCGCATGAGATCCACCAGCTTGGGCCCCTCTCGCAGGCCGCGCACGTTGTGCGTGCCCACCCGGAGGCCGGGGGCAAAGCGGCCTCCGCGCGCAGGCTGTCCAGCAGGTGGCGTCATCCGTGCACGATGAACGGGTGGCCATCTGGCAGGGGGTCACCCAGGCGCCAGTCGTCCGGCAGCGCCGGCATCACGGGGCAGCCCGCCGCATGGAGGATGTTTCTGACATGGTCCATCGGCCAGCCGTGAGGCCCGCCCCGCTTGCTCACGACGGGGCTCTGGACAGTGTATCCGTTGAGGATGTCCATGATCCACTCCTTCGCTGCGTCGGCTGTCGGGAAGCTCCCGCAGTGGATGGCGTCCCTGAGTCCGCTGGTGATCCCGGGGTTGTCGACGGGCCCAATGCACGGTCCGCCCCGCGCGTACGCAAAGGCATGAACCTTGCCGCGGACCCATCCACCACCATCCTCTCCACGGCCAGTGGCCCCACCAGTAGTGGCCAGGGCCTACGTCTGCCCGCCCCCTCCACCCGCACCCGCTCCTCCAGCTCCACCACCACCAACAGCTTCTGCAGCCCCCGCGCCCCCACCCGCCGCGGCCGGAGCAGCAGCAGGCATGGCGACACCACCCTCATCACCACCAGTCCTGCGGCGTGCCATGCGCCGCCCCTCCTCGCCGTCCTCTGCCGCCTCAGGCGCCGCCTCGCCGCATCGCGGCTCAGGCTGGCGGAGGCCCAGGGGGGTGCCGAGCGGGGCATCGTCAGCGGCATCGAGCTCCTCATCACCCCCCGCACGCTTGCGCCCAGCCGACTGGGTGGCGTCGAGCATGCGCTCCTCACGGTCACGGTCGGCCTGCAGGGCCTCCTTGCCCACAGCTGCCGCAGCTGCGCCCACAGCTGCCGCAGCTGCTGTAGCCTTCTGCCGGTCCTCGAAGGCGCGCCTCTCCGCAAGGAGCTGGTCCACTTGCACTCTCTTCTGGCGCTCTGCTGCGAGCGCACGCTCGCGGAGCGCTAAGTTGGCCGCACGCTCGTCCGAGGGGCCTGCCGCCGCCGCAGCAGCAGCAGCAGCAGCCGCAATAGCAGCCTCAGCAGAACCACCACCGCCAGGCCCGGCACCGTCCTCATCGTCATCACCGTCACCGGCACCGTGACCGTACGAGTCGTGGTCCTCATCGTCCGCACCCTCCTCGATGGTGCCCAGCTGGTGCTGCACCCCAGGCCCTGCATGCAGCCCCTGGACAGCTGCGGCATAGGACGGGGCCTGGCCCCCCAGCGGCGGCCTCGGCGGCAGCCCACCCGGCGGCGGCCCTCCCGACGCCCCCGGTGCCCCCGCAGCGCGCGCATCCGGCGGCGACCCACCCGGCGGCGACCCACCCGGCGGTGGCCCACCCGGCGGCGGCCCACCCGGTGGAGGCCCACCCGGCGCCCCCGCGGCGCCCGCGGCGCGCGCGGGGCGCGCGGGCCCCAGCATGCTGAGGGGCAGGCGCGACACGCGCAGCCGGCAGAAGGACGGCGCGTCGGTGCGTTGGCGGCACTCCACGTGCGGCGCGCGGATGGCCTTGGACACAAAGGCGTTGCCCCCGTGCACCGACGCCACAAAGCCTGGCTCCCTGGCAGACAGCCAGGCGAGGCTGGGGGCGGGGCCCTGCCCTTAGGTCACCGCGGGGTGCAGGGCCCAAACCCGAAACCCTAAACCCAAACCACTCCGAACCTCCCCACCCCTTGTGCTGCGGAACCACATGAGCCAAATGAGCCAAATGAGCCAAAAGAACCGAGGAACCGGCTCCCCCCCCACCCCCACCCCTTGTGCTGCGGAACCAAATGAGCCAAATGAGTCAAAGGAACCGAGGAACCGGCTCCCCCCCCCACCCCTGGTGCTGAGGAGTCCCGCTGGAGCTTTGGAACCGAACGTGTGACCGCCGGCAGTGGATTGTAAAACAACTTCATTATCAAATGAGCCAAATGAGCCAAAAGAACCGAGGAACCAGCTCCCCCACCACCCCGTGTGCTGAGGAGCCAAATGAGCCGTGGAACTCGCCCGCCCTTGGAGCCACAAAGCCAAATGAACCAAATGAACCACCTGCCCTGATGGTGTGGGGTCACAACAGTACAACGAGCCTACAGAAACGGCCTTGAACCGCGAGTGGCTCTTCGGGCTCGGCTCCTGTGCGGTTCCGAGGACCGAGGAGATGTCCGGACCAGAACCGGCTCCCTAGAAAGCGGTTCTGCTCTTAATGCTCCGGTTCCTAGCCCAGTTCCTAGACCGGTTCCTGTGGTACTCCTACACCGTTCCTCGGAGCCTCCTGCGTCTTGGTGCCCCGTAATGGGTAGCACAGCTCCCAGCCCAGAACTTCGAGCGATTACTGAGATCTCTGCGGAGGACGGAGGCGCTCTCGTTTCAGGAAGCCACACAAATTCAAGTGTAACCTTGTGTAACCATGCAAACTCGCAAACTTGCCGTGCCTGTACACAGACCACATCCACCGCAGCACTGCCACCCAAGTGCGTAGCGTGGCGCAGCACGCCACATTCGCCTAGTGCGACCTACTACTGGGCCGCGTCGTGTCGATCAGGGGCTGCGATGGTGGCCCAGGGCCTCAATTCAATTCTGAATGACAGCGGCTTGCAGCGCACCGCTGTTGGCGCGTCGTTGAGGGCGAGGGCAGGCCGAGAGGTGGGTTAACCGACAGTCTGTCTGCACCCACTGCATTCGCAGCTGTACGCGATGGATGGACGCATGCTGACCTGTCTCGGCCTGCATGTTGTTGGTTGGGACAGGGGACAGGCAAAGGGAGGGAGGGGAGGTGTGCGGTCAGGGCGCGACCAACGGCGTGCGTGCTGGGCGTGCCTACTGAGAGCACCCACCACGGTGCCAACGTGTGTGTGGTGGTATTGGTGTTTGGCTAGGGATCGGTGGCGCGAGCACCACAGCATGGCGCACCTGCCACCATGCCATGCAAACCACCAGCACACGCATGGGGCACACGGCTGCTTGCACGCCACGCAGGAGGTCATCGAGTCAGTGGGTATCCTTAAGGTGCCGTGCTCGCAGGTGGAGCTTCAGGCGGAGGAGTTTGAGAGGTGCGCATGTCATCGACTGCCGGCCACAGCACACGTACACACACGCGAACACACGTACACACACGTGCGCGCGCAGATACACACATACACACTCTATCAACACGCACTGTGCGCACGCCTCGCAGGTGGTACACCATCGGACAGTCGAAGACCGCCGACCCGCTCTCGCCGATGATGAGACAGCTGCCCACTTCGCAGCCGCCTGGATCTGGCGACGCTGGCGCGGGCGGACACGGCGAGGCCGCCGCCGACTGGCGATTCCTGCGGCGGTTCCGATCGGGCGGTGCTGCCTCGGCATCGCGCGTCGACGCTGCCATTTCTGCCGACCTCGCCGCCGCTGCCCATCGCTCACCTCTGTCCGCCGCGCCGCCGCTGTCCCCTGAAAGCTGGCCCGAGGCAGCCACGACAATGTGTGATGACGACGACGGCGAAGGCAGCAGTGGCGGCCGCACCCACGCGCTTGACGCCCTGACACAGCAGCAGCAGGCCTCGCCAGCATCCCTCTCGCACGAGATGTTGAGCCCCTCGGGCTCCGCGCTCTCGCCGCTGCGGCTCGACTTCCTGCCGACCCTGCTCTCCTCTGGCCTAGGCTGCAAGGAGGAGGAGGGAGCTGCTGCTGCTGCTGCTGCTGCTGCTGCGTTTGGCAGTGGAGACGACGCCACCGCCGCCGCCGCCACAGGCTCCCACGCTGCGGTCGGACAAGATGTTGCCGCGCACCCCGACGCTGCGCCGTGGCATGACCGCAGCGCCAACTCCCCAGCAGCATCGCAGCGCGCATCCACATCTCCAGCTGCATCATCAGAGGCCGCGTGCGCCGTGGGGACGCGCGGATCCGAGTCTGGGAGCGCGTCGCCGCCATCCTCCAGCTGCTGCTCCTCCATGAGCACGACGCACAGCAGCCTGAGCGACGTGCAGGCGGCGGCCGCTGCCGCGCCTGCTGTGCCAACTGCGCCTGCCAGTGGTGGCGCTGGTGCGCGGCTCTCATCAGAGGCCGCAACCGCTGCCGCTGCCGCCGCTGACGCGCTGGGAGGAGACCAGCAGGCGGTAGAGAGGGCCGAGCAGCTAGTGACGCAGAAAGCGGCGGCATGGGCGGCGGAGAGGGCAGCAGCGGAGCATGCAGCTGCGGTGAAGGCGGCCGTGCGCGCCGCAGACATGGCTGCACGGAAGGTGGCAGAGGCTGCTGCCGCTGCGGAGCGGGCAGCGGCGGAGAAGGCTGCTGCAGCAGAGAAAGCTGCTGCTGCTGCTGCTGCTGCTGCTGCCGCGTCGGAGCGGGCAGCAGTGGAGAAGGCAGCTGCAGCGCGGGCAGCAGCGGAAAGGGGAGTCCCGGCAGCGGAGAGGGCGGCTGGGGCTGAGCCGGGCTGGGAGCAGGCCGCCACTCGCTCCGCAGAAAAGGCTGCTGCACGCAAGGCAAAAGCAGCAGCGGCCGAGCGGGCGACTGCCAAACCTGCGTCCGCATCCGCTGCTTCGCCCGCACCCACTGCTGCTTCTGGTGCTGGCTCCGCCGCTGCGGGTGCTGCTCAGGCGCCGGCAGCCACAGCCACGCCGCCACAGAAGGGAGCGCGCTCGGCAGCGAAGGCCGCCGCCGCGGGTACGGGCGCCTCGCCCAATCAGGGCCCAGCTGCTTCGCTTGAACAGGGCCCAGCAGCCGCGCCCAAGCAGGCTCCGACAACCTCCGTGCCCGCTTCTGGCTCTGCCTCAAAGCAGGCGCCTGCTGCCTCGTCTAAGCAGGTGCAGGCAGCATCCGTGCCCGCCTCTGGCTCTGCCTCCAAGCAGGCTCCTGCCGCCTCGTCCAAGCAGCAGCCAGAAGCCTCCACGCCCGCTGCTGCCTCTGCCTCCACGCCCGCCGCCTCGTCCAAGCAAAGGCCAGCAACCTCCACGCCCGCTGCTGCCTCGGCCTCCACTCCCGCCGCCTCGTCCAAGCAGGCGCCGGCAGCCGCAGCGATCGCTGCTGCCTCCATCACCACTCCCGCTGCCTCGACCACGAGCTCGCCAAGGCAGCGTGGCAGCGGAGGCCCCGGAGGCCCACAGCAGCGCAAGCGTGCGCCGCAGCCGGCGGTCTCGTCCCCAGGAGACAGTGGCGGTGCCAGCGGCGGCGCGGGAGGCGCGCGCACAGCCGCCACAGGTGCTGCTGTTCGCGTCGGCAGCGCAGGGGCAGGCACGCAGCAGAAGACGCAGCAGCAGACGCAGCGCATGTCCCCCGCAGTGACCGCCGCTGCCGTGGGCGCGCTGCTGCTCGCGCTGGTGCTCGTGCTGGCGGTGCAGTACGCTGTGTGAGCATGACGCAGCTCTCTCCCTCTCTCCCAGTTACATCATTCAGCGTCCCAGCAAGGTCACACTCTTAGCTAGTGCGCGTGGAAAGGCACACTTTTTGGTCACACGATTTTGGTCACGGCTTCCTAATGCACCTGACAGTGACCTGACAGGCACTTCTGGCTAGCGCGCCTGGAAAGGCGTGCGTGCGTTTTGGTCACGCGATTTTGGACACGGCTTCCCGACTTCTGCTCGCGTGCTCAATGATGTCACAATGTTTAGCAAAAGATAAACTCACCCCGCATTTCATCGACACTGTAATAGCCCTGCATAGCTCAGCTGTCAGTGTGGACATTTAAGGTCACTTTCTTCTCTGTTTGATCACCTGAGCCACCGGTACCGTCCCTGCATTGTCTGCTCTACGACCAAAATCGATCACCAGAGACTTCGTCAGAAAACAGGATGATCACCACCACAGGTGGGTGCGTCGCAGTGTTTAGGCGCTGCAGCCAACCAGCATGTGGTCTGCACAGAGTCAATGCCGTCGAAAACCCAAGGCAGGCGGCAAAACCAGTGCGCGTCGCCGCGCCCCTGGCTAGCCTCGCCACTGTCACGTGCAAGAGCCCGGGCTTGACATGCGCGCGTCACTACCGCACTCTCGCGAGCGTGCCGTCTGGACCCGGCAGATCATCAAGGTTACCGACGACGACGACGTCGCCGAGGGCGGAGGGAGACAGCGGCCGCCCGCCCGCCGCACCCTTCTCGCCCCCGCCGGCCCCCGCTGCTCCTGCGCCCGCTCCCGCACCCACATCCATGCCCACGCCGGCTGCGGCTGCCGCCATGTGCTCCGCGATGCGCGTGCGCACGACGGAGTATAGCTCCGGGCGCGAGCGGATACGCGCCGCGAGCTGGGACGCGGGGTCGGTGAACGCGTGGTCCACGACGCGGACGACCTCCCTGCGGTGATGGAGTTGACAGTCAGGGATTTGCTAGTGTTAAGCCAGGGATCTCCTTTTTGGCTGTCCACAGCTGGACACAGCCCGCATTTGAGTCAAATGGCCGTGCACATGGCTGTAGAAAAACAGCTTCAACTCCTGAAAAGGAGCCACTGTATTTATTGAAACGAAGCAAGTGCACCCGACACCCAACACCCACCCAACAGTACACCCAACAACGAGTTGTGACGGGTCGAGCCAGCAGTGATTCCCCTGCAAGCCGCATGCCGTTCGGGGCCGGATATCCCGTTTCCCAGAAAAGCACCCCACGCTTTTTGGGACAGGGCGCGGAGGGGTGCATTGGAAGGCTCTCGGCGAGAGCAGCACAACGGCATGTGTTGCGTGAACACCCGCGGTGTATTGTGCCTGGTATGAGTGGTCAAAGTTGCTGGAGCCGGGAAATACAAAATTACTGAAATCCTCCCCAGGGGACACTGCGAGCCAGGTCAGTCGCACAACCGAACAAAGCGTGGGCGCACCTGAAGATGTAGGGTGCGAGAATCTTGAGCACAAACGTGATGACGAGCGATGGCAGATTCCTGCGCGCGTGTGGGTGGTTGTGTGTGTGCGTGTCGCGTCGCACGTGCGTGTTTTGCCCACTTTGGATGTAGCTGTGGACCGGTGGACGGCGTTTCTGCTGCGTGCTCAAGATAGGGTCGGGTGGAGAGCCGTTGTGTACGGTCCGGCTGCCCCTCGAGCGCCGGCCCCTCCATCTCGGCGGTCAAGTGGATTGGTCTTTTTGCTCTGGGACTACACGTTTGGCAGGCAGCCGGCTGGTGGCTACCGCCCCTCACAAGTAATTGTTAGGGCCAGAACTGGACTTGGGTCTAGGCGGTGGTACTAGGACTAGAAGGAAGTCTTCACTGGAAAGCCGATGTAACTGTAACTGTGGTCCGGATCCTTGACCCAAGGCCCCATTAGGGGTAGGCATGCAAACATTGGGCGAAATTGCACGCGCGTGTGCTGCGGCAACCCCCCTCGCCCCCATCTCTGTCTCTCTCTCACACACGCATGCACGCCCTGCCCGCCGTACCTTCCCCTCCCCGCATGCACACACGCATGCGCAACGCACCGCCCTCCTCCCTCCCTCCCCCCCATCCCTCCGTCTGTCTGTCTGTCTGTCTGTCTGTCTGTCTGTCTGTCTGTCTGTCTGTCTGTCTGTCTGTCTGTCTGTCTGCCTGCCACGCGCGTGCGCATCGGGCCTCCGGGAGTTGCTCCCTCGCTCCCTCCCTCCCTCCCTTCTCCCTCCTCCCCTGCCCCCTCCCTCGAAAACTCAATTGATTCCAGCATCCGAGTGCATAGACATGCACACGCGCGTGCGCATCGGGCCTCAAGGCTGCGCCAGCGCTCCTCCCCCCCCCCTCCCTCCCTCCCTCCCTCCCTCTTTTCTTCCTCACCCCCACCCCCCTCGACAACTCACTTGATTCCAGCATCCGAGTGCACCGACATGCACACACGCAGCGGGCCTCCCTCCCTCCCTCCCTCCCTCCCCTACCTACTCACTTGATTCCAGTATCAGAGTAAACCGACATGCACACGCGCGTGCGCATGGGGCCTCAAGGCGTCGCCGGCGCCCCCCCTCCCCCACTCACTTGATGCCTGCATCCGAGTGCACAGACATGCACACGCGCGTGCGCATGGGGCCTCCGGGCGTCGCAGGTGCCCCCCCCCCTCCCCTACTCACTTGATTCCAGCATCCGAGTGCACAGACATGCACACGCGCGTGCGCATGGGGCCTCAAGGCGTCGCCGGCGCCCCCCCTCCCCCACTCACTTGATGCCTGCATCCGAGTGCACAAACATGCAAACGCGCATGCCCAGCGGGCCTCCGGGCATCGCCGCCCCCCCCCCCCGCCGCCCCCACTCACTTGATGCCTGCATTCGAGTGCACAGACATGCACACGCACGTGCGCATCGGGCCTCCGGGCGTTGCTCCCTCGCTCGCTCCCTCCCTCCCTTCTCCCTCCCCCCCTGCCCCCTCCCTCGACAACTCACTTAATGCCCGCATCCGAGTGCACTGACATGCACATGCGCGTGCGCATTGGGCCTCCGGGCTGTACCAGTGCTCCCCTCTCCCCCCTCCGAACTTCTCACTTAAAACGAGCATCTGAGTGCACGGACATGCACACGCATCCTGCCCCCCCCCCCTCCCTCGACAACGTGTGCGCATCGGGTCTCCGGGCGTCGCGGGCGCGAGCGGCTCAAACACGATATCCCCCCCCCGCCATCCTCTCCCCCCCCCGCTCCCTCAACAACTCACTTGATTCCAGCATCAGAGTGGACAGACATGCACACGCACCTGCTCATCGGGCCTCCGGGCATCGCATGCCCCCCCCCTTCCCTACTCACTTGATTCCAGCATCAGAGTGCACAGATATGCAAACGCGCGTGAGCATCGGGCCTCCAGGCGTCGCAGGCCCCCCCTCCCCCCTCCCCTACTCACTTGATTCCAGCATCCGAGTGCACAGACATGCACACACGCGTGCGCATCGGGCCTCCGGGCGTCGCCGGTGCGAGCGGCTCAAACATGATGTAGCTGTTGGGCATGAGCTCGACCTTCATGTGCTTGCCCCAGGTGGGCGGCATGGTGACACCGGGCTGCGGTGTGTGTGTGTGTGTGTGTGTGTGTGTGTGTGTGTGCGTGTGTGTGTGAGGAGAGGGAGGAGAGGGAGGAGAGGGAGGAGAGGGAGGAGAGGGAGGAGAGGGAGGAGAGGGAGGAGAGGGAGGAGAGGGAGGAGAGGGAGGAGAGGGAGGAGAGGGAGGAGAGGGAGGAGAGGGAGGAGAGGGAGGAGAGGGAGGAGAGGGAGGAGAGGGAGGAGAGGGAGGAGAGGGAGGAGAGGGAGGAGAGGGAAGAGAGGGAGGAGAGAGAGGAGAGGAGGAGAGGGAGAGAGAGGAGAGGAGAGAGAGAGGAGAGGAGGAGAGGAGGAGAGGGAGAGAGAGGAGAGGAGAGAGAGAGGAGAGGAGAGGAGAGGAGAGGAGAGAGGAGGAGAGAGAGGAGAGAGGAGAGAGAGAGAGGAGAGAGAGGAGAGAGAGGAGAGAGAGGAGAGAAAGGAGAGAGGAGAAAGGAGAGGGACGAGGAGGAGACTGACAGACTCAGCACCATCAACACCAGCCCCACCACAAGCACACAGACAAACCGCCAACCCCAACCGAATTGCACTCGCCGGGGGGCCTTCTGTGCGGTCATCTCCACCACCAATACGTCGTATTCGTCGAGCGCATTGACACCGATTGCTCCCGCACATACACAAACACACACACACACACACGCACACACACACGAACACACATATAGCATCAAACGCATCCGAGGAATTGTGCAATCAACCACACACACACACACACATATACACACACACACACACACACCGGAGGCCCCTTCGGCGTCGTCATCTCCACCACCAACACGCCGTATTCGTCGAGAGCATCGACACCGATTGCTCCCGCGAGCACATCAGCGTTTGGGAGCGGCCAGGGAATGGCCAGAGTGGCGAATGCAGTCACCTGGCGTGTGTGTGTGTGTGTGTGTGTGTGTGTGTGTGCACGGGGGCGGCCAGGGAATCGCAAGAGTGGCGAATGCAGTCACCTGGCGTGTGTGTGTGTGTGTGTGTGTGCACGGGGGCGGCCAGGGAATCGCAAGAGTGGCAAATGCAGTCACCTGGCGTGTGTGTGTGTGTGTGTGTGTGTGTGTGTGCACGGGAGCGGCCAGGAAATCGCAAGTGTGGCGAAGGCAGTCACCTGGTGTGAGTGTGTGTGTGTATGTACATGTGTGTGTGTGTGTGTGAGTGTGTGCGTGTGCATGTATGTGCGGGGCAGGGGTCTCCTTCCCAATCGGGAAACGAAAAAAACGTGATCGAAGGACGCGTCCCCGATGGTTTTGGAGAAAGTGCGTTCGGGGACAACGACGTGCGGAGGCGATGCATTCGAGGAAAAGTGTGAAATAGTCGATTTCACACTTTTCGAATCGTTTTTTCCAGGGGCTCCTGTTTTTTTCGGGCTGCAGCCCCAAACCCCGACGAAACCGGGAAACCCCCTTCGGAAAAACACAAAAGGATGACATACCCCAAGGAGACCCCTGGTGTGGGGTCAATTTTACAGTCCGTCGGACGCCTTTTATGGTGTGTGCATGTGCGTGTGCGTGCGCGTGTGTGTGTGTGTGTGTGTGTGTGTGTGTGTTTGCATGCATGCATGATTGCGTGTGTGTGTGTGTGTGTGTGTGTGTGGCGCATGACTGTGCAGTGCATCATCAATCCTAGAGCAAACAGTAGAGCCCCCCCACAAACGCACCTCCATCGGTCCAGGCTCTGCCAGCAGCAGGCTCTCGCTGCAGTGCTTGTTCCATGTCTGTAAGGAGGCAGGTGTGTGTGGGGGGGGTATTGGTGTTGTTGGTGGGCGGTATTAAGGGTGATGGTGGTGTTGTTGGTGTTGTTGGTGATGTTGGTGATGTTGGTGGTGGGCAGTGTTTAGGGTTGTGGGCTATGCATGTTTGGGTTTCGGGTTTAGAGCTACAGTTCGCAGGCGGGCTCCGCCAGCAGCAGGCTCTCGCTGCAGTGTCTGTTCCAGGTCTGGTGGGAGGCAGGTGGTGATGGTGGTGGTGGGCAGTGTTTAGGGTTGTGGGCATGTTTGGGTTTCGGGTTTAGAGCTACAATTGGCATCCAGGCTCCGCCCAGCAGCGGGCTCTCTCGCTGCAGTGCGTGTTCCACGTCTATTCGGAGAGGGAAGGGGTTCAGTCAGTCGGTCAGTCAGTCAGTCAGTCAGTCAGACAGTCAGTCAGACAGTCAGACAGCCAGGCGGGCGGCAGGCAGGCAGGCAGGAAAGCGGAGCATGGCAGGCTCTCGCTACAGTGTGCGTTCCAGGTCTGTAAGGAGGCAGGTGTGTGTGGGAGGAGGGGGCAGTATTTAGGGTTGAGGGTTATGTTTGTGTGGGGTTGAGGTCTAGGTCAACAATTGGCAGGCTCCGCCAGCAGCAGGCTCTCGCTGCAGTGCCTGTTCCAGGTCTGGTGGGAGGCAGGCAGGCAGGCAGGCAGGCAAGCAGTCAGTCAGTCAGTCAGGCAGGCATCAGGCGTCAGTCAGTCAGACAGTCAGCAAGGCAGGCAGGCAGTCAGGCAGGCAAGGAGGCTGCTAGGCAAGCAAGTCTCAGGCTCTTGCTGCAGTGCGCGCAATCCATATCTTTCTGGGAGGGGGAGAGTTAGGCGGCAGGCAGGTAGACGGCGCGTGGCAGCCAGAGAAGCCCCCAAAGCGAACCCACCTCGGAAGTCGCCCGCCCCCCTCCCCCATATAACCCACACGAATACCCCCCTCCCCCCGTCACCCACACCTTTATCAGGTCGAACTCGCGCGCACACGCGACGAGGTTCCCCCCACCACCACAAACACACTCGCACCCGCCCCCCCCACACACACTGCCCCACACCTTAATGAGGGCGAACTCGCGTGCACACGCGATCAGGTTCTCCGGAGGGCACGTGAGCGTGCAGCGCTCTCTCATACCCCCCCCCCCCGGCCACAGACACACTCCCTCCCCCCCCCCCCGCCTATGCCCCTCACACCCCACACCTTGATGAGGTCGAATCTGCGCGCACACGCGACGAGGTTCTCCGGCGGGCACGTGGGCGTGCAGTGCTCTCTCCTACCCCCCCCCCTGCCACAGACACACTCGCACCCCCACCCCCACCCACCCCCGCCTATGCCCCTCACACCCCACACCTTAATGAGGTCGAACTCACGCGCACACGCGACGAGGTTCTCTGGAGGGCACGTGAGCGTGCAGCGCGCGCGGAATGAGTGCACCGACGACCACGCCTCGTGTTGATAGAACATGCTGAGCTCTCCAGTCGACACCTGCGTGTGTGCAGGGAGCGGACAGTGGCATATACAGGCTGCACATGCCTCTACCCGCATCACTAATCATCAGCAGTAACCGTAAAACATGTGTTTGTTAAAAGTGTGAACGGATGCATGCTTATCTCTCCCTCCCTCTCTGTCTCCCTCCTACCTATGTTTCTCTCCCTCGCTCTGTCCCTCTCCTTACCCCCTCTCTCTCTCTCTCTCTCTCTCTCTGTTCCTCTCTTTTCCCTCTCTTTTCCCTCTCTTTCTCTCTCTCTCTCTCTCCCTCTCCTTCCCCAATCCTACTATTTCGCTCTTTCCCCCCCCTCTATCTCTTTCTTGCTCCCCCTCTGTCTCTTTCCCTCCCTCTCCCTCTCTCCCTCCCTACCTCTCTCTTCCTCTCTTTCCTCCCTCTCTCTCTCTAACTCTCTCTCCCGCTTTCTTTCTTTCTTAACCTCTCTCCCTCTCCCTCTCCTTCCTCTCTCTCTTTCCTTCCCCTCTCTCTCTCTCTCTCTCTCTCTCTCTCTCTCTTTGTCTCTCTCTCTGCCTCTCTCTCTCTCTCTGTCTCTCTCTCCCTCTCCCTCTCTTTCTCCCTCCCTTGCTCTCGCTCTCGCCCTCTCCTTACCTTCTCTTTTTCCCTATCTTTCCCCTCCCTCTCTCTCCCTCTTTCTCACTCCCTCTCTCTATCCCCCTCTCTTTACCCACTCTCTCTCTCTGTCTGTCTTGAACTTTGTTCTGCACTCGTTCTGCATCCCCTCCCGCCACCCCCCTCTCTTCTCCACTCCCTTTATCTCTCTCTCTTTCTGTTTTAAACTCCCTATCTCTCCCTCATACCCTCTCTCTCTCTCTCTCTCTCTCTTTCTCTCTCGGTCATCAGCGCAACTGCTTCACTCCTACACAGCTGCTACTACCCTGCGTCGACCGCTGCGTCCGCCCGTCCGCCCACTCCCCGCAAAAACAAATCGACACCTCCGGCGGTGCTCCGGCGATACGAAATGAATTCACCAGAATCTATCCGAGGTGCAATGCGCTTTACACTCCATACACACCTGATACCAACCCGTGTTGCATGCTGCGTCCGCCCGTCAAGCCACTCAAGTCATCATGCAAGGTCGACGATTTCCACACTTTCCCGCAAAAAAAATCAACGCCTCCGGCGGTGCTCCGGCGGTAAGAAATTGATTCACCAGAATCTATCCAAGGAGCACAGCGCTACACCCCATACACACCTGCCACCACCCTGCGTCGACCACTGCGTCCGCCCGTCCTCCCACTCAGTCATCATGCAAGATCGACGATTTCCACACTTTTCCGCAGAAAAAAATCGATGCCTTCGGCGGTGCTCCGGCGGTAAGAAATGAGAGAAAGGAATGAGTCCACAGGAATATATCCAAGGAGCACTGTGCATGGGGGCTCGATTAACGGAGGCGCGTTCTCGTCGCCGAGCCCTGGACCCAGCAATGCGGCGCTGCTGGTGACGAGGATCTCCGTGCCGCTGACGAGCGGGTAAAATACAACTGGCCCGGCTCCTGCTAGACTGCCCCTCGGTGGAACACTTAAGAAGCGGCTTGCCCGGCGCTGCCATGGCTTGGCAAGTAGCCGCGGCGCTGCCGCGGCCCGTGCTGGAAGACGGCCCTTATCCTCCCCCCATGCAGGACGCCATGCGGCACCGATCTCGACGAGTTGGTCGACGAGCGGAGGAGCTGGCGCCCGTCAATGCATGCTGGACATTGGTCAAGATGGCTGCCCGTGGAGGCGGGCTACCATCACGGCCTCAGCGGTGGTGACCGCCGAGGCAACACAGAGTAAATCCGCTTCACCAATCGCAGCGTTCGTCACCGCGCTCATCCTCGGGGGCGCTGGTCTGCCGGTGACTGGCGTTGGAAGGTCTTCAGGCAGCCTCCATGACAACTCTGTCGCCCATGCACCCCTGGAGGGTGGGACCTGGCCATGCATGAGGCATGGGGCGCCGGCTGAGCCCCATGCAAACAAGAGCCGGACAGCCATGCACTGCCAGGCGCGGACCGTTCCAGTCAGCGTCAGTCGGCTCTGCCGGCTTGACTGGCCACAAGGCCACTACTGTGACCCTGAGGAAGGTCCTCTCCTATATGCTCCTTGCCAGACATGTCTCTCAGAGACCGCTGTTTGGGTTAGTCTAGCCGGCGGGAGCGGTAGTCTATCGGCCGGGAGCCGGCGGTACTCTAGTACTTAAGTGTGCTGGAGTATCGGCGGGTGTCTCTAGTAGAAGAGTAGCCTGCTTAGCTGGAAACCCCGTGTTACTGTGTTACTGTGTACTGTGCATGACACCCCATACACACCTGCTGCCAGCCCGCGTCAACAGCTGCGTCTGCCATGTAGCCGTCAAAGCGGTCCGCCTGCGTGCGTGTGCGTGTGTGTGTGTGTGTCAGGGTTCTCCTTGCCAATCGAAGTCCGATGAGGAGACCGCCTGAGGGCGGTTTGCCAATGGGGAGCAAAAGTGGGTTCAGAAAAGCTGTAAAAGGCGGGGTCCGGGGGCGCAGCCTACGAAAAAAAGGTCAAAACCCGGAGAAAAAACGGGGAGCTCTCCCAGAAACCCGGGGAGTCCGGGGGGCCTTCTCCAGGAGAACCGAAAGCTTGGCAGCCCCAAAGGAAAACCCTGGTGTGTGTATGCACCCGCGCACGCGTGTGGTGATTTGGGTGCCAGAGCTCTGCACGAGGGCGTCCGTCAACAGCGGGTGACCACTCGTCGCTACGCGGCGTCGTCCCCAAACGCGCACGTACACACACACGCACGCACACACACACACACACACACACACACACACACACACACACACGCACACACACACACACACCTGTGTGCAGATGGCCGTCGCATCAATGCCGTGCGGGGCCAGCGCGCGCGCCACAGCTGCCCCCCCCCCCCAAACACACACACACACACACACACACACACACACATGCACACACACACACACACCGGCGTGCAGGTGGCCTTGGCATCAATGCCGTGCGGGGCCAGCGCGTGCGCCACAGCTGCCCCCCCACACACACACAAACACACACACACACACACACACACACACACACACGCACACACACACACACACACACACGCACACACACACACACCTGCGAGCTGATGGCCGTCGCATCGATGCCGTACGGCGCCAGGGCACGCGCCACAGCTGCCCCCCCACACAGACACACATGCACTCGCACACACACACACACACGCACACACACACACACACACACGCACACACACACACGCACACACACACACACACACACACCTGCGTGCAGATGGCCTTGGCATCGATGCCGTGCGGGGCCAGCGCGTGCGCTACCGCGTCCCCCCCCCACGCACACACACACGCACACACACACACGCACACACAACCACACACACACACACACACCTGTGCGCAGATGGCCGCCGCATCAATGCCGTGCGGGGCCAGCGCGCGCGCCACGGCGTCCTCATCCACGCCGCCAACCTGTGCCGTGGGTGGGCAGTGCAGGCGGGGTGGGAGGAAGGAGAGGGGGGAGGGAGAAGGGTGAGAAGTGGATGCAGTGATTTCCTTTTCGGCTCTACACAGCCATTTGGCTGTATGCCGGCTGTATTTTGACCTTGCACAAAGCTCAACCGATCCAGTGGATTGTAAGTCTGACAAGCCCGCCAGACAGAGCACGTCAACAGCTTTCAAATGACCTATGTCTGAGGACAAACAGTCAACGGGAGGTCAACGGTCAACGCGGACAAAGCAAAATCCGGCTGTGGAATAATTAATTGAAAATCCTGAAAGGAAATCACTGAGTGGATGATCAGGCAGACCCCCTCACACACACATTCACAGGTGCCTGGGGGCGGCAACGAGGTGACGTGAGTTCAAAAAAGGGGGGGCGTCGCAGAATCCGCCTCGAGCCTGCGCCACAGACGGTGGGCAGTGGAGGGGGGGGGGGATTTACCAAAAGCAAAGCTTGACTACTATGGGTCAGTGATTGTCCGAGTGGCAGGCGGTCCGGCTGCCAAAACAAGGAGGTTAAAGGGTTTAAGAGGGAGAGGGGGGGGAGGGGGGGGAGGGGGAGGTTGGTTTTAAGAGCCCGGGCTGCGCAGCGGCATGCATTTGTCGTATGCCCCCCCCCCCCCAGCAGCTCTCCCACCCACACCACCAAACATACACCCCCCCGCAAAGACCCACCGCGGCCGCGCGGACCGCCGCCGCAGCGCCCATCACCCGGAACTGCGCGAGGGGCGTCGTTATCGAGGCCGCAAGCGCCGCAGCTGCAGCCGGGTCCAGTCCCCCGCCCCGTTTCCCGCCGACGCCGGCGCCAGAGCCTGTGGCTGTGGCAGCGGCCGCCGCGCCGCCAGAGGTGGCTCCTGTTGGGCCGCCGACGCTGGCTCCCGCCGCGCTGCTGCCGGCTGCAGTCCCCACCGCGTCGCCGGCAGCTCCCTTTCCCGCGCCCCTGCCCCCTCCTACTCCATTGCCGCCGCTGGTTGTGCCGCCGCCGCCGCTGGCGCCCGCGGCACCGACGCCGTCGATCGTGTCCCCTGCTCCGCCGGCAGCTCCCGTCCCCGCGCCCCTGCCCCCTCCCACTCCATTGCCGCCCGCTTGCGCCGCCCCCGCGCCATGCGCCAATGGTGGGCCAGCGTCTGGGCGCCTGCCGTCGTGCCCACCCTCCCCCGCGGAATGCCCCGCGCCATGCGTAGACTGCGGGCCAGCGTGGTGTCCGTCCTCGAGCGAGGTTGATCGCGAGAGCACTGAGAAGGCGGTGGCAGCTGAGAAGAATGTGCCGCCCCTGTGTTTGTGTGTGTGGGTGCGTGTGTGGGTTGTGAGTGTGTGTGTGTATGTGCGTGTGCGTGTGTGCGTGTGCGTGTGTGTGTGTGTGTGTGTGTGTGTGTGTGTGTGCGCGTGCGTGCGTGCGTGCATGTGCTGCTGTGTACGCATTCTTGCCGGGTGCGCAAGGCAATATTTCCGCGTGCAGTAGGCACACTTTTTGCTTTTGGACTACACGTAGGCAGGCAGCCGGCTGGTGCCTACCGCCCCTCACAAGTAATTGTTAGGGGCCAGAAGTGGACTTGGGTCTAGGCGGTGGTACTAGGACTTGAAGGTAGCCTTCGCTGGAAAGCCGATGTTGCTGTTACTGTTTCGACTCGGGTTTTTAGGCACTCCCGTTATGATGTATGATTTCGACAAGGACAACGACGATGCCGGCCTGCATGCCGCAGCCACCTTTGCGCGGTGTATCTGGTACGCTAGCATGCACCAGCAGCAGCTCACCCGTACGAGGCAATTGTAGGCGCGCACCGCCCGGCCACCGCCATTTGGGTGCTGCACGCATTCTTGCCGGGTGCGTAAGGCGTTATTTTTGCATGCAGGAGGCACACGACGCCCCATCAGCTACTGGTTGCTGGTTACTGTGCTGGGTACCCTAGCGTGCACCTGCACCAGCAGCAGCTCACCCGCGGAAGGTGCAGTGGGCACGCAACGCCCTACCACCGCCATTTGGGTGCTGTACGCATTCTTGCCGGGTACGTAAGGCGTTATTTCCGCGTGCAGTAGGCACACGACGCCCCATCAGTTACTGGTTACTGGTTACTGGTTACTGTGCTGGGTACCCTAGCATGCACCTGCACCAGCAGCTCACCCGGATGATGCAGTGGATACGGTCGCCAGCGACCCGCAGACAGCGTCCACGTGGGCCCACCCGTGCTGCTGGTGCACTGTTGCTGAGGAGCGGCGCCGCGGAGGTGCTGCTGCTGCTCCTGCTGCTACTGCTCCTGCTGCCCCTGCTGCCACTCCTGCTGCTGCTGCTGCCCCTGCTGCTGCCCCTGCTGCTGATGACGATGCTACCACATGCACGCCAGGCAGCTCTGGGGGCGGAGCATCGCCGCCGCGTGGCTGCGACCCAGCCGCGCGCGCGCCGCCGCTGTCACAGTCCATGCTGGCGCGAGCCGCCTGTCGGTGTGTTGGCGCGGCGTTTTGAGGCAGTGCGTCGGATGGGAGCCTGGCACATGGGGATCATGAGAGGCTGCCGTGCGCCCGCGGGCAGGCCTTGCATGGCGCACAACACACGCACGCATGGCACATGCAAGCACACGCCTGGTTAGCTCAGACCTACGCAGAATAATGTTGTGCAGGACAGCGCCTCTTCCACGTGCGCAGACTACTTTTGTGCAGGTCAAAAGCACGCACCGATGAGGCGCACGGGAAGCAGCTCCACATCAGCACCACCGCGTCATCGCTGAGAGCGGCACCAAACAAACCAATTCAGAGGGCCGAGTCTTTTCGGGTGCCTGGCTGCGGTGGCTTGTCTTTCCTCCGCTTGCTTCGTGGCTAGTTCCTGCTTTGTGTGGCTGTTGCATTCGGTGCGTTTTTAGTTTTAATCACGGTTTAGACCAGTGGTTCTACAAGAATCTTGAAATAATGACGCGCCTCGCGCTGAGTTCCTCAATGTCACCTCGCTGCAGGCGACTTTGAGGCAAAACGTGGAAATTCCGATTTTCACACTTTCGGTTCGAAATTCGCGCAATCTCACCCCGCAAATGCACATTTGCGGGTGTGGTTTAGACGCTACCGTTGTGTTGTGCATTCGACAACGATCATGAATAATATGTGTCGTTACCGTGCGGTGGCCGCAGTGATTTTGTTTTTGGGCTCCTGGGAGCGACTGGGAGTCATTAGGCTACTAAAGAACCCATCAGATACAGCTAAACCAACCAAGTTGCTCCCCCCCCCTCAGCTTCCCCTCAGCTTCCCCTCAGCTTCCCCTCAGCCCCCATTCACCCCTCCTCCACAGCTGGCACCGACTACCGTGCCAGTCTGGTGTGCTGAGTTGTGCGCTGCAAGAGGCGAACTCAAATGTAAAAGCACCACGCACCGCCCAGCACAGCCTGATTTCAGTATCCCATCAGGTTCTCCTGGCATCCTACTGCGCGCTCTATGCCGGGTCGCACTGCCAATGCATGCTGCTGCATGCTGCGCGACATGTGCCCGAGCGCGTTTTGCTGCATGCTGCAGGCATGTCACACATGGTTGATGCGATGCACATTGTGGTGAACCAGGTGTAAGGTGTCAGCTGACATTTCCGGTCGGTTGAAGGCGAATACTGGGCGAATACTGGGCGCTGTTTTGGTAGTGCTTATGCCTTACATCCGCAGCGCCTCTGCAGCAGTTCACAGCTCAAGCGAACTTCCCGTCATGACATACCGCTCTCTCACAGATTCAATGGTCACGCATCTTGTATGCTTCAAAAAAACGTTGCGCTGCAATGCACGCTGCAGTCCTTGTAGCTCGCGCTCTTCTGAGGGCACCCGCCAGTGGCATCACCAGGAAAGCGCGTTCAGGCGTGGCACCCTCGCATGATCCCCCTTCAAAGGAGGTCGAAAAGTCAATGTCCTTAATGAATCCCAATGCCAATCGTGGGGGATGAAAGTTGGGGCTGGTTGGGGGGTGGGGTGTTGGTTGGGGCCTGTTGGGGTGGGGGTGTCGGTGGCCCGGTTGGGCTAGACGGCTTTGGTGGGTCCGGCGACGCACTGCACACTACAGTCCGCCAGGGGGAAGGGGCCCTCATTCGAGTGGCGGCACCCGCCGCTAGCATCTGCCTCGCTGCCGGGCCACAGGCACATGTGCATGCCCTCGGCACACACCGGCAGCACGGTCGCTGTGTCGCAAATGGGGTAAACTTCCGGCGCCATATCAGGAGCGGCTGTTGGATTTCCGTACACAGGAATGGGCGTGGGAGCCGACACGGGCGCCGGGGTGGGCTGCCTGAAAGGCCGCGTGTCGGTGCGCGTCACCAGGCACTGGTCACCGCACGCGCCTGCCGGGTGGGGGCCGTCAGCCACCGGGCGGCAGCCACCGCTGGCGTCCGCATCAGCCCCGTCACTGCCGGGGCTGAAGCACAGGTAGAACGTGCCGAGGCCGCACAGGTCAGGCTGGCCCTCACATGCGGGGAAGCTGACGAGCGTAGGCCCGCCGTAGGTGGGCGTGGGGCCGCCGTACGCGGGTGTGGGGCTGCCGTATGCAGGCAAAGGGGTGCCGTATGCAGGCGAAGGAATGCCGTATGCAGACGAGGGAGCGCCGTAGGCAGACGTGCCATAGGTGGGCGTGGACGTTGGAGCGCCATAGGCGGGCGCGGGTGCAGGAGTCATCACAGGCACGGGCGTCGCGGTGAGCTGTGTGGGGAGGGGAAAGGGGGGGGGGCATGCGGCCAGTAGGGTCAGAGCAGAGTCAATAGGGAGGGAGCGTGCGACACGTACAATGTGGTGCTCGATGCAACCAACAAAGGTCCAGCTCAGGCTCAGAGTCGGGTTGGAAATCCTGTGCAAGCTGTTGAAATCCCAGTAAGAAGCCCACACGTTGGAGGATGCGGCCTGGATTTTCATCCTTTCAGACCCTTTTGACCACTGTCCCCTATGGAGGGACGCTTGCTTGGCGGCGATGCCTCACTTGCATCTCGCTTCCATGTCATACACGTACACGCACACACGTACACGCACACACGTACTCACAAGAATTTGGAACTGTGGGTGCATCAAGCGGGCCTACAGGAGGGATAGTTGTTGCCTGACCACCCATCCACCTTCCTAGAGGACACAGCCAGGGCAAGATGCGCGGCGCCTAAAGCTTGAGCACCTTAGTTAGTAAGCGGCTGGCTACTGGTAAGAACTGGCGGAAGGCGGACGGGTGGGCAGCCAGGTACGATCCCAACAACCCCGGTGCGCCCCCACCCCACACGGCATGGCACTTGCCTGCAGGGTGCACGCAACGCCGTTGATCGACACAGACGTGGGGGCGAATGAATCCGGTGACACGGCGGATGCGTCGGAGCCAGAGAGGATGAGGCCTCAGTCTCGCTCGACGTTCATGTCAAGGGTCTGCCACTTGAGCCCAGCACCGCCGCCGACGACAGTGAGGGTCACGTCGCCAGAAGCGGTGGGCTTGGCCTGCGGGAGTAGAAGCAATTGGGATGGAGGCAGTGAGCATAGGCTTGTCTGTGTGCCAGTGTGCCAGTGTGCCAGTGTGCCTGTGTGTCAGTGTGCCTGTGTGCCTGTGTGCCTGTGTGCCTGTGTGCCTGTGTGCCTGTGTGCCTGTGTGCCTGTGTGCCTGTGTGCCTGTGTGCCTGTGTGCCTGTGTGCCTGTGTGCCTGTGTGCCTGTGCGCCTGTGCGCCTGTGCGCCTGTGCGCCTGTGTGCCTGTGTGCCTGTGTGCCTGTGTGCCTGTGTGCCTGTGTGCTTGTGTGCTTGTGTGCCTGTGTGCCTGTGTGCCTGTGTGCCTGTGTGCCTGTGTGCCTGTGTGCCTATTTACCTGTGTGCCTGTGTGCCTGTGTGCCTGTGCTGGGGTGTGTGCCTGTGTGCCTGTGTGCCTGTGTGCCTGTGTGCCTGTGTGCCTGTGTGCCTGCCTGCCATCTGCATGCACATGCTGGTGTGCATGCTGGTGTGCAAGCGTGTGTGTGCGTGCGGACCGAGCGGGCGGGCGCGGGGGAAGGCGGGCAGAGGCAAGCGATAAGGCGGGACTTACTGTGTTCCAGTAGTTTGCGGCCGCCTTGCTCCAGCCGGCAGCAGGCTCCTTGCAGAAGGGGCTGCGCAGACGTGGCATGCAGGCGGGTATGGGTGCGTGACAGTGGTGTCATTAGCGCCCCCGCAGCCCCCGCAGCCGCCGCTGCGGGGGGAAAACCGGGAAATCTGGGGGGAAATTGCGGGGGCGAATCGCGGGAATTTCGCTCCGAAAAGTGTGAAATTTGACGATTTTCCTTGCCTCCTGCAGGGGCAATTCGGCATGTTCCCTCCGATGTAGCGGGACCAAAGAAGACAGTCTTGGTTTCCTTAATGACCCCACTGGTGCGTGAGTGAGTGAGCATTGGAGCTGGGTGGATCCGTAACTTCTGAATCCTAAACCCTTAAACCTACATCCGTAACCCTAAACCCTGATATGCTGCGCGATGTGCAGGCGAGTATGAGCGCGTGAGTGAGTGCGCATTGGAGCTGGGTGAATCCGTAAACTCTGAACCTAAAACCTGAACTCTGAGCCCTTTACCCTGAACCCTAGACCATGAATAAACCCTACACCCTTCACCTATCCCACAAGTGTAAGATTGCCTAGCAGTCGAGCACTTTCCTTCCGTTATGCATCCAAACGGGGTCGATCTGGACGCGGGCCTGGCAGAATGAGCCAGCGGTGGGCGTCGGCGAGGCCACGGGGGTGGGTGTGGGCGTCGGCGAGGCCACGGGGGTGGGTGTGGGTGTCGGCGCGGCCACGGGGGTGGGTGTTGGTGTCGGCGCGGCCACGGGGGTGGGCTTTGTCGGCTGGTCGCCTGAGATGCACTGCGCGCCGCAGTCCTCGATGGGAAAGGGTCCTTGGATCATCTCCCTGCACCCGCCTGTCCATGTTTGAATGAGTGCGCGGTGAGTGAGTCTAACAAAGGAAGGCAGGTGCACCCAACGCGCACGCACGGAGGGCCTGTAGCAGCACATGCAGTCTGGCATACAGACAGGCGGACAGAGCAGGCAGGTGCACGCGCATTTTCTCAAGGCAGGTGCGCACGAACGCACGCACGCATGCTGTGCACCCACCAGTGGCATCCGCCAGAGTGCCGCGCTCGACGCACAGGTACATCATGTCCGGGCCGCACCAGAGAGCCAGCGCAGCTCCACACGCTAGGAAACCAGGTGCGGGCGTGGGCGTGGGCGAGGCCACGGGGGTGGGCGTGGGCGTGGGCATGGCCACGGGGGTGGGCGTAGTCTGCTGCTCGCCTGAGATGCACTGAGCGCCGCAGTCGTCGTACGGGAAGGGTCCCTCCGCCATAGTGCGGCAGCCGCCTACGTGTGCGTGAATGCACGAGTGCGCGGTGAGATGATGAATGCATGATGATGATGTTGATAATGTTGATGATGATGATGCTGATTGGCTGGCTGGCTACTGATGGTGATAAGCTAGAGGATCATTCGCCTAAGGGGAATGGCTGGGGCCCAGGCCTGCAATATCATGTCCCCTAGACCTCCACCATAGTGGCAGTCGCATGTGAGGGGGTAAGGGGGCTCCATAGTAACCAACGTACTGCATTTTTCAAAAGGCGGGGTGCGGAGTAATCAGCCAAAAGACGACCATTCAGCGCTCAAGGGAGATGCGTGTTGAGCATCGTGTGGAATGTAACACGAGGTTAGAGAGCAAGCAAGCTTGCTTGTCTCCCGGTTCAGCGGATTTCATGTTCCCATCGCATTCTGTGTTTTGCGCTCATCATCTAAGACTCAGGTTTCACGTGTTAGACCCAATTGTGGTCATTTATCAAGCGCCGCCAGCTGCAGAGGATTGCAAAAGGAACAGTGCACTGGGATACGAGGGAGATCATCATCATCATCATTCAAACAAGCTGGCAGGCAGACAGGAAGACAGTCCAGGCAGACAGGAAGACAGGCAGGCAGGCAGGCAGGCGCACACACACGCCACGAACCCACCAGACGCATCAGCGGACATGCCGGGTGCGGTGCAGTAGTAGAATGGGGTGCCAGGTTCGCAGCGCGTGGCCATGGTGCAGGCGGAAGGGCTCTCAGCAGGCGTGGGAGTCGTCACCACAGGCACGGGTGCAGGCGTGGGCGTTGGCGAGGCCACGGAGGTGGGCGTGGGCGCCGGCGAGGCCTTGGGGGTGGGCGTAGTCTGCTGGTCGCCTGAGATGCACTGAGCGCCGCAGTCCAGGGATGGGAACAGGCCGTCGTTCATCGGACGGCGACCACCTGAATGTGCGTGGGAGGGACATGTGGGTGCGCAGTTAGCCAGTCAGCCACTCACTCGAGTGGGTGAGATGGAACACCACCCAAGTCTGGAGAGGATATCCAAGAGATAGATGGTGCCCTGCACGCAAGCGCGGAAGGGCGAAGCTTTGAGGTAAGCATGCAGACAGGCAGCAGGCATGAAAAAGGTTCCATGGATCAGGGTGGCACGATACGGAATATGAAACGAATACGGAGTGCGATACGATACGAAATACGGGTTTCATTTGTGGGAATACGTTGGGGAAATACGTTAGAGAATACGGTGCTGCAGAGGCGCCACACACGTGCGTGAGCACGCGCATCATCACCGTGGTGTCAACACGCGTGAACCACACTACCACCAGTAATCTTGCACTAATACCCCACCCTGTATACCTGAGAACTGGCCAAGGGCGAAAGTCTAGGTCGCCGTGCGTGCGGTCGGAGTTGAACGGCCACATGATCCTATTCCTTGACCGTCGTCGTCTAGTCCCGCGGGGTGTGGCCGTATGAAACCTAACAAAACGCACAATTGTTTTCATCATCCCCACCCTCAAACCCAACGAATTCACAGCAGGAATGCCTCCACACACCCCGGGTACCCCCCAAAACTTGAGACCCTCAGATAACTACGCATAAACCAATTCGGATTTTGCATGTCAGAGCAGTTTCGAACTCCTCTCGTCAAGTTAATGTCGATTCCACTCGAAATTATTCAAAACCGTTGAGGAGTGTGGGATTGGTTTCGTACTTTTTCGCACTCCGTATTTCGTATCGTTTTCCGTAGTCCGTATTCTGGATACGGAATGGGAGAAAAAAACAAATACGGCCGTATTGTGCCACCCTGCCATGGATGTGCGTTGTGCCCGATGCGTTGCTCATAAAGCAGACATCTTTCGAACAGGAAGACCAGCAAGCAGGTATACACACGCACACGCGATGCACCCACCAGACGCATTAGCAGATGTGCCGAGTGCAGTTATAGTGGGGCTTGCCAGGAGCGCAGCGCTTGGCCATGGCACAGGCACGAGTCGTCATCGCAGGCACCGGCGCGGCCATGGGCGTCGGCGCGGCCACGGGGGTGGGTGTAGTCGACTAGTCGCCAGAGATGCACTGAGCGCCGCAGTCCAGGGATGGGAACGGGCCGTCGTTCATCGGACGGCAGCTTATTTGTCCTTGCTGTTGCGGGCCCCCAGTACGGCGGCGTGCGTGGAACCGGACACACACACGTTCATTGATCGAGGAGATCACAGATCTGTTTCTCTGTTCCGCCACGAGTGCGTGCTGCTCCGATTGTTGTCCCCGTGAGCTGCTGCTGCTGCTGCTGCTGACGCGCAATGTGCACGCCGTACCCGATGCAAGCCTCAAGGGTCACACTGACACTCGTTACAGAGATTCTTCTTCGACGTTCTTCTTTGGCCACGGCTTGGTACCACTCGTCTGCCCCATCCGTGGGAGGGTGCGGGGTGAAGCAGACAGCAAAGGAACTACCCTCGTGCACACGCCCTCCTCGAAACAGGAGATAAAACACACGCATACACACCCGAAAAAATCTCTACTACACGCGGCATTTCCAGGCGCCCACCAAAAGGGCGACGCGCCTGCGCCTGTGGACGAGGCTCTGTACGAGCTAGGTTTGTTTCACAGAGTACCAACGTGGCCCGGCAAGTGCAAAAAACAAGGGAGGCAAAAGGCACTCCAGCGAATCTCGAGTCTAGTATACCAGTTCTGGGGATGAATACGAACTCCCAAGGAACTGTTGTGGTGGGTGTGTGGGTGCGTCACACAGACCAAACACCGCAAGTGCGTGAGGGCCAGCCAGGTCGCGTCAATCACGTGCTGCATGTGCGTGTGCGAGGCAGCTGCTCCTGAGGACCCCCCCCTAGCGCTACATGGCTGCAGAAACCGAACCGTGCTCAAGGCTGCGCCTGCACCCCGATATCAGCCTGCTCTGCTTCACGCGCAGGGCCCAGCTGCTCCAAGTGTGTGCGAGGCAGCTGCTCCTCCTCCTAGCGCTGCACGGCTGCAGAAACTGAACCGTGCTCACGGCTGCGCCCCGATATCAGCCTGCTCCGCGTCACGCGCAGGGCTCAGCTGCTCCGTGTGTGTGCGAGGCAGCTGCTCCTCCCAGCGCTGCACGGCTGCAGAAACTGGACCGTAATCACGGCTGCGTCTGCACCCCGATGTGAGTCTGCTGCGCCTCACGCGCAGGGCCCAGCTGCTCCGTGTGTGTGCGAGGCAGCTGCTCCTCTTCCTAGCGCCGCACGACTGCAGACACTGAACCGTGCTCACAGCTGCGCCTGCACCCCTACATCAGCCTGCTCCACCTCGCGCGCAGGGCTCAGCTGCTCTTGATGCACCGTCGGCAGCGGGAGAGGCTCCACGGAAGCAGCGGCCGAGGCTTCGCCCATCGTGGGCGTAGGTGGCGGGGCGGTGGCGGTGCCAGTGGTGATGGCCGTGGCCGCCATCGGCAGCGGCAGCAGCGGCGGCAGAGCGCCTGCGCCAGCCAGAGGGCTGCACGGGGCGAGCACGGTGTTGCTGGAGAGCCAGCTGGGTGCGCAAGGCAGCAGCGCCCCGGCGGTCTGGGCGGCGGGGCAGCCGGTGGTACCGGGGACGCCCGGCTCAGTCGGACCGGCAGCAGCAGCAGCAGCAGCAGCAGCAATACAGCTCGGCAGCGCAGCGCACACCGCGGGCGTAGCCGAGGGCTGCTCCGGCTGCGGCAGCAGCTGAGGCTGGGGCGACGGCCCTGACACGTGTGGCGGCGCCGCCCAGATTCCGCTGGTGGTTGCGGCGGGCAGCAGCTCTGATGGTGCTCCTGCGGGCGATGCGCACGACGGCGGCGGGGGCGAGGCGCCGGCCACGAGGCACGTCGATGAGCCCATCGACGCGGCGGGGAGCTGGTAGTAAGCGGCGCGCTGCTGCTGCGGCTGCTGGGGCTGCTGCTGCTGGGGTTGCTGCTGCTGCTGGGACTGGGACTGCGATGACAGAGGAGGCAGGCGGGCGGCACCAGCGACACTACCAGCGCTGACGGGCGGCAGCGACGCAGGCAGCACGGGCTGCGTAGTGGCTGCGTCAGCGGCAGTCGCGGCGTGCGAACGAGGGATCGGTCGGAACAGGCGGCCGCCAGAGGGCGTGGCGGAGGGCCCGCTGTGAGAAGCGGCGGGTCCATTCTGCGGGCCGCTGTGCGTAGCAGCAGGCTGCTGCTGTTGCTGCTGCTGCAAGCCACTGTGCGGGCCACTGTGCGTGGCGGCGGACAATCGCTGCTGCTGCTGCGCCTGCTGCTGTTGCTGCTGCTGCGAGCCACTGTGCGGGCCACTGTGCGTAGCGGCGGACAATCGCTGCTGCTGCTGCGCCTGCTGCTGTTGCTGCTGCTGCGAGCCACTGTGCGGGCCACTGTGCGTAGCGGCGGACAATCGCTGCTGCTGCTGCGCCTGCTGCTGTTGCTGCTGCTGCGGGCCACTGTGTGGTCCACTGTGCGAAGCGGCAGACACTCGCTGCTGCTGCTGCTGCTGCGCCTGCTGTGCCTGCTGCGGAGTCAGCTCGACAGCAGCACCTGCGGCGCTGCCAGCGCCGCCGTCGGCCGTGCGGCGCACCTCCTCGCAGCCGCCCTCCTGGCCGCCCGGCCCCTTCTGCTGCCTCGCGGCCTGCTGCTGTAGCGCGAGCGCCATCGCCGCAGCGGCCACCAGCAGCGGCGGCGTGTTGGCGCGCTCCACCGGAAGCTGCGCCCCGCCCGCCGACGCACCCGCATCCACCGTGCTTCCCGAGTGCCACTCGCATCCGCCGCCGCCAATCGCTCTGAAGGTGCTGCCACCGGCAGCCGCATGGGGGCCGCTCTCTCCGTTGCCGACACGCTCCCTGCTGTCGCAACCAAGTCCAGTGCCGGGGCCTGGTGCCAGCCGTGCGGCCTTGCCCTGAGAGTGTTGCCATGCGTGTGCATGCACGCGAGGGTGAGTCAGCATGCATCGGCATCTGTTGGCGTGTGGTTCGCGAGTGGGGCGTGCGTGCACAAGCGCGCAAACAGAGAGGCAGAGAGAGAGAGAGAGGCAGGCGTTGCGATGCTTACGCACCCGCTGCGTCGACGCGTCCTCGCTGCCGTTGTCATCAGACGCGCCCGCGGGCATGGCCACGCGCATCGGCATCGGCATGGGCGCCACCGGCAGGCCATCGTCCGCCTGGCTGCGGCTGCGTTTCACGTCGGGCCTGCTGCTGCCTGCTGCTGCGGGCACGGGCGCAGCTGCTGGCGCGGCCCCTGTGGCTGCGGCCGCCGCCTCGCCCCGCGTGCCTGTGCTGCACGAGCCCGCACTGGGAGAGCCCACACTGCCTCCGAGCACGGCGTCGGAGTCCAGGGCGGCAGTGTGCCCACCCTCGGCGGCAGCGCCAGAGGGGAGCTGCGGCAGGACAGCTGCAGCGTACAGCGCCGCATGTGCGCCCGGGTAGTCCAGCGGGTAGGGGTGCGGGTAGGGGCTCCCTGGTGCCGTCGCCTGCAGCCCGTCCGCGCCACCCAGAGGAGGGAGGCTGAGGCCGGGTGCACCCGCAAGCACGGCATGCTGCAGGTGCTGTAGGTGCGCCGGCAGCAGGGGATGCTGCGCATACAGCAGCAGCTGTGCCACAGCGGCCGGCGGGAGCGGGCCGCCAAGGCCGGGGAACCAGGCGCCCGCGTGCGGGGGCAGGGCCGCGGAGGCTCCCTGGGCTGCGGCGAGCAGGGCCATCGTGGTGCCGTGCTGAACCGCACCATCGTGGTACCACGGCGCGGCAGCGTTCGCCTGCGCCTGCTGCTGCGACGCGGCCGCCCTGGCTGCCTTGTTGCTCTCCTGCTCGCACGCACACAATTGGGGATGGCGCCGCGGCATGTTATGAGCGAAGGGCGTGCCCCATGCATGCGGAGCGCATGGGCCGTCCATGCATATGCATGTGCGCCGCATGCCCCATGCATGCGTGCCATGTGTCGTGTGCTGCCTGTAGCCAGGCGGCGCCACACAGGCGGTGGCAGATCAGCGACATGCCACGCTTCGGAACCCCAGTCTGGACGGGAGCGCCGAGCACCCAATGGTTCAATGCTGGCCATTCAGACCCGTTTCTTCACCCACCTCGCTGTGGCTCCTGTGCACTGCCGCGTGCAGCTTGCCCCACACGGGGTGGTGCTTGTCGAGCAGGTTTGTGGGCGTGGTGCTCCCTGTGGTGGTCGCCTGAAGCCGCACGAACAGTGCAAGCCGACGCACCTTGTGCTCCAGCGTCGTTGCGCTGGAACAAAGGTGGTGGTGGTGTGAGCGAAGGGCGTGCCTCATGCATGCGTGCCCATGCGGCGCATGGGCCGTCCATGCCCCATGCATGCGTGCCGTGTGTTGTGTGCCCGTGTTGTTGTGGTCTATAGGTAGGCGGCGCCAACAAAGCCGTGGCACATCAGCGACATGCCCATGCCCGGCGACGCAAGCCAGTCGAGAGGGGGGGGAGCACACATGGTTCAATCCTGGCCATCCAGACCCGTTTCTTCACCCACCTCAAGCCGCTCGTCTTGCGCCCCGGGCCCACGCCACCACCGTCCGCAGGCGACTCGCTGAGGATGGCCACGTAGTGGAGGAGCAGGGTGCACAGGCCCTCGCCGCCCCTCAGGCAGAATAATTTGTATAGTGCCTGCTGCATGCTCGCCGCATCGCTCACGTTGCAATCGCTCAGACTCGCGCGGATGTCGTCCTCATAGACACCCGTGTCAGACATCACGCCCAGCGCGTACGTGAGGAAGGAGCGCAGGTGAGAGACGTCCTGCCGTTGGAAGCGAAACGCATGGGCCGCTTCGCCTGCAGCGTGCTGCCCTGACTGCTCAAGCAGCCGCGTCAGCATCTTGGCTGACGACACACGCGGCGCCGCGACCGGCGATGCCGTGGGCATCGTGGTATTCGCTTGTTGGTTCTCTCCTGTGGTTTCTCGCTCCTTGCGTCGGGCAACACCGTTGAGCCCACCCTGCAAAGCTGCGAGATCTTCAGGCCTAGTAGTACCGCGCATCGCAGTCGGGGGACCGGCCAGCGCGGGCTAAGTCATTGGTGTTGTGGATGCACCGCAGGCACATGGCGACGGGATGATGGCAATGGGTTGTAAGTAAGAGTAAGAGAGTAAGATGTAAGAGTAAGAGAAAGAAGAGAGAACGCTGGATCGCCTGGCCGTTTCCGCTGATATAAACATATCACCTTCCACACCCAGACCACTCACCAGAAGCAGGACAAAGGGATCACCAGCCGGGTGTGAGTTCACATTAAGCCCAGTACTATCTGCAACCGGTGCTGCGAGGCAGGAGCGTTGGAAGACAGTACCATCCCGCCCCCTTGCCACCTCTCCCGGCTGGGCGTGGCTGCGCAGAGGCGGCGTGGGATGAGGGAAGAGTGGAGAGAGAGAGAGAGTGTGAGAGAGAGAGAGAGAGAGAGAGAGAGAGAGAGAGAGAGTGAGAGAGAGAGAGAGAGAGAGAGGCAGTCAACAGGGGCAGTCGTGCAGCAGAATCTGAAAGCGGGCGTGCAGGCGCTGGTGGAGGCAGCCACACGCATGCGGGGGCAGTGCGCGGGGGCGCAGCAGCAAGGGAGGCGTTGCGGGGCGAGGTGTCGAGGGCTTCCGCAGGCGTGTGGCGGCTGTCTGTGAGGTTTTGCAGGCGCAGTAGATGGGCGGAGATGAGCTGAAGAGGTAGAGGGGGAGAGAGTTAAATACACACCGCACGCAACAAACGACAATGAAGCCGCTCCTGCACAGCTGTGCATCTTCAGATCCGCAGATCCGAGCCCTCCTCCAATACCGTCTTCTTGTCTCTCATGCAAACACCACCATCCGCTACCCGTAAAGGGTCGTCCAGCTAACTCGAGTGTCGCCAACCCCTCTTGCCTGTAATCGACCAACCAGTAGAGAGAGAGTTTCAGGCAGGCCGAAAATCCAATGACTGCTGGGCCCACTGTTAACGGTGGGGGCCGTAGATGTGTGTTATCCTCGCATTAGTGTGGTCTCGGCTCTTATGAGACAAAGCTTTGTCACACTTAAGTGTCTTGTCATGTATGTTCAGTCTCATGGCCTCAGCCATGCCCCTATGCACTGTCCTGCGTTGCTTGACTCAGTGATTTGCTGTTCACGGCTGCAGGCAGCAGGACTATCTGAATACGGCTGTACACTACATAACTCGGGGGCGGAGTTGTAGCAGGAGCACGGCCGAGAAAACAAAACGTTTTTTCGAACTTCTCCATGAATTTTAAATACATCATATGAACAAATGAAAAAAATCAAGTAGCCACGCAGCAGCCACGTAACCAGGTACCCAAGTACGCAACCTGAAAAAACTCGCTGGCTTCACTTGCGGGGGGGTTGCTTCACGCGCAGGGTGCGGCCGGCGGTGCATGCACCACGCATGCGCCGAGCGGTCGCGGCCTGCTCCCCTCCTACTCCGCAGATTTTGCAGGCTGCTGCTGCTGCTGCTGCAGCAGCAGCTGCAAGCAAGAGGTCTGCGTACACCAGCACCCGCACTCGTGCCCCTAGACGCTGTCAAGACTTGCTTCATTTGCTGGGCGAGGCCGGCAGTGCGCCATGCGTGCCGAACGGTTGCAGCCCGCTCCTCTCCTATCAGCCTGTGCATGCTGCTGCTGCTGCTGTTGCAGGTGCTGCTGCTGCTGCAAGCATGCAGCCTGTGCTGGGGGTCCTGTACACCCGCACTCGTGCCACTGTCCAGCCTGGTTTTACTTGGTGGGCGAGTCCGGCGGTGCAGGCGGCATGCGCTCCGGAGTCGCAGCCCGCTCCTCTCCGATCAGCCTGTGCATGCTGCTGCTGCTGCTGCAGCTGCAAGCACGCAGCAGACGCTGGCCAGTGGTGCAGGCGCCATGCGCCCCGAGCGGTCGCAGCCCGCTAGCCTCCTGCTCCTCTCCTATCAGCCTGTGCATGCTGCTGCTGCTGCTTCTGCTGCTGCTGCTGCAGGTGCAAGCAAGCAGCCTGGTTTTACTTGGTGGGCGAGTCCGGCGGTGAAGGCGCCACGCGCCCCGAGCGTGTGTTTGTGCGCGCGCAAGTGGGGCACGGCTGGCAGGCGCGTTGGCCGCGAGCCGAGTGCAGCACCTGTGCGTCAGGGGTGTACCCGGGGGCATGCCGCTCATCGGTTTTCCAGGAGAGGACCTCCCTGACTCATCGGCTTGCCAGGAGAGGGCCTCATGGACTCATCGGCTTGCCAGGAGAGGGCCTCATGGACTCATCGGCTTGCCCATTTTTTTCCGGGGGCTGCGCCTCCGGGCCCCCGCTGTCCGCAGTACTCTGTTGCTGTGATACGGTCTCTCACGCAAGCTTGGTTGGGGGGCAGCAGCAAACACACAGCCAGAAGACAAACAGCTCGCAACAGCTCATGTGCGCGGCGCGGACATGCAGGCAGGCAGCGCATGGCGGGACGGCGCAACACCACAATGGACACTGATTGAAAGTACCATGATGCATTGATGCATGCAGAACACCAAAGCATGCGCAGGGTCCTGGCCATCAGAGGAAAGCGCAATTTCAAAGTTCCCACACCTAACCTCCACCAGCATCCGGGGGCGGAGCCCCCGGAAGCCAGAATCACTTTGCGATTGCAAACAGCAGAAACGCTTTAGAAATGAGGGATTGTGTGCTTTTGCGTCGGAGTTTGAGTGTGTGGGGAGCCCAAGCCGAACGCCCCGATCGGCTTGGCGTGGTCATCGGCGACGCCGATGAGAGTTGTCGGATTTCCCGATGGCGCCCTCAAGAGACCATCGGTTTTGCGTCCTTCGGGCGCCCTGTTCATCGGAATCCGATCGGCGGGTACACCCCTGCTGCGCGTGTGTGTGGTGCGCATGTGCGTGTGTGTGTGCGGGGGGGGGGGGGGGGGCGCATGTGTGTGTGTGGTGTGTGTGTGTGTGCGTTTGTGTGTGTGTTTGTGTGTTGCTGTTGCCGTCGCCGTCGCCGTTGCGCGTGGCGCAGAGTGTTCTCCCCTCATGAAGTGCGACCTGCGTGTGTGTGCGCGCGCGTGCGCGCGCAAGTGGGGCACGGCTGGCAGGCGTGTTGGCCACGAGCCGAGTGCAGCACCTGCGCGTGTGTGTGTGGCGCATGTGCGTGTATGTGTGGGGGCGGGAGGAGGGGGCGCGTGCGCGTGTGTGTGTATGTGTGTGTGTGTGTGTGTGCGTGTTGCTGTCGCCGTCGCCGTTGAGCCGAGTGCAGCACCTGCGCATGTGTGGGACGCGCAAGCGTTAACGTGTGTGTCTGTGTGTGCGTGCATGTGTTTGTGTGTGTTTGTGTTTGTGTGTGCGTGTTTGTGTGTGTGACCTGCTTGCATATGAAAATATGGAAGCGTGCAGCGTGCAGCGGTGCGCTGCAGGCCTAGGTTGCTATTAGGATGTCGCATGTGTACGCGGGCCGGCTTCCCAACTCACATCAGAATCTGCCGCACCAGCTCCTTGTAGCCCGGGTAGTAGATTGCCTTGGAGCCAGCGGTGCCCGCATCTGATAGCTCGTCCGCCTCAGTCCGCGTATATTGGACGCCCTGGACAGGTGCCGCGCCTGTGCCGCTTGGCCCCTCGCCAGCTGGAAGTTCGGCCGGTGCCGCGCCTGTGCCGCGCCTGTGCCGCTTGCCAATTGGCCCCTCGCCACTCAGGTGGGGACTGGTATTGGCTGTGTGCGCCTCCTCCATCACCTCGTCGCCTTCCCCGTCCCCCTCCTCGACCCCCCCAGATTGGTATACCTGCAGGCGGACGGCATTAGCATGGGGTGAGGTGTCACCATACGTGTTGCGTGCTTACTACTACTACCATACGTGTTGCGTGCTTACTACTATAGGAGGGCTCCGGATTAGGGAGGGGCGTGCATGCAAACGCATGCATGCATCATGCTCACGAGGGGCCGAGTCATGCGTGCATGCGCTGCACCCCTCCTATTCCTCAATTCTCCCAATTGCAAGCATGGCTGCCTCCTAGGTTGCGGGGGCACAATCCGCGCCTCCCTGTTGCCTCTGTTGCCGGCCACAGCGGTGCCCTTGCGGGGGTGCTCGCTGTGGTGCAGGCGCAGGCGCAACAGATTGCGTCCCTGGTGGATGTGGTGAGCCTCCTGGTGAGCCGCGTCCCTGGGGCGCCCATGCAGATGCCGCATGCAGAGCCCGCCCGCGCGCGGGCCGGCCATGCGGCCCACAGTGCGGCGCCCCGCGCTGCGCCTGCTGCCGAGGCTGCTCAGCCTGCCCGGCCCGCTGCTGCTGCCGCCCCTGTGGCGTCGGCGGGGGGGGGCCGGCGACGGAGCGGCCTGCGTCGGGCGCCACGCGTGCCGCATCTGCGCGCGGCCCCTCCCGCTGGGGGGGGCTGCCTGCGCGTGTGGGCGACACGTCGCTGCGCCGTAGCTTCGTGCTGTCCATCCCGGTGGCACGCGGCGCCAACTGGTTCCTCGCGGGCGGTGGCAGGCGGATGGATGAAGAGGAGGCGACGGCGGTGGCGGCGGAGCGGATCGCTGCAGCTGCCGAGGAAGGCACCAGCCTGCCCGTCCGCCTGGCTACGGATGTCGTGCGCTTCCTCTACGGCGGCACCGGCCGGCGGGAGCCGGCTGATGGTGGCGTCGTGTCCGCGTTGCTCCTCAACGCCAAGCCTGCCATCGGGGGCATCGGCGTGGAGCCACGCGGGGGCGGTGTGCTGCGTGTGCTCTTCACCGTGGCGTCTGACGCCGTGGCCGACACTGTCGTGCGCTGGCGCCCCGAGCTGCGCCGCTGCGTGGACTCGACTGCAGTCTTCGACGTCCTCAGTGACCGCGAGGAGGCGCAGCACCAGGCGCTGTGGCCCGCTTTCCTCGCCGCCAAGGTCGCGGGGAAGCGGGCGCAGTTCCACCGCGCGCGCCTCGCCGTTGACGGCGAGCGGGTGGCTGCACCTGTTTGCTAGTTGGCATCCCCTCTGGGGGTGTGTTGAAGGGGAGGTGGCGCCACACGCGCGCCGTGGCGGGTGCGGTGTGGTCGCTGAGTAGAGTGCTGCAGCGGGTGTGCTACCAGCCCCGCTTCCAGCGGTTTGGGGGAGGGCTTTCTGGTCCCTTCATGGTTTTATACCTTGGGCCCGCCCTCTGGCCATTTGAGGGGCTGGGTGTGCAGCCTGCACAGTGGTGCTGCTTGCTTGGCGCCCGCCACCAAGTGTGGATGGCGTTACCGTGGGCTACTTGTAGCTTGACCTTTTGTGGGCCTTGAGCCTTGTTTCTCTAAGTCCCACTGGAGCTTTGGAACCGTACGTGTGACCGCCAGAAGTGGATTGTAAAACTCTCATCATCATGTTGCTCCTGTTGCAGGGCAGCCCCCAACACGCACTGCAATGCTCCTTCTCACCTCGCCAGGAAGTTGTCGTGGTACTTCGGTGGTGTGCCCGCCGATTTTTAGAACTCCCACTCCTGCACTCGAGCGGGCACGAAGCTCCTGGCGGCGCGTAGCCCGCAATCACGTTCTAGGTCGGCACGTTTTCTTGGTAGAAGCAGTAGGGACCTTCCTCACGCTGGCGTCGCTTGAAGTGTTTGCTTAGCGGCTGGAGTGTATGGAGTGGCCAGCTTGGATGAGGTGCGGTGTGTGTGGAGGGTGGATCAAGCTCGGCATGCAGCACAACAACCTAACGATGGCAGAGTTACCGATGAACATCACGTTAAAAATGGTGCTCGCTGGAGAGCTGGCCAAGCACCTCACCAAGGCCCTGCCCGCGCCCGTGCTTAGCATTGATATTTTCTGGGTGTCGCGCGACGATGTAGCCATTACGGCAGACATCGTCACGGCCCTCCAGACCGAGCACTGCCTGCAGGGGGCGGCGTTCAAGGTCTACAAGACGGCGTGCGAGACGGCCTTCATGGCAGTGCCTGGCTTCGTCGCCAGGATGCGAGCGACCGCAAGCAGCCACGTCAAGCCCCGCGCGACGGAGCCTTGGGGTTCGGTGTACGAGGAGGCCGGAGAGCTCAACGTGAGTTCAAAACTGCATGCACATGCATATGCGCAGCATGCCATCGACCCTCGGCAGCTCCGCCCGTAACGCCGTGTTAAACACGCCATGCGTGGGGGGGGGCGTGGGCGCGTGGTAGCAAGCAAGCCAAGGGGGATTTAAATTGAAATGTGCGTGCGTACGCGACCTCCAGCGACAGCCAGCTTTTGGTTATGCCACTATGCTTTCCCCCCTCGCCCTCCCTCGCAGATGGATGCAAGCTTCGACACGATGCGATCCATCGTGGGGATCCTCAAGGCCGTCAGCCCGGCCGCGCACACGGCAATGACTGGGTGAAAGCATGCGCATGCGCGCATGCGCAGCCGGGCGGCTCCAACCAGCCGGGCGGCTCCAACCCGCTGCTGCAGCCAGCCGGCGATCGCAAGTACTCGCAGCTTAGCGTGTAGCTAGCTGTACGGCCGCAGCTGGCTCTAAGCAAGGACGAGGTGGAGAAGGCCTTCGGGAGGTGCGTCGTGTGGAGTTCACTGTGCATCAATGTGTGTGTGTGCCGCTTCGCCATTCCCGCATGCACCGTGACGCTGCATGCACCGTGACGCTGCATGAACCGTGATGCTGCATGCGCCGTGACGCTGCTCTCCTTCCCACCGCTTCCACCTGACCCCGTGCCCGCTCGCTCCCCCTCCTGACCCCCACCCGCTGGCAGGAGTGTGTCCCGCAACAAGTACAACACGAGCCAGGCTGTCACCACAGACGCCGCCGTGTGCATGGAGATGGTCGTGTCGTGGGACGACATGTAGTGGCGAAGAAGAGCAGCGTGTTATTGGCATACGCGGTGGTCAGCTGCGCTGGGAGCTTCCAGGGCGACTACGCGCGCATGCTCGTCAGCGAGTACGAGGTCTCTGGCGACCACGAGGAGGAGGAGAGCGACGGGGAGGGCGGCACAGCCGGCGGGGGCAAGGGTGGCAAGGCGGCCGGTGCGGCGGCGCAGGCGGCCAAGGGCAAGGAGCCCAAGGGCCTTAAGGAGCGCATGTTTGCGTAAGGGCAAGACGCCTGAGCGCTAGCGGGTTTAAGAATTCGGGGATGGTGATGAAGTTGTTTTACAATTTTACCTTGAGCTTGATTTAAAATGCCTGCATTTGTTAAAGAGCGCCTCAATGGAAGCCTGGACTCTCGCCTTACGCCCATTGGACGCGTCCGGACGCGTCCAACCAGACGCGAGGCTACAGCGTTGGACGCGTCCGGACGCGTCCAAACCTGTTTGGACGCGTCCAATTGGACGCGAGGCTACAGCGTTGCGTCCAACTGGACGCGTCCAAAACGCCTCCAAACGTCTCCAATTTGGACGCGCTTTGGACGCGTCCGGAGTTGGACGCGTCCGGACGAGTTCGGTCGCGTTTGGACGCAGTTTGGACTTTGGTTCGTTTCGAGAGTGTCATGCCTTGCCTTCCCAACTCCCCTCACCCACCCCTCACCCACCTTGCACCGCAGCCGCGTGCCTTGCACACTGGGGCGTGTGCGCCAGCAAGTCAGAGGCCATGGCATGCCTCCCTAACTTGCCCCCCCCCCCGCGCCGCAGCCATGCGCCTTAAGAACTCAGGGCGAGTTAGAGGTTGTGGTCTGCTTCCCTACCCCCCCCCCCTTTGCGTCGCCGCCACAAGCCATCAGAACTGGGGCCGTGTGCGAAGGCAAGTCCGAGGCCATGGCGTGCCTCCCTTAACCCCCCACACACCTCCTCATTGCGCCGCAGTTACACGCTTTGCGCACTGGGGTGTGTGCGAGGGCGAGGCATGCCCTGCCTTCCTAACTCCCCTCACCCACCCACCCACCCCCATTGCGCCGCAGCCACACGCCTTGCGCACTGGGGCGTGTGCGTGGGCGAATCCGAGGCCATGGCATGCCCCCCTAACTCCCCCCCCCCCACACACACACCCCTCCCATGCTGCAGCCACGCGCCTTGCACACTGGGGCGTGTGCGCGGGCGAGTCCGAGGCCATGGCGTGCGACAAGGTGCTGGACCACCCCTTCTTCAAGGACAACACAGAGATGGGCGACGGAGTGCCGGTGCGGGGGGCGGGCGCGTGGGCGCGGGGGGACGGGGGGGCGGGGGAATGTGGGCAAGCTGGATTCAAAACCATTAGAACGTATCACAGCCCTAGGGTGACAACATATTGATGAACCACATCATCCTTGTCTTGCACCCTGAAAACTGAAACCCTCAAACCCTCAAACCCGCCCCCCCCAATCACCCCAACAGTTGTACCTGCGTCAGAAGATGGCTGACATCCACAGCGCGGTGCTGCGGGTCGGCGACAAGGTCGACGTGGTGGACGGAAAGCTGGACGTCGTGCTGCAGCGGCTGCAGGTGTGGCTTCCCTTACAGGATTTATGCCGTTCCAGGCCTTTGCGTAGATAATTGCAATGTCATTCCAGAGGTCTGCATGAGGGCGTCTGTGAATAGCGGTCGAGCACTGGGCGCTGTCGTATGGGGACGCACAGTCTTCATTCAGTCCACAGCACTCCCACCCGAACAACTTCTGCTGCTGATTGTGTGGGGTAGGTCACAGGCATGGATCTGTGCCGTGAGCATCTGCATTGCTGGCATTGGACGGTCAACGTTGCTGTGCCACTGACCCGCCCACCCACGCCCATGCTAAGCAGCAACCTGACCTATGACCTGGGCGTCTGCGCCACTGGCGACTTGCCCCTGACCCGTCCAACCAACCCACGACCATCCGCGCACACGCAGGCACACACGCGCATGCTGAGCAGCATCCTGACCCAGGACCGAGCAGTGCCCAGCCTGATGTTCTTTTTGCCCGGGGGCGCTGGGTACAAGGGCCGCGCCCGGTGGACGCTCGCGATGCGCCCAAGCGAGTGGCTGCAGCAGGTGGGTGCGTGGGTGGCTGGGAGGGTGGCTGGCTGGCTGGCTGGCTGGCTGGCTGGCTGGCTGGCTGGCTGGCTGACCTGCAGGCTGGCTGGCTGAGGGGGTGGCTGGCTGACAGGCTGGGCTGGTGAGTGTGTCCAAGGGCCGCGCCTGGTGGACGCTCGCGATGCGCCCGAGCGAGTGGCTGCAGCAGGTGGGTGGCTGGCTGCCTGGCTGGCTGGGAGGGCTGGCTGGCTGGCTGGCTGGCTACCTGGCTGGCTGGTTGGATGGCTGGTTGGATGGCTGGTTGGCTGTGTGATTGACTTGTGTGCATGGCTTGTGGTTTAGTGGCTGCACAAAGTGGCTGCAGCAGGTGGTGGCTGGCTGGCTGGCTGGGCGTGTGGGTGGGATGGTGGGATGCTCGCGACGCGCCCAAGCGAGTGGCTGCAGCAGGTGGTTGGGTGGCTGCCTGGCTGGCTGGGAGGGTGGCTGGCTGGCTGGCTGGGTATGCATGGTCTTTGGTCTCTGTTCAAACGTGCAAACCCAAGCCCCTGATGATGGTTTTTACAGTCGTGTATGACGCACATACAAGCAGCCCCTAAGAACCGTTACCCTATTGTCACCATAACCCCGACACCCCGTAACCCCGTTATTTCCTTTTCAGTTTGTATTATTATTTATCATTCCACAGCTGGATTTTGCTTTGATCGCATTGACCGTTGACCTCCCGTCGAATGTTTGTCCTCTTACATAGGTCATTTGGAAGGTGTTGATGTGCTCTGTCTGGCGGGCTTGTCAAACTAACAATCCACTGGATGGGTTGAGCTCTGTGCAAGGTCAGAGTACAGCCGGCATACAGCCAAACGGCTGTGTAGAGCCGAAAAGGAAATCACTGCCGTAACCCCAACATGCCCACCCGCTGCAGTGTGTGTGCGTGTGCGTGTGCGTGCATGTGGACGCGTGTCTGCGTGTGTGTGTGTGTGTGCGTGCATTTGGACGTGTGCCTGCGTGGCTGTGTGGGTGTGTGCGTGTGTCAGCGTGGTGGTGGTGTGTGTGTGTGTGTGTGTGTGAGTGTGTGTGTGTGTGTGGACGTGTGTCTGCGTGGTTGTGTGTGCGTGGTGGGGGAGGGGGAGTGTGTGTATGTGTGTGTGTGTGTGTGTGTGCGAACCACGCCCCCCCCCTGTACACACCCTCATGTTCCAGGAGGTGCGCGTCTTCTTTGTTGACCCAGTGTCGATGGAGTGGGACGAGAAGAGCGGACTCACGCTCATCTTCACCAAGGAGTGGGTCATGGACGCGATGCCGTACATTAAGGTGGGCGGTGCGCACACACATGCGTGTGCGCACACACACATGCACACCCACGTGCACACACACACACACACATACATACACAAACACACACACACACACACACGCATGCATGCACGCATACCCGCACACACACACACAAACACACACACATGCATGCATGTGCCTATGCAAGCGCACACACACACACACACGCACACAAACACGCACACACGCATGCACGTGACCATGCAAACACACACACACACGCAAACACGCACACACACTCGATGCCATTCTTACAGGTCGGCCTGGTCGCCCTCAAGATCGCGGCGGCTGCGGGGCGGCTGGCCGGCTTCCCCATCCCCGACTTTGTCGACAACATTGGGCAGATCGTGGACGAGCAGGAGGGCGCGCTTGGCATGGTGTGTTTCTTCATGCGTGTCTGTCTCTGTCTGTCTGTCGGTCGGTCGGTCGGTTGGCCTGCCTCCCTGCTTGCCTGCCTGCCTGCTTGTCTGTGTATTGGTTGCTCTGTCGTTGGTTCTGTCGGTCGGTCGGTCGGTCGGTCGGTCGGTCGGTCGGTCGGTCGGTCGGTCGGTGGGTGTATATTTGTGTGTGCGGGCGTGCGCAAGAGTGTGTGTGTGTGTGTGTGTGTGCGTGTGTATACGGGGCTGGAGGCATTGCCTGTTGCCACTACTGTTGGCATGGTGTGTGTGACTGCCTGTCCGTCGGTCCGCCCGCCCGCCCACCCGCCTGCCCGCCCATCTGTATGTATGTGCATGCATGTGTGTGTGTGTGCGTGCGTGCATGCGTGCGTGCGTTGGAGGCACTGCCTGATGCCCCTCTTGTTGCCCACCAACACCCAACCAACAGTGGTTTGCCACCTCACACACGCCACCGCCTCTCGAGGCAGCTCCCTCAATCCTACGCCCCGAGGGTGCATACTGTAGCCTGTCAACACATCAGCACAACTGGTGGAAGGCCTGGGTGCGGCCGCCGCGGCAGAGCTGTGACGAGGCTTGTGACGAGGCCCCTCCTGATGCCCACATCCAACCATCCGCATCACACACACACACACACATAGTCGGGGTTTACATGCATATCGTGAGGGACACACACACACACACACACACACTCACACACATGCACACACACACGCAGCTGGTGGAGAGCCTGGGCGCGGCCGCAGCCGCGGAGCTGAAAGCGATCGAGGCTGTGATCAGCGCGGTGTCGGATGGCACGGCAGAGGTGGCGCCCGATGTGACGGCAGCAGCAAGGGGGCCGCTGAAGCAGTCGTGCGCTGCGGTCAGGCGGCTGCTCGATGCAAAGCACCCCGGGTGGCCCAACCGCGTTGGGCTGGACCCGATCATGTGCTAGGAGGACGGTCTGTGCGAGTGGTGAGCTTAGGGAACGAGGGGTGGGGGGACCTTGCGATGTAGTCCCCACCCATCCTCTCCTTGTCGCCCCTTGCCTCTCCTTACTCCGCATCTTTGCCCTTGCGCCCCACCACCACCACCACCATCTCTCCCCACCCATGCCCCTCACTGTGTTTGCCTCCCCCCTCCCCCCCCCCCCCTCAAGGGTGCTGCCCAAGCACGCCGAGCAGTTCAAGCTGCTGGGAGGAAAGATGCTGGGCATGCAGAGCGCGCAGCAGGTGGGTGGGCCTAGTCAAGGTTTAAGGCTGTAGGCTGTAGGCTGTAGGCTGTAGGCTGTGGCTGTAGGCTGTAGATTGTAGGCTGTAGGCTGTAGAGGCTTTGGGCTTTGTGCACATGCACTCTAGGAGGGGGTCAGGCTTTTAGGCCTTAGGCTTTGGGCTTGAGCTGCCGTGTACACCTCTAGTGTTACGGTTTAAGGCTTTAGTGGGCTTTATGCTTAAGGCTCTGGGCTTTGTGCACGCACACCCCAGGAGGGGGTGGGGGCTTTAGGCTCTAGGCTTTTGGGTTTGAGTTTAGCTGCTGTGTACGCCCCTAGGCGCCCCTGACTGCAACACCCACACCCAGTGTCAGCGATTTCCTTGTCGGCTGTCCACAGCTATTTGGCTGTTTTCCGGCTGTACTTTGACCTTTCACACAGCTCAACCCATCCAGTGGATTGTAAGTATGACGAGCGTGCCAGACAGAGCACGTCGACAGCTTTCGAGAAACCTATGTGTGAGGACAAACGGTGAACGGGAGGTCAACGGTCAACACGGTCAAAGCAAAATCCGGCTGTACCAGAATAAATGATAAATCCTGAAAAGGAAATCACTGCCTTGTGTCCACCAGTGCTTGCGCAAAGGATCTGGCTAGTGGAAACGATGGCTCAACCCTGGCCTCGAGGCATTCTCAACTCGCCGGAGGCAATTGTTGTGTTTATGAGTGTGAAAATGTCGATCGACACACTTTCCGGGTCGAAATTTGCGCAGTTTCAACCTGCGGGGCCTCCCCGAATCTGCCAATCTCAACCCGCTGTTGCAGATCTGCTTGCTGTGGGCAGGGTTGGTACGTACGTATTTCGCGTCTGGAGCGTACATACGAACGTACGTATTTTTAAACGTACGCTGGCCGTACGCGTGCGAAAATCGGCCATGTACGCAGCACTAGATGCCTTTTACTTGAAACACAAAAACGGTCATAACTCGCGCTCCTGTGCTTGGATCTGAACCATTCCACTTGCATTGAAAAGCTGGTCGAAAGGGCTATCCAGATCACTGCTAATGTGTAGCAGTGCGCTCTAGTAGGGGGGAACCTGGAGGGCAGGGAGTTGCTGCCGTTTTTTGTGGTGCGGTGCGAGCGCGTGCGCGCGTGCTGTGCAGCAGCAGCACACACACACACACTGCATTGAACTGCTACATAAAGAAGTCATACCGATAGCCCGTGTTGCAAGCTTTCCAATGCAAGTCGAATGGTTCAAATCCAGGCAGAGGGCAGGGAGTTTCATTCGTTGTTGTGTGCATCGTTGAGAGCGCGCGCGCGTGGTGCTGCAGCAGGCCCACCCCCCTAATTAAGTGCACTGCTGCATACGAGCATTGATCTGGATAGCCCCTGTTACAAGCTTTCCAATGCAAGTGGAATGGTTCAGATCCAAGCACAGGAGCGCGAGTTATGACCGTTTTTGTGTTTCAAGTAAAAGGCGTATGGTGCTGCGTACAGGGCGTACGTATATGCGCTCCCTCACGTACGAACGTACGTACGAAAAATATGTACGTACGCGTACTCACGTACCGTGCAACCCTGGCTGCGGGTTTGCTAACGGAAGTACTGCTGCCCACACCACCGCAGGTGCCCGACCCCGGTGCGGTGCTCCGCACGGTGCAGGCTAGCAGGCAGCAGGCAGGCAGCAGGCAGCAGGGAGCTACCCGGCAGCAGGCAACAGGCACCCGCAACAACAGATGCCCGAGCCTTTACATATAACGCAATATGCACACACACCCCACCGCAGGTGCCTGACCCCGGCGCGGTGCTGCGCACGGTGCAGGAGGTGCACGAGGCGTACGAGGCGCAGCTGGCGGCAGAGCTCAAGGAGCACGAGCAGATTCTGGCGGGTCTCGCGGCTGGCGGCGGCAGCTCGAGCAGCCGCGCCGCGCGGTCGCGCGCGCCCGCCGCTGCTGCCGCGGGAGAGGAGGAGGAGGAGGTGGAGCAGCCGGGCGGCTGCGGGCTGATGTGCGTCCCGAGCAACAGGCAACCGCGTTCAAAGCGCGTGGCGCCTGCGCCGCCGGCCGCGCCCCGCAAGTGAAGCGACCCCATCCTGCCGCGTGCGTGTTGACTACAGTCGCGCGTGAACGGATGGCAGCAGCAGCGCAAGCAGCAGCGGCCCGCGGTCGCGCTCACCCGCCGCTGCTGCCCCACGCAGCGGGGGTACAGGGGGAGGACGAGGAGGAGGCTCAAAGCGCGTGGCGCCTGCGCCGCCGGCCGCGCCCCGCCAGTGAAGCCAGGCTTGACTGTGTCTAGGGGCTCGAGTGCGGGTGAACGGGATGCCCCGTTCAGGCTGCGTGCTTGCAGCTGCAGCAGCAGCAGCAGCATGCACAGGCTGAGGAGCAGGAGGGTATCTGGCTGCAACTGCTCGGCGCTTGTGGTGCCTCCACCGCCGGCCGCGCCCCGCAAGTGAAGCGACCCCCCTTGCTGTCTCGGCGCTTCAGAGCTGCTCGTATTGACAACAGTCTCGCATGAACGGAGGGCAGCAGCAGCGCAAGCAGCAGCGCTGCGAGGTTGCACTCACCCGCCCCCGCCACTGCTGTCGCGCCCCACGCGGCGGGGGTGCAGGGGGGGGAGGAGGAGGAGGCGGCTCGAAGCGCGTGGCGCCTGCACCACTCCGGCCGCGCCCCGCTAGTGATGCACGCAAGGCTTGGCAGTGTCTGCGGGCGCTAGTGTGGGTGTACGGGACGCCTAGTGCATGCTGCGTGCTTGCAGCTGCTGCAGCAGCAGCCTGCGCCGGCTGAGGAGCAGGTGGAGCAAAGCTGGCTGCTCGGCGAGCGTCGGGCCTCGACCGCCGGCCGCGCCCCGTAAGTGACGCAAGGCTTGACAGTGTCTAGGGGCATGAGTGCGGGTGTTGGGGGGAGCTGGCTGCAACCGCTGGATGCGCGTGGCGCCTGCACCGTACGCCTGCCGCACCCCGCAAGTGATGCATGTGATCATCTTTTCAGTTTTTGTTCACCTGGTTACTGCAAGGTTACTGCCTGGTTACCTGGTTAGGTACTACTTGTTTTTTATTTATCTATGCAGCATTGCACCACTACCTTTCCCCATACCTTGCGTCAAAATCTTGCCTCGCGTCAAAATTTGCCGGACGGGCGTTGGTACAAAGCGCCCCGCACGTCACCCCCCTGGTTGAAATGCTGGTTGAAATCCCAGTCAGAAAACCCCTGACCGCGTTCGTGGTTGTGGCCCGGCTTTTTATCCTTTCCGGCCACGTCTTGGCCGTTCTCCCCACAAGGGGGATCTCTATTTTGGCTGTTGGCGCACTTGCCTCTCGTTTCTGTTTTCCCACATGCTCATGCGCTCACCTACATCAACAAGCGTTTGCTGCCGCTGCGTTAGGGGACAGGGGGGGGGGTGCGTCCACGCTCTTTACAGAGTTGGGGTTCCCTACCAACAACAGCCAGCCACCTCATTAAGGTGCTCAGTCCGAGCACGGTCTTATACGACTTTAGAGGTGTCCCTGACTGTAACATCCATCATCAAACCGCAGCTCCAGGCTTCCAGGCAAGGTCAAACTGCTGGCAGTAGCCAGTGTCAGGAACAGGGTCACCGCTGTTCCTGGAGTATCAACATACTGTCTTTACACGTGTCGGACACCACTCTTAGAGGTGTGAAGCCCACTCACAGTCCACACTACTCGGCAGTACTATGGCTGTCCCTGTGTCTTCCCCACAGCACATCAGTGTGTTCCCGACACTCCCACTCAGCCGAAAGTACTCAGAGAATTAGAATGTGAGTTAGCAATGGGTGATCAGGCCGTAGATCATTCACAATCTCAAAACTCCGCACAACAAACGACACTTGGGTCTCAAACGCTCCGTCTCTCAATGCACTGGACACAGCTCAACTGAGCTCCAGTATCACACACCAGAAAACCACTGAACACAGCTCAACTTAGCTCCAGTCACACATGAGCACAAAGGAGCTCCCACTGAAGTCCTTGTCATCAATCGTCATTCCCTCCTGAGCTCCCACTGGGCTCATGTCACTGAGCTCCCACTGGGCTCAGGCTCATTGGTGAGTGTGCGCTGAACTCCACTGAGTTCCACTCCCAATCGCTGCGCATCTGAGCCTTTTGCCCCACTGGGCTCATCACAGATTGTTGCAGCACACACGCGCCCATGCGCGCCTCATCACTGAGCTCCCACTGGGCCCAGTCTCATTGCTCATCTGAGCCTTTGCCCCACTGGGCTCATCTCAGACAGCACATGCTCCCTGCGTGTCCATGCGCGCCGCCCATGCACGCGCCGCCATGCGCGCCGCCCATGCGCGCTGCCCATGCGCGCTCACAGCGCGAAGTACGTCCCGATCGTCTTGTCAAACGCCACGCACGCAGCCCCGCCCATAGGCGCAGTCGCAGGACGCTCAGCCGTGCACTCCGCCGCAATGTGGCCCGGCTGCTTGCACCTGTGGCACACACCCTGGAACGGCCGGCTGCCCCCTCGCTGCTGCTGGCGCCCCGACCTCTTCTCCCAGCTTGGCTGCTTGCCCGGCCTACCGTGCACCACCGCCACCATGGCAGTGCCGAACTTAATCGGCCTGTCGCTCTCCTTGGCCGCCAGCTGAATGTCAGCCTCTGCCCTCGTCAGCAGCAGGTTGAGCGTCTGCAGCGAGTAGTCTGCCGTCTGCGAAGCCCGCATCGCCACCTTGAACGGCGAGTACGGCTCCGGCAGGCCGCGCAGGACCACGGACACGAGCAGCACTGGGTCGAGCTTCACTCCTGCATTGGCAAGGCGCTTGGACATCACATGCACGCGGTTGATGTACTCAGTCGCCGACTCTCCGTGCGTCAGCACCCTGCCGATCATGTCGTCCACGAGCGACATCCGGTTGGCAGCATCGTTGGCCGTCATCATCTCAATCACGGCAGCCCACATGGAGAACGCCGTCTTCTCCTCCATCATAATCATCTGGATGCTCTCGTCTAGCGACTCCAGGATGACCAGCATAGCAGCTGCGTTGACCTCAGCGTCCATCTCAGCCTCAGCCGCAGTAGCGCGCGTGGCGCGCGTCCCTGGCTGCTTCAGGGCACCCGCGTCGCGTTCAGCACCGCCGTCATCTTGGTCTGCCACAACACCAGGTTGCCGCCCTGCTTCAGCTTAGGCTGCATGCGCGACGCCAGGCTCATCGCGGTAGTCAGCTGGTACTTCGCCCCCTTGGGCTCAGGCTCGATCCCCGCCATCTCTCTGGCGCAGAGGTTAGCGTGAGGGGGACCCGAAACCTGTCAGGAACAGGGTCACCGCTGTTCCTGGAGTATCAACATACTGTCTTTACACGTGTCGGACACCACTCTTAGAGGTGTGAAGCCCACTCACAGTCCACACTACTCGGCAGTACTATGGCTGTCCCTGTGTCTTCCCCACAGCACATCAGTGTGTTCCTGACAGCCAGCCTCGTTAGGCAGCTCCCTCAATCCCACGCCGCAAGGGTGCGTACTGAACCTGTAATCTCGACCTGCTGGTGGCTCAGCAGCACGACGGTGTTCCCTCCTGCAGGTGACTCGCCATCGAGAAGTTCCAACACCACATCCTGCAGGGCGCGTATGTTCTTGCCCCCGGGCCCGACAGAGATGCGCGCATGCGCGGTACGCCAGCCACGTCCATCTTTCAACGCAATGACGAACAGCGCAGCATGTCCGACAGGACCTTGAACGGCGCGCCGTCCCTCACAATGGCGCATTCGTTGCCGAAGGCGTAACACAACTGGAGCCTAGACCCTGACTAAAAAGACACAGCCATCGAGGTGCATGTTTGTGTGTACACACCGTCGTCGTCGTTTGCATAACACAACGGGAGCGCCTAGACCCTGAGTAAAAACACAGACCCAAAGCTATACTAATTCTACAGCCAGCGAGGCGCACACAAAACCCCCCAGCACAGTCCCCCGTCGTGACGAACCGCAAAGAAATACTACCCACACGGTTCTGAGAGTCAGGTGCGGGAATGCGAGCCCATGTCCACACTCGACAATCACTGAGGCGGCACGCCCCTAACTCGTTCCCACCTCAACTCCTCCGCCAACCCCGGGGCCCCACACGTCCCGGGGTGCCTCTCCCTCCCCTTGGCAAAAGTAGCATTGCCCCTGCTTTAGGGTTGCGTCGCGTAAGCGGGTCGTGCAAAGGGGCAAAACCAGTGCCAGAAAAGTCGGGACCCTCAAGCCAAAAAACAAAAACACCCCAGTCTGCAAAACCCCGGGGAGCACACATATATAGTTAAGGGTCCAGATTAAAGTCTATATTCTCCACAGAAAGACTATATAGTCTATAAATAGTCTATTATAGTCACTTTATAGTCACTATAATACACACTACAATCAATAACCACTGGGTGTACATTGATGAAACTTGGTGGATGTGTTCCTTGCACTCTCTCCATCAGGATTCTGCAGTCAGCTATCTTTTACAGGATTTCTGGTGGCCTGGGCTGGGCCTAAGAACAAGTCGTCTCAGATGGAAAGTCTATAATAGTCTATAATAGTCTATAGTCTATAATAGTCGCTTGGACCCTTACATATAGTTAGGCTCCTCCCCACACAAAATCACTGGACATGGTTGGGTACTCGCATATCCCGCCAATTTGGCAGGAAGCACCGCCGCACACCCCGGAGGGTGTGGGCATTCAAGACAGACGCTCCTCTCTTAGGAGGAAGCGCGGCCAAGACGTGGCCCAAAAAAATGATGAAAAGCCGGGCCGCAACCTCTAACGTTCAAGGGGATTTCTAACTGGGATTTCAAGCAGCACACAGGACTTGAAACATGCCACCCTTAACCTGGCTCTGGGCACATGCCCACCCCTTTGTGTTGCACCGAGCACGACTTTGAGCTTGTCGTGGCCCCCCCTCTTGTGAGGCACAGAAGGGCTTGGTGAGGGGCACATCCTAGCTACAATGAGTTAGGAGAGAACGGAAAGACAGAAAAAACAGAACAGGGGGGACATGTGGCCCCCCCCCCCTGAACAGGCCGAGCCTGCACCAACAAAACGTAGTGTGTATGTGTGTGTGTGAGAAGAGTGTTACAGTTACAGTTACATGGCATTCCAGCTAAGACAAAACTAGTCCTAGTGCCACCGCCCTGTGAAGGACGATAGCCACCAGCCGGTTACCTGCCGTCTAGACTACCGCTCCCGCCGGCTAGTTTAGACCCAAACAAGTCCCTGGGGGACATGTCTGGCAAGGAGCGTATAGGAAAGGACCGTCCTCCTCCTGGCCTTTGAGGCCAACCACGCCGGCTGTGCCGACTGGCGGCGCTGAAGCAGAAAAGTCCCCGCCTGGCATGGTGCATGGTTGTCCAACTCCATGCATGGGGCTCTGCCTGCGCCCCATGCGTCATGCATGGCCAGGTCCCACCCTCCAGGGGGGCCTGGGCAAACAGAGTCGTCATGGCAGGCTGCCTGAAGACCAATGCCGACGCCAGTCACCGGCAGACGAGTGCCCCCGAGGGTGAGCGCGGTGACAAACGCTGCGATGGTGAAGCGGATAAACTCTGTTGTTGCCTCGGCGGTCACCACCGCTGAAGCCCTGATGGTAGCTCGCCCCCACGAGCAGCCATCTTGACCGATGTCCAGCATGCATTGACGGGCGCCAGCTCCTCCGCTCGTGGATCAACTCGTCGAGATCGGTGCCGCATGGCGTCCTGCATGGGAGGAGGATAAGGGCCGTTTCCCAGCACGGGTCGCGGCAGCGCCGCGGCTACTCGCCAAGCCATGACAGCGCCGGGCAAGCCGCTCCTGTAGTTTCCACCGAGGGACAGTCTAGCAGGAGCCAGGCCAGTCGTATTTTATCCCGCTCGTCAGCGGCACGGAGATCCTAGTCACCAGCAGCGCCGCTTTGCTGGGTCCAGGGCTCGGCGACGAGAACGCGCCTCCGTTAATCGAGCCCCGAGAAGAGTGTGGGAATGCCAAAACCTCGAGGCAGCCCAAAAGCGTTCGTGCGCTTTTAAGGCAACGACAAAATCTATGGAGCGCGAGGTCGAGGAGCACGAGGCCGAGGCCGGGTCGTCGTCTGATTGCGAGAGTGATGGCGACGCACCGCCGCCAGCGGAGCAGCCTCGCGCTCAGGGCTCCAAGCTGAAGTTCAAGGCTGTCGAGCCCGGGGGAGCAGGAGCGTCTCGGTGCAAGGTGAGGGAGACCTGGAGGCGCATGCATGGATGTGCTCTCTAGGCTGTGCATGCACGCATGCATGCTGTGGCATGCACGCTGCGCGACACACAGCCTGCGCCAAGAGGGCATGGGCCCAGAATAGGACTTGCATGGATCTCACTGACAGCAGCACGTCAGGAGGCGCTGGAGCTGGCAATCTGCTGCACTGCCAGGCAGCACACCGACGCGCACCGACCTCAGATCTGACCAAAAGAACCCTAGAGCTCTAGAGCGGGAATGCTCGCGCTCGGTGCGATCATCCATCACATCATCCATCGCGCAAGTGACATCCCGTGTGGCAAGTGGCGCAGAGGCGCATGCACGCTCACCAGGCTCCTGAACGGGAGGGGCACAAACGGGTGCGTCCCCGCATGCACGCACACCCAAGCCTCAATCACGCTCGGAAGCAGGCCCCCCGGGTGAGAGGCAGGACGAGGACAAGACCAGTCATTTTGTCTTGGGCTCCTGGAAGCCATCGGGAGCCATTTGGCTCTTAATGATCCCATCAGATAGAGCTCAACCAACCAAGTTGCTTGATGGTCTGACGATCTCATCAGGAAGAGCTTGTCACGAGCTTGGAAATGACCTATATTTGACGGTCAATGGTCAACGCTAAGGCAGCAGTCAAGGCGGTCAACGGGACGTTGGTCCGCGCTCCGGCTCCCAGAAAGTAACTAAAACGACTGAAAACTAAATCACTGGACGAGGCGCTTGCCGACTGCTCTGGACCACAGCCGTGTCAGGGGACGACTCAAGTGGTGTCATTTAGGAAACCAACTGTCCTGTTTGCCCCCGCAGGAGACGTTTTTTCACAGAAAAGTGTGAAAACGTCAAATTACATAATTTTTTTTAGCGAAACTCCCGCAATTCGCCCCCGCAGTTTCCCCCCAAATCTCCCGGTTTGCCCCCGCAGTGGGGTCTGGGGGGGCTGGGGGGGCGCTAATGACACCACTTGACGACTCAGAAAGGGCACACCCGTTGGATAGGTAGCCCCACCACGTTCCCGACGCCTGAGGCGGCGCCTCAGGCGCCATCTTGACTTGCACGGATCAGGCGGCGAATCAAGCGCTCCGGAGACGCCTGAGGCGCCGCCTGAGGCGCACCCCTGACGGCCTCATGCGCCACCCCGCCCGCCTTATGCGCCCACCACCGCCTGAGGCACGTCCCCCGCCCGCCTCAGGCGATACGACCACCTTAACTTGCGCGCCTCAGGAGTTGGGATTGTGGTAGGGTAGCCGGGCTGCTTGCAGAGGAAACTCACACGCGCGCGTACGCTGTGCCCGCCCCCACGGGTGTTGCACCGGGAGGACCCCGCCCTACCACAGACCCATCGTCTGATCCGCGCAAGTGAATGCGGTCATAACGCCCCAGGCGGCCAGGAGTGCGCCTCAGGTGGTGGTGGGCGCCTACGGCGGTCGGGGTGGCGTCTAAGGCGGCGCCTGAGGCGATCAGGGGTGCGCCTGAGGCGGCGCCTCAGGCGCGCCGACCGCCCGAGGCGCCGCCTGATCCGCGCAAGTAAATGCGCCGCCTGAGGCGCCGCCTCAGGCGTATGGAATGTGGTAGGGCCGGCCCACGCCCCCCCCCCACCCACCCCATCCCCTGCCGGCGCCGGGAGGACCCCGGCCCGGCGAGGCGTGAGTCAAGGCCTACATTACAAGTCTATACTAGCTAGTGTTAGGGAGAGGGTGTCTTGGATCCGAGACACCTGTTTACATTTGTTTTCCTTTTTCCTTTTTTCTTTTCTTTTTTAGCTAGCAGAGACCGCGAGGTTGTGCCAGCATCAGCCTACCAAGCCCCCGCCCCACGCGTGCGTGTGCCCCAGGTCTGCGGGGCAACAGACCACAAGGCCGGCTTCACAGGGGCGGTGTATCTTGACTGCCCCAACAAGCCATGGTGAGTGTGTGTGTGTGTGTGTGTGTGTGTGTGTGTGTTGGGAGGGGAAGGGAGAGGATGAGACAGGGAGGCGCAGGACCACAGGGGCGGCTTCACAGGAGCGTTGCACCTCGATTGTCCCCAACTAGCCATGGTGCGCGTGTGTGTGTGAGTGTGTGTGTTGGAAGGGAAGGGGATGGGAGAGGAGGAGAGAGGGAGGCGCAGGACCACAGGGGAGGCTTCGCAGGGGCAGTTGATCTGGACTTCCCCAACAAGTAATGAGGGCACTGCGTAGAGCGACGGGAGGGGTGGCAGGAGGGCGGAGAGGGAGGGTTAGAGGGGTGGGAGTGGGGTCGGGCGGGGAGGGGGAGGGGAAGATGGAGAGAGCTTGAGGTTACCTGCTGCCTTCCCCCCCCCCGATGCCCATTCCGAGTGCCCCCCCCCCATTCACCCCTGCCACAGCTTCCTGTGCAACGCAGCCCTTCCACCTTTAAACGCCTGCCCGTTCCAAGTGTCCCCCCCCCCACACACACCAGGGGAGTCTGCCCACTAAAACCCGGCAAAACACATCCCTCGATACACCCCCCAAAATACCCCCCTGAACGAGCAAACGCCCCCCTGCCGCAGCTTCCTCTGCAAGCAACCCGGCCACCTCTCGAACGTGTGCCCCCCCCTCCCCCCCGCCCCCCTCCCGGAAAAACATCCCTCAATACAACTCCAAACACACTCCACCCCCTACATGAGCACCCCCCCCCCCCTGCCACAGCTTCCTCTGCAAGCAGCCCGGCCGCCTGTCGAACGTGTGCCTTGCTTTGAGTGCTCCTCGCACCAAGGGTTACATTTTAAACCCTGCCTCAACACCCCGTGTTGCAGCTTCCTCTGCAAGCAGCCCGGCCACCTCTCAAACGTGTGTCCCTTCCGCGCGCACGGCTGCGACCCCGATCACTCTGCGCCCGCGTCCTCACCCGGGGGCCTGGTCTCGCGCTTGTTTGGGCGTGAGACGGGGGCGGCAGGCAGCCGGGGATGGACTGTCGATGCTGCATCCGCGCACGTGCCAAATTACCAGGTGTGTGTGTGTTTGTGTGTCGGGGGTTTGTGTGTCTTGAGGTTTGATCTGTCTCTCATCTCTCTCTTATTCATTCCCTCTCCCCTCTCTCTCCTGTTTGGGCGTGAGACGGGGGCGGCAGGCACCGGGGATGGGCTGTTGATGCCGCGCCTGAGTGCGCGCCAAACTACCAGGTGTGTTTGTGTTTCGGGTGTATGTGTGTCCGAGGTTTGACCCAGGTTTGACCTCTCTTTCGTCTCTCCCTTATCGCACTCCCTCTCCCCTCTCTCTCCTGTTCGGGCGTGAGACGGGGGCGGCAGGCACCGGGGATGGGCTGTTGATGCCGCGCCTGAGTGCGCGCCAAACTACCAGGTGTGTTTGTGTTTCGGGTGTATGTGTGTCCGAGGTTTGACCCAGGTTTGACCTCTCTTTCGTCTCTCCCTTATCGCACTCCCTCTCCCCTCTCTCTCCTGTTCGGGCGTGAGACGGGGGCGGCAGGCACCGGGGATGGGCTGTTGATGCTGCACCCGTGAGCGTGCCGAACTATCAGGTGTGTTTGTGTTTTGGGGGTTTATGTGTCTTGAGGTTTGACCCAGGTTTGACCTCTCTTTCGTCTCTCTCTTATCGCACCCTCTCTCCCCTCTTTCTCTCCTGTTTGGGCGTGAGACGGGGGCTGCAGGCAGCCGGGGATGGGCTGTCGATGCCGCGCCCATGAGCGTGCCAAACTGTCAGGTGTGTGTGTGTTTGGTGACCTCTCTCTCTCTTGCCTTGGGGCCTGCATCCGAATCTCCTTGGGCGTGAGACGGGGGCGGCAGGCAGCCAGGCATGGGCTGTCGATGCCGCGCCCGTGCACGTGCCGAAGTACCAGGTGTGTGTGTGTGGTGGGGGTGACCCCTCTCTCTTGTCTTTCTCTCTCTCCCTCTCTCTCTCCCCTCTCTCTCTCTCTCTCTCTAATCTCTCACTGTGTGTGTGTGTGTGTCATGGGGGTGGTGCCGACACGGGGTCCCCCGGGCGCGTACACATAAAACCTGTAAAACCTCCAAGCTGTACGGCGCTCATCTCCAGAGGGATCGTAGCGAGATCAGTACCGGTGATCAACCAACCAGGTTTTACAGGTTTTACACGTACGCGTTAGGTATTATAAGGTGTAAATAAATGTTCGGGTGTAAAGAGCGAGTGCGGCTGTGTGGTGTAAAGAGCGAGTGCGTTAGTTGGGTTTCGAAAGCGAGCGACAGGAAGCGGAGCGCTGGACCCCGGGACGTGAGTTACGGCGTAGACTCGACGTCTAGGGTGCTCTACTAGGAGAGCCCGCAAGGCCACGCAGCGCGCCAGCCTACCAGGGATGAAGATCGGGGGACCCAGGGAGGACCCTTGTCTTGGTGCTCCCATTGTCACCAGCGCCGCATCAGCCCCGCCTTGGGCAACCAACCAACCAACCAACCAACCAACCAACCAACCAAACGCCCTACCGTGTCACGACCGTTTTTTCATGTGCCCAGATCGACGCCGAAATCTCCAGGTTCCACGAGATTATCGTCTAGTGCATCGAGTGCCACCCTCTCAAGGAAAGCCTCGTCATCAGCGGTGACAAGCGCGGTGCGTGTGTGTGTGTGTGTGTACGTGTGTGTGTGTGTGTGTGTGTGTGTGTGCATGTGTGTGTGTGTGTGCATGTGTGTGTGTGTGTGTGTGTTCCGCCCTCTGAAGGACAGCCTCTTGATGAGTGGCGACAAGAGCGGTGCATTGAGTGTGTGTGCGTGTGTGTGTGTGTTTGTGTGTGTGTGTGTGTGTGTCACCCTCGGAAGGAAAGTTTCGTCATCAGCGGCGACAAGCGCGGTGTGTGTGTGTCTGGGTGGTGTGTGTGTGTGTGTGTGTGTCTGTGTGTGTGTTTGTTCGTGTGTTTGTTTGTGTGCGTGTGTGTGTGCATTTTGTGCGTACTGGCACGTGTGTGTGTGTGTGTGTGTGTGTGTGTGTTTGCGTATGATCATGCTTGCATGTGCGTGTTTGTGTATGTGTGTGCGCGTGTTTGTGTGTGTGTGTGTGTGTGCATATTGTTGTTTGCGCATGCGTGCATGCATGTGTGTGTGTGTGTGTGTGAGTTCCGCCCGTTGAAGATTAGCCTTGTGATTAGTGACAAGAAACACGGGATAGGGCTTAGGGTTTGCAGGCGTAGGCCAAAGGTTTGCGGTTTAGGTCAACGGTTGCGGGTTAAGTAATTATCTAGGGCTCAAGGCTTTGAGCTCGAGGCTTCGGGCGCGGGGTGTGGGGCGCGGGACGCGCGGCGCGGGATGCGCGATAGCTGTTAGACGTGCACCGCGTTTCACTAAATCGTTACGCTTTTGCTCTAAAACCTGAACTCTACAGCCTTCACTGCTGGGTGTGTTGCTCTGTGGGACTTTGACAGCGTGCACAAGCGCACGGTCTATCAGGCCCACGCGCGTGCGCTCTTGGCGCTGTGGGACGTGCACTGAGCAAAACCTAGACCCTGAAGTCTTAAACCTGCAACCCTAAACCCCGAAGCCCTCAAACCCTCAAACCCTGAAACGCTGCAGGGTGCGTCGCGCTGTGGGACTTTGACAGCGTGTGCACGAGCGCACGTTCCATCAGGTCCACACGCATGCGCTGTTGGCGCTGTGGAAAGTTTATCCCGGTCAACCCAGACACCTTTGAGCCTACACCAGAAACCTTGAACCCGTTGGGGTTTCAGGGTTCGGGGTCATCTAGAGGGCAGAGATAAAATGCTGTAGGGTGTGTCGCTCTGTAGGACTTTGACAGCATGCACGAGCGTACTGCCTATCAGGTCCACACGCGTGCGCTGCAGCGCTGCGAGACGTTCACCCTGCTTAAACCTAAAATCTGCAACCTTGAGCCCTGAAACCCCGAAGCCCCCAACCCCTACAACCCTAAAATGCTGCAGGGTGTGGACACACATCGAGCTGTGGGATTTTGACAGTGTGCACGAGCGCACATGCTACGAGCTGTGGGACCTTCACCGCTCTAGACCCTAAAAAACGTACACCGAAGCCTTCAACCTTGACAGAAGCCCAATGCCAATCTGATGTAGGGTGTGTCGCGCTGTGGGACTTTGACAGCGTGCACGAGCGCACGATCTATCAGGCCCACGCGTGTGCGCTGTTGGCGCTGTGGGACGCTCACCCTGCTGAACCCTAGCTAGAACCTAAACCATTAAATCTGCAACCATGCGCCCTGAACCCTGAAGCCCCCAAACCCTACAACCCTAAAATGCTGCAGGGTGCGTTGCGCTGTGGGACTTTGACAGCGTGCACGAGCGCACGATCTATCAGGTGCACGGCAACACGTGCGCGAATACGGGCGTCGGCATCAACACGTCGGCCGTTCAGCAGATCAAGGTCGGTAGCTGCGTGGTTGCTGCCGTGTAGCTGCGCTGTAGCTGCATGGTAGCTGCATGGCAACACGTGCGCCACTACGGGCTTCGGCATCAACACGTCCGACGTTCATTTGATCAAGGTGAACAGCTGCATGGTACCTGCAGGGCAGCTGCGTGGTCGCTGCAGAGCAGCTGCATAGTAGCTGCATGTTCATGCATGCGCCAATATGGGCGTCAAGATCAACACGTCCGCCGTTCAGCAGATCAAGGTGAGAAGCTGCATGGTAGCTGCAGGGCATCTGCGTTGTAGCTGCATGGTAGCTGCATGGTCATGCGTGCGCCAGTACGGGCATCGGCATGCATCAACACGTCCGCTGTTCAGTAGATTAAGGTGAGCAGCTGTATGGTAGCTGCGTGGTAGCTGCATGGTAGCTGCATGGTAGCTGCACAGCAGCTGCAGTGCAGCTGCATGGTCTGGTGAGCCGTAACCACGCAACTCGAGGACACACACACACACACACACAAACACACTCCCCCCCCCACACACACACACAGCTCCTCCCCTGGCTGGGCCCCATGACCGCAATCACGACCTCGTCAGACGGCACCGCGCGACTCTTGGACCCCGAGCTCGGCTCCTCTACAATCCTTCTCGATGTCAATGCTGGCCACCCCTACAGAACTGGCGGCGGTGGCGGGGATGGCCCGGCGGGGCCAGGGCCGGGCAGCAGTGGCAACGGCGGCAATAGGGGCAGGGGCAGCGGTGGCGGCGGCGGTGGCGGTGGGGGGAGCGGGGGTGGTGATGGAGCAAGCGGGAGAGGCGGCAGTGGCGGCAGCGGCGGCGACGCGGCCATTGGTAGCAGCGGCCGTGGCGGCTTCGGCGGCGGCGCCGGCAGCGGCGGCAATGCGGCCAGTGGTGGCAGCTGCGGCGGCGGTGGCGGCAGCGGCGGTGGTCGCAGCGACGGCGGCAGCGGCGGCGGCAGCGACCTTGGCCGTGGCGGTGCTAAAAATAGCGGGTCGGGGGCGTGGAATTTGCTGTATGGGTGTGCTGTGAGCGAAGCGAGCCAGTGCGCGTATTTTGGTGACGCTGTGGGGCGGCTGCACGTTCTCGACCCGCGGGCCCCGGGGGAGCAGATACGCGAACTGCAGGTGTGTGTGTGTGCGTGTGTGTGTCTCTCTCTTCCCATCTCTTTCTTCTTTCTCCCTCTCTCTTCTCTCTTTCTCCCTCCCTCTCTTTCCCTCCCTCCCTCTCTTTTGGGTGCACGCGAGTCTCTGTCTGTCTTTCTCTCTTATCTCTTTCCTCTGTGTGTGTGTATGCATGTATGTGTGTGTGCACCGGGGGACGCGGTGGGGCGGCTGCACGTTCTCGACCCGCGGGCTCCGGGTGAGCAGATGCGCGAGATGCGTGTGTGTATGTGAGGGGGGGCGTTTTTGTGTGTATGTGTGTGAGTGTGTGTGTGTGTTTGTGTTTGTGTCTCTTCCCTCTCACTCTCTCTTCCTCTCTGTCTCTCTCTTATCTCTTTCACTCTCTGTATCTTCCATTCTCTCTCCTCTCTATCTTCCTCTCTGTCCGTTTCTCATTCTCTTCCTCTGTCTCCCTCTTTCTCTCTTTCTCTCTCTTTGTCTCTCTCTCTCTCTCTCTCTCTCTCTCTCCCTCTCTGTGTGTGCGTGTGCGTCAAGAATGTTGTGGGGCGGCTGCCCCTGACTGTGTGTGTCTGTCGCACTTGTCTACGCCTGTATGCCTGTGTCTCAGCTGAACTAATAGGAGAAGCTTCAGCACTGCGACCACCACCCGCTTGATCTCAACCTCATTCTCATCCCCGCCTTCCACAGCCCTGAATCGTGAGTGAGCCCCATGCCCCTGCCTGTGCGTGTCTGTCGCCCTTGCCGGTATATCTTTGTCGCAGCTGCACGCAAAGGAGAAGCCACAGTGCTGCGACCTGCACCCGCTCGACCCCAACCTCCATATCAATCTTTCGAGCTCAGACAACGCAAGGAAAAATTGCATTAACTCACCAAAGACCAACCCCCAAAGCCCCAGAGTCCTTTCTGAGAAGCGGAAGGACCCTATCGCAGCTGTACGAAAAGGAGAAGCTTCAGCACTGCGACCACCACCCGCTCGACCCCAACCTGCTTCTTGCCCCCGCCTTCCAAAGCCCTGAATCGTGAGTGAGCCCCATGCCCCTGCCTGTGCGTGTCTGTCGCCCTTGCCGGTATATCTTTGTCGCAGCTGCACGAAAAGGAGAAGCAGCAGTGCTGCGACCTGTACCCGCTCGACCCCAACCTCCATATCAATCTTTCGAGCTCAGACAGCGCAAGGAAAAATTGCATTTACTCACCAAAGACCAACCCCCAAAGCCCCAGAGACTGTTCTGAGAAGCGGAAGGCCCTTGTCGTAGCTGCACGCAAATTTTAAGCTGCAGTGCTGCGACGTGCACCCGTTCGATGCCAACCTGCCTCTTCATCACCATGTTCAACTCCAAGCATCAACTGCAGAAAATCCCCTGGAACCCCAACAGCCCTTGCAAGTAATCGCCACACACGGCCCTGCCTGCCACTTTCAGCTGCACGAAAAGGACAAGTTTCAGTGCTGCGACGTCCACCCGCTCGACGCCAACCTGCTTCTGACAGCAGGCAACGACCGCACGGCGCGGCTGTTCGATATCCGCGCGTTTTGAGGCGACGGCAGGGGTAAGCCTGGGTTGAAGTTTTAAGGTTAACAGTGCAGGTTGTAAAAGATAATCACTCTTTTTGTACCCTACACCTTCAGCCAAAGACCAACGACCGCACGGCGCGGCTGTTTGACGTTCGCGCGTTTGGGGGCAGCGGCAAGGGTGCGCATTTTGGTGTTCTGGGTTCAGGGGTTCAGTTTTAGGGGTGGGGGGTTAAACTTGAGAACTCGAGAAAGTCTGACAGCGGGCGACAACCGCACAGCGCGGCTGGTTGACATGCGTGCGTTTGGAGGCGCCAGCAGGGGTGAGTAAATGGTGCCCTGTCATATCCATACAGCCCTAGGTGGCGGTATGAAAACACTACCGTGACCCTGAGGAAGGTCCTCTCCTATATGCTCCTTGCCAGACATGTCTCTCAGAGACCGCTGTTTTGGGTAGTCTAGCCGGCGGTAGCGGTAGTCTATCGGCCAGGAGCCGGCGGTACTCTAGTACTTAAGTGTGCTGGAGTATCGGCGGGTGTCTCTAGTAGAAGAGTAGCCTGCTTAGCTGGAAACCCCGTGTTACTGTTACTGTTACTGTTACTGTCTAGGTTGCGTCTCAGGTACCGTCTTCACTTGCGCGGAGCAGGCGGTGCCCCAGGCGCGTCAAGACCGCCTCAGACGTTGCTTCAGGCACCACCTTAGGCGCCCACCATTGCCTGAGGTTAACCCCGACCGCCTCAGGCGTTATGACTGTCTTGACTCGCGCGGATCACGCGTTGGGATTGAAGTAGGGCTGGATGTCGGGGCTGTTGTCGTGCTGTTGACCGCGCAAACCGCTATGCGCCTACTTTTCAATCGGTTTCTCTTTCTCTCTCTCTCTCTCTCTCCCTCTTCATCTCTCTCGCTGATACTTTCTCTCTTTCTTTCTCTAGCTGTCTCTCTCTCTTTCACGCACTTTTTCTTATAATCTCACCCCTCCTCACAACTGATCTGGCGAGCTCGCGTGCATGCCGCGTCTGCCCCACTTCCTCCCTCTATCTCTCTGTCTTCTTCCCCCTGTCTTTCTTCCTCTGTCACACAGCCTCGCCATGTCCCTCCCTTCCCCTCTCTGTGTTACTCGCGCTCTCTCTGCCTCTCCCTCTCTGTCCTTCCTCTCTCTGCCTCTCTGCCTCTCTGCCTCTCTGCCTCTCTGCCTCTCTGCCTCTCTGCCTCTCTGCCTCTCTGCCTCTCTGCCCCTCTGTCTCTCTGCCTCTGCCCCTCTCTCTCTCCCTCTCCCTCTCCTTCCTTCTCCAGGCGAGCTCGCACGCATGTCTCACGAGCCAAAGAAAGGTGACACCGAGGGATGCCTCACCGGCGTCGTCGTCACCGCCGCTGTCTCTGCCTTGCTTCCTCTCTTCCTCTCTCTCTACGCCTCTCTCTCACACTCTTCCTCTTCTTCCTTCTCCAGGCGAGCTCGCACGCATATCACACGAGCCAGAAAAGTATGACACCAAAGGACGTCTCACCGGCGGCGTCGTCACCGCCCGCTCTACCTCTCTTCCTTGCTCTCTCTTCCTCTCTCTCTCACTCTCTCACTCCTTCCTTATACAGGCAAGCTCGCACGCATTCTTAAGCGCAAAAGAAGTATTACACCAAAGGATGTCCCACCTGTGGCATCGTCACCGCCGCTCTGCCTTTCTGCCTTTCTGCCTCTCTGCCTCTCTGCCTCTCTGCCTCTCTGCCTCTCTGCCTCTCTGCCTCTCTGCCTCTCTGCCTCTCTGCCTCTTCCCCTCTCTCTCTCACTCACTCTTTCCTTCTTTCTTCAGGCGAGCTCGCGCGAATGTCTCACGAGCCAAAGAAAGACGGCACCGTAGGCTGTCTCACCGGCGGCATTGTCAACGCCGTTCTCTCTGCCTCTCTCTCTCTCTACCTTTCTCTCTCTCTCTCTCTCTCTCTCTCACTCTCTCTCTCGATCTCACTCTCTCCCCTTCCTGCTCCAGGCCAGCTCGCACGCATGTCGCACGAGCCAAAGAAAGATGACATCGAGAGATGCCTCACCGGCGTCGTCGTCACCGCCCTATCTGCCTCTCTGCCTCGCTCTCTCTGCCTCGCTCTCTCTCTGCCTCTCTGCCTCCCTGCCTCTCACTTCCTCTCCTTCCTTTTCCAGGCGAGCTCGCACGCATGTCTCACGAGCCAAAGAAAGATGACACCGAGGGCTGTCTCACCGGCGGCGTCGTCAACGCCGCGTACTTTTCGCCGTTGACGGGCCGCAAGATATTGACCACGTGCACGGTGCGTTTTAAGGCTTTGGGTTTAGGGTTTGGGGTTTTAGGGTTTGGGGCTGAGAGTTTACAAACCCTCAGCCCCAAGGACAAGTCCCCAACCCACTCCAGAGTGTTGAACCACACTCACAACCGTTGACGGGCCGCAAGATCATGACCACGTGCACGGTGCGTTTTAGGGGTTCAACTTCAAAAGGTGGGGGAACGAATTAAGGGTTCAAGGGTTGGGTTTAACCCCCAACCCTAGAACGCTGTTCAAGAACCCTAAGACGCTGAACCCCGACCCCCCCAAAATTGATACCAAACGCCAAACCTGTTGACGGACCGCAAGATCATGATGACCACATGCGCGGTGCGTGTGGGTCAGTGGTGTCCCTAAGGAGACAGAGAATGTCGCTTTTGGCCCCGCAGCATCGGAGGGAACATGCCGAATTGCGCCCGCAAGAAGACATTTTGTTTTGGGTGAAAGTGTGGCCACCGGTGGCGTCGTCGTTGGGGTCAACCCTTCACTCCAGAGCACCGAACCACACTCACAACCGTTGACGGGCCGCAAGATCATGACCACTTCACGGTGCGTTTTAGGGTTTAGGGTTTAGGGTTTATGGTGTAGGGTTCACGGTTTTAGGGTGAGGGTTTGACCCCAACGTTGGGTTCGATCCCAACCCTTCACGGTTTTAGGGTCAACCCTTCACTCCAGAGCGCTGAACCACAACCACAACTGGTGACGGACCGCAAGATCATGACCACGTGCACGGTGCGTTTTAGGGCTTAGGGTTGAGTCTTAGTTCACGGGGCCGTATTACCCGTACAACGACGTTGTATCCGTACAAAGCTTTTTGTTATTAAGAAAAAACAGGGTTGTAGGCACGTCCACCCCCCACCCTTCAACCAAGGTGTATATCCACACCGCACTGTCAAAGTTTTTAAATCGGGGGAAGCAGGGGTTGCGTCTGGCGCCCCCAGCACGTGCTCAAAATCGGTCCGATGCCTCTGAGGGGGGCAAAAGAAGGCCTATCAGAGGCGAGCACAAAGACGCCCCTGCGCGCCACGAGCGGGCTCCCCACCCCAACCCCGCCCAAGGCCGTGCCCTAGGGACCCAATCGCAGCCTGCGACGCTGTTGGTGACCACTTTGAGGACGCGATGGCCGCCCACGGCCTCGCGGCAGCCTCGCAACACCGAGTGTGGGCGCAAATCGACTTTTCACGCGTCGCCAGCGCACGCTTTAGGGTGACATGTTTTAGGGTTTTAGGGTTTGGGGTTTTTAGGGTTTTAGTGTGAGGGTTTGACCCCAACCCTTCACTCCAGAGCGCTGAACCACAACCACAACCGTTGACCGGCCGCAAGATCATGACCACGTGCACGGTGCGTTTTAGGGTTTAGGGTTAAAGGTTTTAGGGTTTTAGGGTTTTAGGGTTTTAGGGTGAGGGGTTGACCCCAACCCTTCACTCCAGAGCGCTGAACCACAACCACAACCGTTGACGGGCCGCAAGATCATGACCACGTGCGCGTTGCGTTTTAGGGTTTAAACTTAATAAGTAGGGGCTAGGATAAAGGGTCTTAGGGCTAGGGTGTACCCCCTACTCCAGAACGCTGAACCCTAAGACGCAAAACCCCTGCAGGACAACGATATCCGCGTGTGGGACAACCTCCTGCTCGCGTCGTCGCCGCCGTCGCGCGAAATCGTTCAATCCCACGACTTCAACCGCTTCCTGGCGCCGTTCAAGTGAGTCGCGTGTTGCTGATGGATTGTTGCACAAGCCTGTGTGGCACGACTCGTGGTGGTGTATGGAACCAGCGTTTAAGGTGAGCCTGCAGGTCTTTGAAACACATGCACAGTTGTAGGTTAGCCTGCAGAGTCCGGCCGCACGACATTGGTCGTGGGTGGTGACTGGCCATGCCTTGCGGCGGGTTACCATCTGCGGCCGGTGGAAGTCAGGCTCTGACCCGAGCCGTGACCTCCGTGGTCACGCGTGACTGTAATCAAACGAACATTACTGAAAGGATGAGACAGAAAAGCCTGTGTGGCATCACTGATGGTGAAGGGGATGAGCATTGTGGGTGAGCGTGCAGGTCTTTGAAACACATGTGAAATCGTGCACTCCCACGACCTTCACCGCTTCTTGGCCCTGTTCAAGCGAGCCGTGTGTTGACGATGGATTGTACAAGTCTTGTGAGACACCACTGGTGGTGGTGTTGTGGACGAGTGGTGTGGGTCAGCGTGGCGGGGCTTTAAAACACATGCACACACGCGAAATCATGCACTCCCACAGAACTTCAACCGCTTCCTGGCAGCCCCGTTGAAGTGAGTCTTGTGTCGACGATAAATAGTGCAAGTCTTGTGTGGAACCACCGACGGTGTAGGGGACTAGCGTTGTGGCTGAGCGTGACGGGGCTTTGAAACACGTGCACACAAGCGAAATCGTGCACACAAACGTGCACGCGCGCACACACACACGCTCACACGTGCGCACACACACCCACACACACACATACATATAATGCGCCCCCCCCCCTCTGATCAGGGTCGAGTGGGACCCAAAAGACCTTTGAGCGGCGCTTTGTTGTCGGGCCGCCTTGACTCGCACACACACACACACACACACACACACACACACACACGTATAGAAAAATGCCTCCTCTCTTCCCACACACTCTTTGAGCAGGGCTGAGTGGGACCCAAAGGACCTTCGAGAGCGGCGCTTCATCGTCGGGCCGCCTTGACTGACAACACACACACACACACACACACACACGCACACACACGCGCGTACAAACAAATGCCTTCCACATACACACCAGACACACAATCTTTGAGCAGGGAAGAGTGGGACCCAAAAGACCCACGGGAACGGCGCTTCATCGTCGAGCGCTACCAGCCTGCTGTGTACGACGGGCTGTCGCGCCACCCGATCGACGTGATGGACGCGTCCACCGGACGGCTGCTGCGGGTGATTGTTTTTTTTCGTGCTTGTGTGTGTGCGTCTCGTTACGTGTGCGTGCGCATGTGCGCGCTGATGTGTGTGTGTGTGTGTGTGTGCGTGCGTCTCTTTACGCGTGCGTGCGCGTGTGGGCGCTCTGTGTGTGTGCTTGTGTGTGTGTGTGTTTGCGCGCCACAAAATCGACGCGATGGACGCGTCCACTGGACGGCTGCTGCAGGTGCATGCTGTGTTCGTGCTGGTGTGTGTGTGCGTCTCGTTACGCGTGCGTGCGCGTGTGGGCGCTCTGTGTGTTTGCTTGTGTGTGTGTGTGTGTGTGTGTGTGTGTGCGTTTGCGCGCCACCCGAGATCGACTTTATGGACGCGCCCACTGGGCAGGAAGCTGCGGGTGCGTTTGCAAGTCAGGGTCTCAAGGTTTTAGGGTTTGGCGTTTTTAGGGTCTTACGAGAGCGGCGCTCTGTCGACGGGCGCTACCAGCCTGCTGTGTGCGACGGGCTGTCACGCAACCCGATTGATGTGATGGACGCGTGTACTGGACGGCTGCTGCGGCTGTGTTTGCGATTCAGGTCTTGGGGTTTCAGGACTTGCCATTTTTAGGGTTAACGAGCGGCGCTTTGTCGTCAGGTGCTATCAGAGGAGTAAGACGGGGCTGTCGCGCCACCTGATGGACGTGATGGACGCGTCTACTGGGCGCCTTTTGCGGATGCGTTAGGGATTCAGGGTCTCAGGATTTTAGGGTTATGCGTTTTGGGGGTTTTACGAGAGCGGCGATTTGTCGTCGGGCGCTACCAGTCAGAGGAGTAAGACAGGCCGCGCCACCCGATTGATGTGATGGATGCGACCAACGGCCCCCTGCTGCGGGTGCATTTTGAGAGGGAAGGGTCTCGGGGTTTTAGGGTTTGGCATTTTTTGGGATATATAGCTGAGGGTTCGAGTGATTGCGGGTCGTTTTGTTGGGGTCGGGGTTTAGGGGTGGTTGGCATCTTAGCGGGGAGTATGACGGGCTGCCGCGCGCCACTCGATTGATGTGATGGACACGTCCACTGGACGCCTTCTGCGGGTGCGCTTGGGGGGTGGGGGTGAGGTTCCAGGGTTGTGGGGTTTCAGGGATATTCAGCTGAGGGTTTGAGTGATTGCGGGTCGTTTTGTTGGTTTCGGGGTTTCGGGGTGGGCGGGCATCTCAGGGGGGAGCACGACGGGCTCACGTGCGCCACTCAATGGATGTGATGCATGCGTCTACTGGACAGCTGCTGCGGGTTTGTTTCGGGGGAAAGGGTCAGTGGCGGCGACGACGAGCGGCGCAGGGGTGGCGGCGGCGGCGGCGGCGGGGGCGGGCCGTGGGGACCATGGGCTCCGCAGCAGCAGCAGCAGCAGCAGCAGCAGCAGCGTTGGGGGGCAGACGCGTACAACCACGCAGACGCGCACGGCCACGGCCAGCGGTTTGAGGGTTTTGCGGATTTAAGGGTTTGGGGCCGTCCAGGGTTTGGGGTCAGGATTTGAGGGCCTGATTTGAGTTTTTTTTTACAACAGGTTTTTTATTCAAGGGTTTGGGGGCGTCCAGGGTTTGGGGTCAGGTTTTGACGGCCTGATTTGAGGGGTTTTTACAACAGGTTTTGTTTTACACCACCGCACACGCACGCACGCGCGCACGCACGCACGCATGCACACACGCTCCCTCCTCCCCAACCCCTTGCCGCATCAATTCAACCTTCACCCCTCCCCTGACCCCCCCCCCACACACAGTTACAGTTACATGGCATTCCAGTCAAGACAACACTAGTCCTAGTGCCACCGCCCTGTGAAGGACGATAGCCACCAGCCGGTTACCTGCCGTCTAGACTACCGCTCCCGCCGGCTAGTTTAGACCCAAACAAGTCCCTGGGGGACATGTCTGGCAAGGAGCGTATAGGAAAGGACCGTCCTCCTCCTGGCCTTTGAGGCCAACCACGCCGGCTGTGCCGACTGGCGGCGCTGAAGCAGAAAAGTCCCCGCCTGGCATGGTGCATGGTTGTCCAACTCCATGCATGGGGCTCTGCCTGCGCCCCATGCGTCATGCATGGCCAGGTCCCACCCTCCAGGGGGGCCTGGGCAAACAGAGTCGTCATGGCAGGCTGCCTGAAGACCAATGCCGACGCCAGTCACCGGCAGACGAGTGCCCCCGAGGGTGAGCGCGGTGACAAACGCTGCGATGGTGAAGCGGATAAACTCTGTTGTTGCCTCGGCGGTCACCACCGCTGAAGCCCTGATGGTAGCTCGCCCCCACGAGCAGCCATCTTGACCAATGTCCAGCATGCATTGACGGGCGCCAGCTCCTCCGCTCGTCGTTCAACTCGTCGAGATCGGTGCCGCATGGCGTCCTGCATGGGAGGAGGATAAGGGCCGTCTCCCAGCACGGGCCGCGGCAGCGCCGCGGCTACTCGCCAAGCCATGACAGCGCCGGGCAAGCCGCTCCTGTAGTTTCCACCGAGGGACAGTCTAGCAGGAGCCAGGCCAGTCGTATTTTATCCCGCTCGTCAGCGGCACCCCCCCCCCCCCCACACAACCATACACACACAATGGTACAGGACCTGGTCGACAAAAACCTGGCAATTCTCGCCTATCGCGAAGATGCACCCGACACGCACGCACCCAACGCACATGCACTATTCCTCTCGTACAAATCAAAAGCAATTACCCAGCCACAACCACAACCCCACACACGCACTGATATAGGACCTGGTCGACAAAATCTTGGCAACCATCTCACACGACAAAACAAGATGCACTCGACACGCACGCACGCAAACATGCACATGCTCCCCGCCTGTCACATCAATTCAAACGTGACACCCCCCACCATCCCCCCCCACACGCACCGATATAGGACCTGCTCGACAAAAACCTCGCGACCATCTCACCCATCACAAAGATGCACTCGGCACGCGCGCACGCACGCACACACACGCTCCCTCCTCCCCACCTGTCGCATCAACTCAAACGTTGCACCCACCCACCCGCTCCCCCACACCACCACACACATGCACTGATGTAGGACCTGGTTGACAAACTCCCGGCGACCATCTCACCTGACAAAAAATATGCACTCGACACGCACGCGCGCACACACACACACACGCTCCCTCCTCCCCACCTGTCACATCAACTCAAACGTTGCACCCACCCACCCCTCACACAAACACAACCACACACACGCACTGATATAGAACCTGGTCGAAAAAAACCTGGCGACCATGTCACCCTCATCTCACCTGACAAAGCAAGATGCACTCGACACGCACGCACGTACGCATGCACACGCTCCCTCCTCCCCACCTGTCGCATCAATTCAAACGTTGCACCCATCCCCTCTCCCCCCCCCCACAAACACACGCACCGATATAGGACCTGGTCGACAAAAACCTGGCGACCATCTCACCCATCACGAAGATGCACCCAACTCGCGACATCATCGTCACTGGCTCTTCCCGGTGCGTCGTATCGGGCCTACGGGGGGGCGGTGGGGCTTGCTGTCTCTCAGTATATGTATGTCCTCTCCTCTCTCTCTCTCTCTCTCTCTCTCTCTCTCTCTCTCTCTGTCATTCTCTCTCTGTGGTGCGCGCTGTCTCGCTTTTCTTCCTCTCCCCTCCCGTCTCTCGGTTTATCTCTTTCTGTGGGCGTGCGGGGGGCGTCAGTGGTGCGCGCTGTCTCAGTATCTTTCTCTCCTCTCCTCTCCACCATCTCGCCCTCTCCCTCAATCTCCCTCTTTCTGCGGGCGTGCGGCGCGCTGGGCAGTGGCAGCGTCGTCATCGGCACTCCCAGGTGGCTCATGTGGCATGCTCATGTGGGGCGTGCAGGGGGGCAGGTGGGGCTTGGGGTGGGGCGCTGGGATGCGGAAGTGTTGAGTCGTGTCGGGCGTGCGGGGGGCGCCGGTGGTGCGCGCTGTCTCTCAGTATCTTTCTCTCCTCTCCTCTCCACCATCTCTCCCTCTCCCTCAATCTCCCTCTTTCTGTGGGCGTGCGGCGCGCTGGGCAGTGGCAGCGTCGTCATCGGCTCTCCCAGGTGGGTGTGAGCCACAGTGCTCATTATGCAGCCTACGGGTAGGCTGGTGCTTGCGCGGCCCTGTCTGGAAGACAGCTTGCACACGACGGCGATCAACCAGCTCCACAGTATCATAAGCACACGACGACAGCTTGATCCAGCCGACACGAAACCACGACCGAGACCCCGAAACCCCCCTTGATCTATAGCTAGCTGGCGCCTGTGTAGTGGCGGGGGGGGTGCGGGGGGGGGAGGAGGGCAACTTCCTTTTTTCTGTTTGTTTCCCTGGTAGGCTGGCGCGCTGCGTGGCCTTGCAGGCTCTCTTAGTAGAGCTCCCCTAGACGAGTAGTCTAGGCCTTAAATCACGCCCCGGGGTCCTCCGGGCGCGTACGTGTAAAACCTGTAAAACCTGGAAGACAGCCATCCCAGTTGGGGTGCTCGGGCACCGCGCGTTGAGCACGGTCATATACACACCTTGAGAAGTGTCCCTGACTGAGACATCCATCATCCTCATACGAACTGGGTCTGCCACACTCAGTTCGCTCCGCTTCTGGCGCCCTGCGTCAGAGACCGACTGAAATGTCTAGTTATGTTGTGTGTTGTGCCTTTGGAGGTGTCCCTGACTGTAACATCCATCATCATCATCATCATCATCATAGTTATAAATAGGTGCACATTCGCACAGTCATTCACACGCCCAGGTCACTCGACACGTGGCGCCCCTTGCCAAAGCCCGACGCCCCCCCCCCCCAACTCACACAAATTTTTTAATTCACATTGCACAGTCATTCACTCGCCCAGGTCACTCGACACGTGGCGCCCCCCTTGCCAGAGCCCGATGCCCCCCCCCACACACACACTTTTTATTTTTTAATAAAAAGGTCACATTCACACATTCTTTCACACGCCCAGGTCGCTCTACATGTGGCGCACCGCGCCAGAGCCCGACACGCCCGACACCCCCGAGCGTGATGCCGCCGCCCCGAGCACCTCCACCGGAGGTCCGTTCGGTTTCGGTTTGGGCAGCGGCGTCTGCGGCAGCGGCAGCAGCGGCCCTCAGCAGCACGTTGGCTTCTCTCGACAGTTCCAGTCCTTTGATGCGGCACCCGGCGCTGGAGGGGGTGGCAAGAAGGGCAACGGGAAGAAAGGCGGCGGCGGAGACGGCAGCGGTACCAAGCGCAAGGCGCCCGCTTCTGGGAAGGGCGGGACCAGGGTGCGCAAGCCACATGACGATGCCATAAGTGGCGACGACGACGATGGTGCGTGAAGTTGTCTCACGCTCCCGAAGGGATGCATGGTTGCAGCCTCAGCAGCAGCAGCAGCAACAGCGCCGGCGGCAACGGCGGCGGCGGCGGCCCTCAGCAGCGCATGGGCTTCTCCCGACGGTCCCAATCCTTTGACGCGGCACCCGGCGCTGGAGGGGGTGGCAAGAAGGGCAACGGGAAGAAAAGCGGCGGCGGCGACGGCAGGGGGACCAAGCGCAAGGCGCCCGCTGCTGGGCAGGCCGGGACCAGGGTGCGCAAGCCACAGGAGAATGACAGCGGCAGTGATGACGACGACGACGAGTGATTGTCTCTCGCTCCCGGAGGGATGCATGGCTGCAGCCTCAGCAGCAGCAGCAACAGCTGCAGCGGCAGCAGCAGCAGCAGCGGAAGCAGCAGCGGAAGCAGCAGCAGCAGCAGGAGCAGCAGCAGGAGCAGCAGCAGGAGCAGCAGCAGCAGCGGAAGCAGCAGCGGCAGCAGCAGCTACAGCAGCAGCAGCAGCAGCAGCAGCAGCAGCCGAGGCAGAGTGCTTCACAAAGCGCCTGAAGTCAAGGCAGTTACTGGCACTCGCGCTCTTAGTCAGACTCTTAGTGGGAACATGTGGAGGCCATGCGCGTGCTGCTCGACCGCCCGTCTGCCCTGCAGCCATGGCATGACGGGGGTGATGGAGGCGTTGTTCTATGTGGAGGAGGACGAGGAGCTGCTCGACAGTGACCAGCCAGGCGATGCCCGCGACGATTCCATCCGCCTGCTGATCAAGCTTGGTGCCAGCGGCGTCTACTCAGACAACCCTGTCATTCTGCGCGCCATCCGCGAGGCGCTGTAGCTGGCGCGCGTGCCACAGCTCCTCATCAAGGCTGTCGCTGGGCTGGCGATTCCACATCAGCAGCAGACCCCACCACTCGACGAGGAGTGAGCCAATCTGTGGTGGGGCACACTGAACAACGACTAAGCTGTGCGTGCCGTGTGCAGCATCAGCGTTGGTCGCGGTGACCTAGCCAGCGGGTGCCGTGTGCAGCACCAGCGTTGGTAGCGCCAGATGTGCATTCAGGTGGCGCTGAGCTCTATATGTGAATATGATTAGACCGTGTGCCTCACAGTCTAGCTTGTGGATCGCGTGCACGCACGTATGCCGCATCAGTTGGGACATCCGAGGCGTGTAAAGATGAGAGCCCACGAGCACAGCCCCAGGGCGTGTGCATGTGTTTACACATGCAATGCGTCAAGAGTGCAGCAGTTGGTCGGTGGGTCGGCTGCTCAGACAGTCAGGTCCATTGCTCGCCACCCCGTCAGTCCATTGTCTGCCATTGCGCCTGCGCGCATGCGCTCGCCGACGCAGCGCCGGGGTTAACAGGGGTTTGCACGCTCGCGCCTGGAGTCTTGGAGGACCGCGGGGCGTGATTTAGGGCCTAGACTACACGTATAGGGGGGCTCTAGCAGCTCCTGCAGGAGAGCCCGCAAGGCCACGCAGCGCGCCAGCCCGCCAGGGGACGCAGCTCGTCATTGATGAGTGAGTTGGTTGGAGTGGGGTGGGCAGGGTTGGGCGGCTGGGTACGGCGGGCGGGTGAGCAACTGGGTTGGCGGATTGAGGTGTGCGGGTGGGGGGAGTGGAGGTTTTACAGGTTTCACACGTCCGCGCCCAGAGGACGTCGGGGCGTGAGTTAAGGCCTAGACTACACGTCCAGGGGGGCTCTGCTAGGAGAGCCCGCAGGGCCACGCAGCACGCCAGCCCACCAGGGGACGCAGCTCGGCATTTATGGCTGTGGTTGGTGGAGTGGGGTGGGCAGAGTTGGGCGGCCGGGTGGGGCAGGCGGGTGGGAGAGAAACTGACTTGGTGGAGCGGGTTGGTAGGCGGGCGCGCTACGTGGCCTTCTGGGCTCTCCTAGTAGAGTCCCCCTAGAAGTGTCGTCTAAGCCTTAAATCACGCCCCGGGGTCCTCGTACGTTACAGTTACAGTTACATCGGCTTTCCAGCAAAGACTACCTCTAGTCCTAGTACCACCGCCTAGACCCAAGTCCAGTTCTGGCCCTAACAATTACTTGTGAGGGGCGGTAGCCACCAGCCTGCTGCCTGCCAACGTGTAGTCCCAGAGCAAAAAGGAGAGCTATTGTGCGACGCCTCCAAAATAGGTCCTAACTGCTTCTAGGGGATAGGGGGTCAAGTGGCGCTTGCCAATCTACTTGACCGCCGTGGTGGAGGGGCCGGCGCCTGAGGGGCAGCCGGACCGTACACCACGGCTCTCCACCCGACCCTATCCTGAGCACGCTCAAACGCTGTGTCCGAAAAAGTCTTCCAATCAGAACGAGTGCCACTAGTTTCGCCTAGCTGCTGAATCAGTAGCTTAAGAAAATAGTGTAGGGAGGAGGCTGGAGGCCGGCCTTGCTGCCGAGCCACATCCATTGTGCAGTCAAAAGTCGTACGAGGAAGACGTGAAGCCGGCATGCGCATCACATGGCCTAGCCACTGCATTGATCGCTTTGCCACAAGGCTCCCAATTGGCTCACGCCTGCCGAATATAAGTTAATCAGTGCCGGTCGACCAGGCGCACACCCAGAATGCGACGAAGGCAGTTAGAGTGGGCAACCTCCAATCGAGTCAGTTGTATTTTAGTAGGGGCCCATGTTTCGCAGCCGTACAGAAAGTGGGGCAGCACGAAAGTGTTGTAAACCCGCATCTTAGACCGCACTTGCATCTTCTTGCTGGCCCAAATCTTATCAAAAGACGCAAACACGCCCAGCGCGCGACCGACACGCACACCGATCTCCTTTTCCACACCACCACTCTGGGTTATCCAACTCCCTAGATACTTAAATGCAGAGACGGTCTTCACTTCACCACCAGTCAGCGCAAACGTGGGCAGATCCGCATCAAAATCTGCTGGCAAAATCATCACTTCTGTCTTGGCGGCGTTGATTTGCATGCCAAAGCTAGAGGACACTTTGTCAAGGATTTTCCTCGTATGTATACCTGTAAAACCTGGGTTGGTAGATTGGGGTTGGTGGGTGGGCGGAGCGGAAAGCAATCGGCGCCCGCTGGAGTGGGAGGCAGGACGCCGAGGGAGGCTTGCGGGGGCGACGGGGCGGTGGATGACACGGAGGGGCGGGGGGTGCCAGCTGCTGCGCTGGGTGGCTGGCCGAGACTCTTGCAGTGATGCGTTAGTTTTGCACGCAGCATCTTATTCCAAGTTGTTACAAGTTTGCAGTTTCCAGTAGGCACCCTCGGGACGTGGGAGTGAGGGGGTACCTATTATTCCAAGTAAATTATTCCAAGTAGGGAGTACTTGATCAGGCCTGAACAAGTGCACCCCAAGTGTGCCTCTCCCAGTGTGTCACCCAGCGCGTGACCAAGGCCTAGGCTAACCTAACTCAAGTCTATGGGACCAGCACCTCCACAATCACAACCATGGCATACAAGCAGTGTGTTCACCCTACACCGCCCGAGCTAGCAGTACTTGCGTGTATACCCTTCCAGCACCTGCAAGCTGCTGGACCATAGTCGTTGCATTTGTGTCGCCTGGATCGACGCCACAGCGCATGTGGATCTCAGCTGCATTATCACAGCTCACGCCTACACCCCTAGTCCTGTGCCATGCGCCATCCATGCTGCCTCGTGCAGGCACGTTGGCAGCAGCAGCAGCGGCGGCGGCAGCTGCAGCAGCAGCAGCAGCAGCAGCGGCAGCGGCAGCGGCAGCGGCAGCAGCAGCAGCAGCAGCAGCAGCAGCGGCAGCAGCAGCAGCAGCAGTGTCTCAGCTGCACCATCACAGCCCACCCTACACCCCTAGTCATGCGCCACCATCCATGCTCCCTCGTGCATGCAGGTTGGCATTAGCAGTGGCAGCCGCAGCAGCAGCCTTTAGGCGGGTGCGCACGGAGGGCTCCTTCATCGCTGAGTCGCTGCTGATGTGGCGTAGGTTGCACACAGCGGCGCCAGCAACTGCCGCTCTGCTGTGCAGCGAGCTGTTCCTGGGTGGGCCCGGAGCGTCACCTGTCTCCTGGGGTGTGCACGTGTGAGGAAGACGTGAGGCATGCATGCAAAGGGTTTAGGGTTTAGGGTCGAGAGTTTAGGGTTTAGGGTTAAGGGTTTAGGGTTAAGGGCGTGAGGCAGGCTTGAGAGAGCGTGAGGCAGGCGTGAGAGAGCGTGAGGCAGGCGTGAGGCAGGCGTGAAGCATGCTTGTTCCCAGGGGGGGGGGGGGGGCGGAGCTTCATCCGTCTCCTGGAGAGTGCACGTGTGAGGAAGGCGTGAGCAATGCATGCAAAGGGTTTAGGGTCTAGGATTTAGGGTTTAGGGTTTAGGGTTTAGGGTTTAGGGCGTGAGGCAGGCGTGAGGCAGGCGTGAGTTTAGGGTTTCGGGTTTCGGGACGCGGGCTTAGGGTTTTGGGTTTAGGGTTTAGGGATTAGGGTTTAGGGTTTAGGGTTTAAGGTTTAGGGCGTGAGGCAGGCGTGAGAGCGTGAGGCAGGCGTGAGGCAGAAGTGAGGCAGGCGTGAAGCATGCTTGTTCCGGGGGGGGGGGGGGGGGGGGCGGAGCGACACCCGTCTCATGGAGTGTGCACGTGTGAGGAAGGCGTGAGGTATGCATGCGTACGGCAAGCGTGCTGCAGGCGTGAAGCATGCTTGAGGCGGGAGGCCGGGCGGCCGGGCAGGCAGGCAGCCAGACAGGCAGGTAGCAGGCAGGCAGGCAGCGGGGGCTGTCAAACTGCTGCCGTGAATATAACGCAGCATCCCGTGTGGAGCGCATGTGTGGAGCCTAGGTGTGGACCAACGCCCAGTGTGTGGAGCGCATGTGAGGAGCCCAGGTGTGGACCAACGCGCACCTCTCCATCTTCAAACAGCCACCACATGCTGTCGTCAAAAAGGATGTCGGCGTCAAGCGGCCGCCCACGGTTGGTGATAATGATGATGACGCAACCAGAGGCCAGCCCCCCGGCGATCGCCATCGCGAGGGTGGCGCCAATAGCGGCAAACTGCATGCAGGGCGTGTGTATGTATGTGTGTGTGTGTGTGTGTGTGTGCGTGCATTTCCCCCCCCCCCCCGCCTTCCATACACACACACACTCGACACACACCTGCCAGGCCAGCTGCTGCACCCCAGTGGCGTGAAAGAGGTAGTCTTCGTTCTGCCATAGGCTGACGATTGCAGCGACGGTTGCGCCAAAAAGTGCCGGCATCCCGTGAAGATTGTGCACGCCACATGTGTCTGTGAGGCCGATCTGTCATGGAGAGGTTGTTGTTGGGAGGTTGTTGGGAGGCTGTGGGGGAGGTTGTTGTTGGGAGGTTGCTGAGGTGGCGCCCAGCAGCGCTGGCATTCCGCGAAGGTTGTGGACACCGCACGCGTGTCTGTGAGGCCAATCTGTTGTTGGGGGGGAGTCAGTGGTGGGGTGGTGGGAGGTCGTTGGGAGGTTGTTGGGAGGTTGTTAGGAGGTGGTTGTTGGGAGGGGGCTGCGGTGGCTCCCCGCAGTGCCGGCATCCCGTGAAGGTTGTGCACGCCACATGTGTCTGTGAGGCCGATCTGTTGTTGGGAGGTTGTTGGGAGGTAGTGGGGAGGTTGTGGGGAAGGTTGTGTGTGTGGGGGGGGAGGTGGCGCCCGGCAGCGCTGGCTTCTCACACACACACACACACACACACCGTGCGCTGAAGGAAGGGTGCTGCGTAGGTGAAGCCCCACACACTGATTGCTCCAGCCAACATTCCCACAAGCATTGCTCCTCCAGGAGACACGCGCAGTGCGCACGCGGAACCCATGGCCACACCGCCGGCGAGGGTGCAGTTCTGTGAAGAGCAAGAGAGTGGGAGAGTGATTGAGAGAGTGTGAGTGAGTGAGTGAGTGAGTGAGAGAGTGTGAGTGAGTGAGTGAAAGAAGGCACAGGCAGAGAGAGATCAAGGGTGTGTGTGCGCGTGTGTGCGTGTGCACGTGTGTGTTTGAGTGTGTGTCTGTGTGTGTGTGCGTATGTGTGTGCGCATGTGTGTGTGTGTGCGTGTGTGTGTGTGTGTGTGTATGTGTTGTGTGTGTGTGTGCATGTGTGCTTGTGTGTGTGTGTGTGCGTGCGTGCGTGTGTGTGTGTGTATGTGTCCTGTGCAATCCTCTCTCCCTCTTCCCCTCTCTCCCTCCCTCCCCCGCTCTCCCCATCTCTCCCGCTGCCCCCCGCTCTTCCTTCTACCCCCCGTTTCCCCCCCCTCTCTTCACCTCTCTCCCCATCTCTTCCCCTCTCTCCCCATCTCCCCCCCCCCCCCCCCCGCTCGTCCTTGCTCTTGCCCGCTCTCCTCCGCTCTCCCTTGCTCTCCTGCCTTCCCGCTCTCCCACTGCCCTGCTGCCCCGCTCTCCCGCTCTCCCACTGTTCCACTCCCACTGTTCCACTCCCACTCTCCCCCTCTCCTGCTCTCCCGCTGTCCCGCTGTCCCGCTGCCCCGCTGTCCCGCTGTCCCGCTGCGCCCCACGTACCTGCACATGCACCATGTTCTTCTTGCCACGTCCCATCAGCCCTGATAGCCCCCCCCCCCCCCCGCTCTCCCTCGCTCTCGCCCGCTCTCCCCCACTCTCCCCCACTCTCCCACTGCGCCCCACCTACCAGTACATGCACCATGTTCTATTTGCCACGTCCAATCAGCTCTGACAGCTCCCCCCCCCTGCCCTCCCTCGCTCTCGCTCGCTCTCGCCCGCTCTCCCCCGCTCTCCCGTTGCCCCGCTGCGCCCCACCTCCTACCTGTGCATGCACCATGTTCTTCATGCCACGTCCAATGAGCCCCGACAGACCCCCCCTCCTGCCCTCCCTTGCTCTCGCCCGCTCTCCATCTCTCCCTCTCACCCTCGCTACCTTGCTCCCTTGCCCCCTGTGTGCCGACCTACCTGTACATGCACCCGAGACCCTAAACCCTTAACCCTAAACCCCAAACCCTAAACCCTAAACCTAAACCCCTAACCCCAAACCCCAAACCCCAAACCCTAAACCCTGAACCCTCGCTCCCTGTGTTGCCGACCTACCTGCACATGCACCATGTTCTTCTTGCCGCGTCCGATGAGCCCCGACAGCGCAAACGTGGCAAGTGTGGATCCGAGCAGCGAGAAGAATGTGTTGACGACGGAGAGGAACTGCGGGCGGGTGCGTGAGTTTTGGTTAAATTGGAATTTACTTGATTCATTTTTGTTTTATTGTTTGTACCGTCCAGGCGGTTAGCCTATGCGTATAAGTATCGTTTTTTCCCCCCCGCGAAACTAAGATACTAACATACATTGTCGAAAATCGCGATTCGGGGTCAAAACGACTAAAAATTACGAAAAACGATCCCCGCAATCACATGAAACCAATTAAAACGACCCCCCCCCGCAGCGCAAATAATATGGACAGTATTTACGATATAATTTGATGAAATTCCAACAATTTATATTTGTTTTGATTTTCTTTCTTTTCTTTTCCTAAACACAGATTATTTTCAAACATTTCGATGAGCCCCGACAGCGCAAACGTGGCAAGTGTGGATCCGAGCAGCAAGAAGAAAGTGTTGACGACCAAAAGGAGCTGCGTAAAGGTGCCTGAGTTTTTGGTTGAGTTCAATTTTACTTGATTTTATTTGAGTGGGGCTCGATTAACGGAGGTGCATTCTCGTCGCCGAGCCCTGGACCCAGCAATGCGGCGCTGCTGGTGACGAGGATCTCCGTGCCGCTGACGAGCGGGGTAAAATACGACTGGCCCGGCTCCTGCTAGACTGCCCCTCGGTGGAACACTTCAGGAGCGGCTTGCCCGGCGCTGCCATGGCTTGGCGAGTAGC
>VFSX01000026.1:595365-670365 GCA_016618255.1 Chlamydomonas sp. UWO 241 | reverse complement strand
CGTCTGGCAGACTGCACAAAATACCACACACACACACACACACACACACACAACACACACGCACACACACACACACGCACACACGCACGCACCCACACACGCACGCATGCACGCACACGCACACACACACACACACATGTTGTACTGCCCCCACGCACAGCACCGCCATCACGTACACACGCACACGCACACACACACACACCTGCTGCACTGCTCCCACGCACAGCACCGCCATCGCGCACACCAGCGAAGACGCACAGAAGTTGAGGGCGACGGCGGAGTAGGAGTACTTGCGGAGGAATGTCATAAGGAATCCGAAACCAACAAAGACCTGCAGCAGGGTGGTGGTGTGCGTGAGTTTTTGCATGAGTGTTGCAGAGTTGTTGCATAGTTGTTGCATGGGCGACAGCAGAGTAGGGAGTCCTTGCGGAGGAATGTCATGAGGAATCCGAAACCAACAAAGACCTGCAACAGCAGGGTCGTGGTGGTGCTGCATGAGTTGTTGCAGAGTTGTTGCTTGGGTGTTGCATGGGTGTTGCAAAGTTGTTGAATGGGTGACGGCGGAGTACGTGTACTTGCGGAGGAATGTCATGAAGAATCCGAAACCAACAAAGACCTGCAACAGCAGAGTTGCATGGGTGTTGTTGTTGTTGCATAGGTGTGGCAGAGCAGTTGCATGGTTTATTGTTAGTATGTTGTTGCAGTTGTTGTTGCAGTATGAACATCACGACGGCCCATGCATGCATGGCATGCATGGCTGGAGCGCTGCGTGGCCTTGCGGGTTCTCCCAGTAGAGCCCCCCTAAAACTTTCGTCGAGGCCTTAACCCACGCCCCGGGGTCCTCCGGGCGTGTACATGTGAAAACTGTAAAAAGAAATTGCAGCATGAACACACCAACACCCCCACCCCCACCCCCAACCGACACAAACCATGATGGAAACGTCGCTGAAAAAGTTGTAGTACAGCCGGATCTGCTCGCCGGGGGTGTCTCCGTTCTCGAGGTCGAAATCAGCATACGTAGCGAGGCCGAGCAGTAGTCCGATGCAGATGGTGCCGAGGCCGAGGAGGGACCAAGAGAATGCAAAGCGCGCGCGCGGGTTCTGTGTGTGTGTGGTGGTGTGGGGGGTGTGGGGGGAGGGGGAGGGGAGAGGGGGAGGGAGGGGAGGAGGGAGGGAGGGAGGAGGGAGGGAGGGAGGAGGGGGGGGAACCCAAGGAGGGACCAGGAAAATGCGCAGGGCACGTGCGGATTCTGTGGAGGCGGCGGAGGGGGAGGGGATGTGTGTGTCCGCGTGTCTGGGGGGAAGCATGTGTGTGTGTGTGTGTGTGCGCACGTGTGCGTGTGATTGTGCTCGTGTGTGTGCAGAGGTGTGAGTTTGTGTGTGTGTGTGCTCGTGTGTGTGCCGAGTCCGAGGGAGCGAACACGTGAATGAGAAACGTGCGTGTGCACCCACAAAGATGTGTGTTGCACCTGAGTGCATGACTGAAGTTGCACCCACAAAGATGTGTGTAACACACTCACGCACACACACACACACACACACACACACGCGTGCACACACACACACACACACACACACACCTCCTCTGTGAACTGCCGCATGGACTTGAACCGCTCCGCCCGGCAGCTCGCAACCGACGCAATACACACGCACGCACGCACACACACACACACACACGCACACGCACGCACACACACACACACACAACTCCTCTGTGAACCGCCGCATGGACTTGAACCGCTCCGCCCGGCAGCTCGCAACCGACGCAATACATGCACACACACACACACACGCACGCATACACACACACACACGCACCTCTTCTGTGAACCGCCGCATCGACTTGAGCCTCTCTTCCCGGCAGCTCACGACCGACGCAATTGGCACAAAAACGTGAGCCTCGGCGTTACTGGACTGCCTGACGTGGCGCGGCTGCTTGGCGCTCCCATGGACGGACCACGGCTCGCTGTCCCACGCCTCCGCCCCGTGCGGGCGGCCATCCTCTAGGTCGATGGCAGGCGCTTGGGACATGGCGCGACCCTGCAGATGCGACGGGAGAGGAGACCCACGTTTTCATCCACGTTCGGCCTTGGGGTTAAAGCCGTCCGAGGGGCCACAGGCGTAGTAGCTCGGTTGTAGGTGAAATCTGGTTTTTTCATGTGGTGCATGCATGTGGCCCTACCACATTCCCAACACCTGCGGCGGTGCCTCAGGCGGTACATTTACTTGCACAGATCAGGCGGCACCTTGGGCGGGTCGACCGCCTGAGGCGCACCCCAAGTCGCCTCAGGCGCTGCCTTGGGCGTCATCCCGACCGCCGCAGGCGCCACCCCGACCGCCGTAGGCGCCCACCACCGCATGAGGCGCACCCCGGACCGCCTCAGGCTTTATGACCGCATTCAATCGCGCGGATCAGACGATGAGGCTGTGGTAGGGATGCATGCGGGGGCTACGGCACAGGTGCATGCGGCGGTGGCCATGGCAGTGGCGATGGAATGGGTGCAATGACGTGTGAAGGTGGAGAGGCGGCGGCGGGCGGGGTGCACCTAACAGCCACTGGTGGCGTTCGTCAATGCTGGGTTTGCGGTCAACGTCTGGCGGATCTGTTTGGATCTCGAGTCGGAGGCGCCATCATCATCGCGCGTGTGGCCAGTGTTGCGGGATCCCCCATGTAAAGCATTGGAGCTGCGTTGGAGATTGGGATGGGAGGCAGCTTGGGATATGTGGGAGGGGAGAGATGAGTTTTGGTGTGCATGCGCCTCCACAGAGGAGTGTGTGTCGGTCAAACGCAAGTTGACCAAACGGCGGTTGAGCCTGACTTGCTGGCCAGCGTGACTCATGGCCAGCAGACCCACTGGTGTATGAAGTCTTATTTGCTTCAATAGTTGACGAGGTAGAGGTATGCGCTGTAATGCGCAGTTGGGGAATTGAAATGTCGGAATCGCCTAGTCAGCATGACGCGGTAAGCCCCCCGGACAGCCTCTCGTCCAGTGCACCCACCTACTCCAGAGATGCCACGTGCACCACCACGCCAGCTATCCAGGCCTGCTTGCCTGTGTACAGCGCGCGGAGGGCGCAGGTATGTGGCTAGTAGCGCTTCTCTTGGGCTTTGAGTCCCAATGCTCGATGCAACTCAATCGATCTCAGAGTTGTGCCGCACGGCTGGGCTAGAGATTGAGGGAGAGAGGAGGGAGGTTTCGCAGGCGTTGCAGTGTCATGGTGGTGTAGAGTGATACACATCCACAAAGTTGTTATCGCAACATCGCCACACCAAATAACATCATCTACCCACCACCTCTGAGCCACCAGATCGGAATCCACATCAATGGGGGTTGGGGGTTGACTAGGGGCCTGTGTCTGTCCCCGGCCTGCCCCAAGGGGAAGGCTCTAAGCGCAGTGCAGCAGGCCCTGAGGGTGGATGCACCACATGGAGAGATGATGATGATGAGTTCGTTACAATCCACTTCTGGCGGTCACACGTGCGGTTCCAAAGCTCCAGTGGGACTTAGATGAAGCAGTCCTGAAGACCTGCCAACAGAAAAAGGGGGGGTGCCCCACGGCAACGCCATCCACACACGGCGGCGGGCGCCAAGCAAGCAGCACCACAGTGCAGGCTCCACACTCAACCCCTCCAGTGGATGAAGGGCGGGCCCAAGGTATAAAACCATAAAGGGACCAAAAAAAAGCCCACCCTCAAAACACTGGAAGCGGAGCAGGTGCGCACACCCACCACAGCACTCTACCCAGCAGCCACAACTCATCCCGCCAGCGCACGCGTGCGGCGCTACCTCCCCTCACATAACTCGTCCCCTCAGGGATCTAGGACGCCTTGTTCAGAATGAGCTTGCCGTCCACCACTCCAACATAGGGGTGGGTCGGGCCCACCACACCCGCCCAACCTCGCGGCATCACGCCGCCCTCAGCAAAGGACGCCAGCGCGTTCCAAAGGTCCATCGTCGCCAGCGCCCCCGCCCGCTCAACCGACACCGTGCGATCAGGGGGCAGCACACCATCACGCGGACGCGTGATGCGCCACAGGTGGCGGCATCCGCGCTCCATAGCGTCCACCACGAGCGCTGCCACCACAGCCCACACACCAGCACGCACCCCAGCGGGAGGCTGCAGCAGCCACACCTGGCAGCACGTGATGACCGGCGTAGGAGCAGGGAGGGCAGCAGCAACCGCCACCACCACCGCCTCCGCCACCGCGCATCCCCAGAAGCAGTGCGCACGCCACGCCGTCGCCGGCGGCCCGTCCTCCTCACGGCACCGCCACCCGCACGGGCACTCGGGCACTCCAAGCGCAGCCTGCTTGTGAAAGCCACTCACCCACAGCCGCCAGATGGGCTCCTTGCAGGCGCTGAGGAGCGGCAGCCGCCACAGCCCTGGCACCGCCGCCTCCAGGGTGCGCAGCCCCGCGCAGACCTGAGCGTCGGTTGCACGGGGGCCTCCGCGCATCCCGCAGTCAAGCGCCAGAGCCGCCTCCACCGTGGCTGCCCGCCGCACTCGCCGCTCGTCCACAACCGCCCGCAGTTGAAGCGCCACCGCTAGCTTGCACGTCAGCTGCCCGACCACGCCCGGGCCGTGCGCAAACCCAACCCACCGGGGCTCGTCCGCGGCCCCGCCCCCCGCAGGCAGGGGAGCATGTTTGGCAGTTGCGGATCGGAGGCCAGGCCGCCCACGCTGCCATCCAGCCGGCGTGATGACACTCGGCAGCTGCCACCCGACCAGCCGCAGGATCTCCACCACAGCAGCGCGCTCGCCCGCGCGAGGGAGGGGCTAAAAGCGACGGAGCGGCCGGAGCAGAGTGAGGGCAGCTCCACCAGCTGCCGCCTCGACCCAGGCTGAGGGCACTGCCGCGAGCGCGACCGCCACTGCCGTGAACAGGGGGTCGAGCGTGCGCTGCACGCACAGCAGATCTGGCCCATCCCCCAGCACTGGCGGCGGCACCCCTGGGAAAAGGGCGCGGCACAGGACTGCCCTCCAGACACTGCCCCCGTCGTAGGCGCCGCACGCCAGAGCTGCGCAAAACTGCCCCAGCACGAGCGGCGCGCATTCCGGATCCGCGGCAGCGTACACCGCCAGGCATGCGTGGTCGACCGTGCGTGTGCTGCGCACCATGTCGACAGCAGCGAGCCACGCCCACAGCGCACACAGGTCTGTGACCGTCCGCATGCCGGGGAGGGCGTCGCGCACGCGGGCGAGGCCGTCCACCCGCCAGCAGGTCGCACCGGTCGAGCTGAAGAGCGCATGCCCTGCCGCATCCCCAGTGGGCTCCCGCCACTGTACCGTCCGCTGCGCAGCCGGCAGCTCCAGCTGGAGGAGGGGATTTGCCCAGAGCGGCGCCTCCGCCCCCACAGCTCAGCTGTTTGCACGCGTCCCAGGATGCGCGCCACTGGCCCCAGGGCCTGCACCCCATTGAGCATGCGCCGCATCGGCCCAGCCAGCAGCGCCGCGCTCACAGCCGGTTCTACGCACTCACCAACGAGGCCGCTTGGCAGAGTGCCTGGCCCAGGCGCGAGGCCCGCCATAAGCACAAAAAGGCTCGGGTGGGCCCCCGGGCAGAGGCGGTGCACCGCCTCCACCATGAGCGGCTCCCATGCCGGCTGAGCCGGGGGCGCGGGCTGCTGTTCCGGCTGTGCCCCCCTGCCACCTCCGTCGCCCCCGCTGCCGCCACCTCCGCCGCCGTCGCCGCCACCAGCCTCGCCACCATCGCCGGCCCGTGGGGCCGACAGCAGGAGATGGGGGGCGCCAGCCGCCCACGCCCCAAACAGGCACGCGAGGTGGACGGCCCACTGCGCGTGCACAATCTCCCGCCACGCCGGCGCCCCAAAACCACCGTGCGCCGGCCGCCCCAGAAGCATCGCAGCGGGCGCGCCTGGCACCGAAGAGGCCCACCGCGGCAGCGCTGCCGGTGGGTCCGGCCCCACGCTCCTGTCCACCAGAGTAGCCGTCCACCGGGAGAGCAGCCTCTCTGCCTCCGGAGTCATGCCACAGTGCACCGCCCGGAACAGGATGCGGGAGACCCCGTACGTCGCCGCCGCGTGCCCCCTGCCAAAGACAGACATTGGGAAGCGCGCGAGCTTGGTGTACGCGGCCGCAAGCCTCTCACGGCACACCCCGGTGACGGCCTCCGGGGGCGGCAGGCCGGCAGAAACGGGCACGCCCAGCGACACGCCCGCGTCCAGCACGCGCAGCCCAGCCACCTCTGCACCCGCCAGCAAGCCCTCCCCCGCCGAACCCAGGGGCAGGATGCCGCACTTGCCGAGGTTTAGGACGAGGCCCGTCGCTCGGCCAAACACCGCCATCGCCTCCACCAGCGCAGCGACGGCAGCCGGCGCACACGACCGGAGGAGGGGCATGCAGTCGTCAGCGTACTGGGGGCAGGTCACTCTGCAGCCAGGCACGACCTCGACCCCCACCGCCGGGCAGGTGCGCAGGAAGCACGCGAGCGCATGCCCCAGGAACAGGAAGAGGGCTGGCGCAGCGGGGCAGCCCTGGCGCACGCCCGCCGCATACCGGCGCGGCTCAGAGATGAACCCGTTGACCTCGGCCGACGCGTACGTGTGCGTGAGGATGGTGCGGGTCCATGCCAGCACACCGTCACCGACGCCCACCGCCTCCATGACCGCAAGGAGGCAGCCACGGTCGATGGTGTCGTACGCCTTGCGGAAGTCGAGCAGCGCCAGTGCTGCACCCGTCGGCCCCGCGCCCTCTGCCGCGTTGGAGAGACAGCAGTGTCACAAATCCACTGCCACATGGACCTCTTGCATTTCGAATAGAGCCAGGGCTGTGTAAGGGACTGGGTGGGGTCAGGGAGTTGCCACGTTGTGGCCCCCACTGGGAAAGCGGCGCTCTCGCGCGTTCAAAGCGCGTGATGCGACGCTACTGATGGGCGTGCAGCGAATACTGCACCCTACCATCAAGGGCCATTTATCTCCCCCTTCATCATCATGACTCCAGATGCATTCCCTTTCATTGGAACCCAACCAGGCGTCGCTGCACAGCCCCCAAACTTCCCCCGCAAGGCCCGAACCCCTTAGTCTGAGGGGCACGACGGCCCTGGGTGGCACATACCTTGCCATAGGCATCAGAAGCAGGAAAGACATGTGGTCACCACGAGGAGTCGCGCGCGTGCCTGCCCCTCTTCAAGGTGAGCCAGAGAGACTCGAGTAACAACAACAGCAACTGAACCACACCAAAAACAAAAAACAAAGACGTTAGAAGCTGTGAGCAGGCGGCGATGGCAGAGACGCCGTGGTGAAGCAGAGCTCCTGCAGCTGCTCAGGGCTCCTGCAGCTGCTCAGGGCTCGTGCAGCTCCGGAGCAAGCGGCGATGGCAGAGACGCCTTGGTGAAGCGCGCAATCAGCTGTGCAGCGATCGAGCAGCTGCGCCGCTGTCGGTTGGAGGAGGGCCGGCAGCGGCTGCCCTCCGCTGCGAGCCCGCAGCTGTCCCTGCGGCACGCAGCGCTGCGTGGCCTTGCGGGCTCTCCTGGTAGAGCCACGTGTAGTGTAGGCCTTGATGCACGCCCTCGGGGTCCTCCGGGCGTGTACGCGTAGAACCCTGTAACAACCTGCGGCTCCCAGCGCACAGGCACGCGTTGAGACGTGGAGCGTGCATGGGTGCAGAGCGGGGCGTGCGCATGGGCGTGTGGCGGAGGCACGTGCGTGATGGCCGGCCTCAGGCAGTGACCCCAGTGGCACCAGTGTTGGTGGTTCCCAGATGCTGCAGATGCATGTAGGCATCCAGGTGACATGCATGCGTGATATGCATGCCGCTGATGCCGCACAGCCATCATGCATATGTATGTCCACCCGCCCTCAGGCATGCCCACCGAACCAGTGCCCCCTGAATGGCAGAGGTCTGCACCGTCAGCGTGATGACTGTGTTCACCTCAGTCATGTCATGAGCGCCCCCGCAGCCCCCGCTGACGGGGCAAACCGGGAAATATGGGGGGAAGCTGCGGAGGCGAACAGCGGGAATTCCGCTCCCATAAGTGTGAAATTGTCAAATTTCACACTTTCCAGCGAAATCTCGCCTGCACCTGGGGGCATTTCGGCATGTTCCCTCCGATGTTGCGGGGGCAAACAGCACAGATTCAGTTTCCTTAATGCAGTGATTTCCTGTTCGGCTCTACACAGGCACTTGGCTGTATTCCGGCTGTACTTTGACCGTAAACACAGCTAAAATAATTCAGTGGATTGCTAGTCTGACGCGCCCGGCAGATAGAGCTCGTCAAGAGCTTTCAAATGACCTGTGTATGAGGATAGACGGTCAACGGGAGGGCAACGGTCAACGCGGTCAAAGCAAAATCCGGCTGTGGAACAATTAATTAAAATCCCGAAAAACAAGGTCCGCCTTAATGACACCACTGGTTCACCTGGTCGTGCAGTGCTTGCTGGAGGCTGCGCTGCGCTCGCTACCCGCTGCTGACACGCGACACACGGCTGAGGCGCACAGCCATCATGCATGCCCACCCGCCCCCCATGTATGCCCACCCGCCCCACCGCACCAGTCTGTCGGTGCAGACCACAGCCTGCATGGCTCAGGTCTGCACCGTCAGCATGACTGTGTTCACCTGATCGCGCAGTGCTTGCTAGAGGCTGCGCTGCGCTCGCTACCCGCTGCTTCCGACACGTCTTCCTTGACATGTGATGAACGCAAGGAGCTCCTTCGAGGGTGGCGTGTGCATGGGTGGGGGGGGGGGGCATGCGCATTGGCATGGGCATGGGCGTGTTGCGGACGCTACACGCTGCTGCCGACACGTCGTCCTTGACACGTGCCAAGCGCAAGGAGCTCCTTCGGGGGTGGCGCGTGCACGGGTGGGGGGGGGGGGGGGCGTACGCATGGGGCATGGGCGTGTTGCGGGCGCTACCCGCTTCCTTGACACGTGACAAACGCAAGGAGCTCCTGCAAGGGTGGCGCGTGCATGGGTGGAGCGGGGGGGTGTACGCATGGGCGTGTTGCGGGGGCAAGTGGGGCATGAGCATGGGCATGTGGTGTGTTGTGGGGAAACATGTGATGGACGGCATCAGCGGGGAGCACACGCATGGGCACATGTGATGGCCGGCATGCCGGTCAGCATCAGTCAGGCAGTGCCCAGTGTGGGGGTGCCCAGCTGCAGAGCATATGTTCGTTCTCTCTTTCTCTCCCTCCCTCCCCCCCTCGCTCGCTCGCTGGCTTGCTCCCTCTCTCTCCCCCTCTCTCTCTCTCCCTCCCTCTCTCTCTCTCCCTCCCTCTCTCTCCCTCTCTCTCTCTCTCTCTCTCTCTCTCTCTCTCTCTCTCTCTCTCTCTCTCTCTCTCTCCCTCTCTCTCTTTCACACATCATCCTCACCTTCAAGAAACCGAAAATGGTGGTGACGATGGTGGTACAGAAGTCCAGGATCGCGAGGACAACCGTCTTCACAAACCCAAAGATTTGAGTCACCACGTTTTCCACGAATTGGAGAATGCTCTGGAGAATGCCCATGACGGCAAGACCTGCTGCGGCGGCGGAAGGTCCTTCTTGGGACCCACTTCTTCAATCTACCCCCCAAAATGTGTTTGCCTGTGCACGTGTGTGTGTGTGTGTGTGTGTGTGTTTGTGTGTGTTTGTGTGTGTGTGTTTGTGTGTTCGTGCGTCTGCTCAGCATGTGTGTGTTTGCGCGCGCGTGCACCCAATTCTCCCCAGGCATGGCAGCGCAAGGACTTGTGACTAGACAAGCAAACCGTAAAAGGTTCATACCGCCGGCACGCATGGGAGCGCACGCATGAGAGCGCATGCTGCATGCGTGTCCCCATGAAAAGCGTGCAATGCCCCCGCCTGCCTGGGGGGCTGTCAGGCAACTGCCTCTGTACGGCTGCTGAGAACTGTAGGGTGTGTGCATGGGGGCGGCGGGGATGTTGCGGGACTCAGCCTAGACTCCTACCCACCTACACCACGCAGCAGTTGTGTTGTCTCAGCCTCCAGCAGCCCCCAGCAATCGCACCACAGCTGTCGCTCACAGCCCTCGCGCCACGTTGTCTAAGGTCGCGTCGCTGTTGCGGGGGTGCTTAGATTTTGTTTGAGCACCCAATCCCAACCCAATCCGAAGGGGATCCGCTGCCACTAGCGGACACAGAGGTCAAAGCAGACTTGGGCGTGCGTTACGTTGACGGTCACAGTCAGAGTGCGGTTGACAAACGCGGTCCCAAAATATTGTTTTGAAAAACACGATTTCACACTTTCCTAGAAACTCGCGCAATTTCAGCGCCGGAAACCGAGAACGCAATTTGGGGGTTAGGGTTGGCTAATGGAAACACGGGGTCCTTTTATATGCCCTTGTCAGTTGCCGACTTCCAGGGTAAAGGTGTCAATGCTTGCTCCCATGACTCATGACGCGCTCTAAGGCGCGCAAACACAGTGCGGCCGCCGGCGCGCTCATCGCCCGCGCGGCCACCACCACAGAATCACCGGTGAGCAGCGGCTCCCCCGGCTCAGACTCCCCGCCACGCCACCGCGCGTGCGTGGATGCGACACAGACACAGCTTTCGGCGCTCCACGGGGCGCGGGGGGCAGCCACATACGCGGAGGCTGCGCAACACCTGCATGGCGACGCCAGCAACCACATCTCGGCCTCGGCCGACACCACAGACGCCCTCCGCGCCCTCAGCGCGGGGCAGGCAGACATCAGACGCCTGGTAGGGGGGCTGCTGGACAGGGAGGCGAGGGCGCGCGCCCAGCCACAGAATGCGCCGACGCAGGTGGGCGCGCCACAGGTTGCCGACGCCGGCCACAGCGGTGCCCTTGCGGGGGTGCTCGCTGTGGTGCAGGCGCAGGCGCAACAGATTGCGTCCCTGGTGGATGTGGTGAGCCTCCTGGTGAGCCGCGTCCCTGGGGCGCCCATGCAGATGCCGCATGCAGAGCCCGCGCGCGGGCCGGCCATGCGGCCCACAGTGCGGCGCCCCGCGCTGCGCCTGCTGCCGAGGCTGCTCAGCCTGCCCGGCCCGCTGCTGCTGCCGCCCCTGTGGCGTCGGCGGGGGGGGGGCCGGCGACGGAGCGGCCTGCGTCGGGCGCCACGCGTGCCGCATCTGCGCGCGGCCCCTCCCGCCGGGGGGGGCTGCCTGCGTGTGTGGGCGACACGTCGCTGCGCCGCAGCTTCGTGCTGTCCATCCCGGTGGCACGCGGCGCCAACTGGTTCCTCGCGGGCGGTGGCAGGCGGATGGATGAAGAGGAGGCGACGGCGGCGGCGGCGGAGCGGATCGCTGCAGCTGCCGAGGACGGCACCAGCCTGCCCGTCCGCCTGGCTACGGATGTCGTGCGCTTCCTCTACGGCGGCACCGGCCGGCGGGAGCCGGCTGATGGTGGCGTCGTGTCCGCGTCGCTCCTCAACGCCAAGCCTGCCGTCGGGGGCATCGGCGTGGAGCCACGCGGGGGCGGTGTGCTGCGTGTGCTCTTCACCGTGGCGTCTGACGCCGTGGCCGACACTGTCGTGCGCTGGCGCCACGAGCTGCGCCGCTGCGTGGACTCGACTGCAGTCTTCGACGTCCTCAGTGACCGCGAGGAGGCGCAGCACCAGGCGCTGTGGCCCGCTTTCCTCGCCGCCAAGGTTGCGGGGAAGCGGGCGCAGTTCCACCGCGCGCGCCTCGTCGTTGACGGCGAGCGGGTGCCTGCACCTGCTTGCTAGATGGCATTCCCTCTGGGGGTGTTTTTGAAGGGGAGGTGGCGCCACACGCGTGCGGTGGCGGGTGCGGTGTGATCGCTGAGTAGAGTGCTGCGGCGGGTGTGCTACTAGCCCCGCTTCCGGTGGTCTGGGGGAGGGCTTTTTGGTCCCTTCATGGTTTTATACCTTGGGTCCGCCCTCTGGCCATTTGAGGGGCTGGGTGTGCAGCCTGCACAGTGGTGCTGCTTGCTTGGCGCCCGCCACCAAGTGTGGATGGCGTTACCGTGGGCTACTTGTAGCTTGACCTTTTGTGGGCCTTGAGCCTTATTTCTCTAAGTCCCACTGGAGCTTTGGAACCGTACGTGTGACTGCCAGAAGTGGATTGTAAAACTCTCATCATCATCATCAATAATAGGCCGGCAGGAACTCCGGCTGGCGCAGGTGAGGAAGAACGAGGTTGTTAAACACCTTCGTATGACCTTCGTAACTGTACTGAAGAAAATATTTTCTGAGAGGGACTGATGCACTCACACACAGTACCACACTGTGAGTGCTTTTTCTTCGTGCTTTCCTTGAGGAGCAGGGGAGGTGCTCTCCCAGGGAGGTGCAGGGCCTGCACTGCAGGCGTTGCGCATGGCTCGGATGCTGTGTCTCCCATGCTGGCGGTGCCGTGTCAGCTGCGTGGTGTGAACGAGGAGCGCCGTCAACTGCGGGCACTGCCGTGGCGTCGCAGTGGCTGGAAGTGTGGCATCTGCGTGGCATGGCTGGCAGTCACAGTCGCGGCCCACGCTCGACTGCGTGGTTGGCCACCGCCCTACCACAATCCTGCGCCCTTACCAGAGGGTTGCCGCTCCGGGCGGGCACCGGGGCTATTCCAAGCCAGGCGGTCGACGGGCGGGCGCCGGGTGGACGAAGGTCGGTCGGGACGCTAGGCGGGCGACGGGCGGGGGTGCGGGCGGGGGACTGGGGACGCATGCATGCTGACGCGATGCTGACAGGGGTGGGGGGCAACCACGCCAACTTCAGCTTCCGTTAGCTTCTCTGGCTTGAGCGGGACCCTCATCGGAACTAGCGTTCCGAACGGGAGCATCCATCTGATGCTCCACTGCCACCAAGTGGGAGACACAGCCACGGGTGGCATATACGTAAACATCAGAACCAGTAAAACGGAAGCACGGGGGCACTACGAGGAATGGCACGCGTGTCTGTCCCTCTCCAAGGCAAGCCAGCACGACGCTTGCACGCACAGCGCAACAGCTGCAACAGCAGATAGCCCCCCCCCTCCCTCATTGCAGGCGGCAACCTGTCACAGCAAGGCGTACGTTTGGAAACAAGGCCAGCTGCAGGTGCCCCCTCTCCTCCCCGCACAGCATGCAAACACATCCATCTCGGCTGGCAGCCACAGCGCTGCTGTTGGCACCAATTGATATGATGTGATTAGAATCGAGTAACAACAACAACAGCAAAGACAACTGAACAACAGCACGTCCTATCGGCGATTATGTTTATGTCGCCAGCTAGACACCCCTGCCTCCACACCAGCTCCACAGCCACAGCACTGACCGCCGCCCTAGGGCCTAGACAGGCCTGTCTAGGCGGCAAATCCCAACCCCTGCCCTCCATGCCATCGAAATCAGTCAGATTTGGCAGCCGCATCCAGCATGCCTTGGACCATCACAGCACTGCAGCCTCTAATGCCGGCGGTTTTGAGGTGGGCCAGGCGGCAGGAGGGGTGCGCCTGGTCCAAGAGGTCGGGCACTTTTCCATCTTGAGTGTACACAGCTGGGGTGCCACATCGGCTATCAAACGTCCAAAACGGTGGCGGCGCGGGAGGAGCAGGCGGGAGGCCGCGGAGCGCGAGGCCGCGGAGACGGCACGGCAGGAGAAGCGCATCCCGCTCGTGGCCACGACCCCTGGTAGGCTGGCGCTGCGCGGCCTTGCGGGCTCTCCTAGTAGAGCTCCCCTTTACTCACGCCCCGTCCTCTGGGGCGTGATTAACGCGTAGGTGTAAAACCTGTCAACCCGTGGCCGCGGCGCAGGTGGCGCGGGAGAGGAGAAGCACGAGGCCATCTCCAGAGTCAGTAGCTGGGGTGCAGCCCTGAAGCGGTGCCAGGTCGGAGATCGGAGGAACTTGTCATCATGAGAGTCGGCAGATGGGAGCAGGTCGGCAGATGGAGCCTAGATCGGTGTGCAGTCGCTTGTTTTCAGCTGGACGCTGGTGCGACGTAGGGGCGCCAGGAGCGCCCGGGCAGTCTGGGCACCTTGCAACCGCAGCACATCATAAGCTGTGAGCAGGCGGCGATGGCAGAGATGTCAACAGTCGGGCGATGGCAGAGATGTCGACAGTCGCGCCGGTGCAGCGCGGCCAGCGCGCCTGCCGCTGCCGTGTCGAGGAGGGCCGGCATGACCCACAGCTGCGGCACCCAGCTCACAGGGACGCGTTGCGACGTGGTGTGCTGTGTCCATGGGTGACGCTTGGGGAAAGAGAGGGGCCCGCTCTCTCGTGCGCATGGTAGAGCATGGTGAAGCGCGACCACCGATCAGAGCTCCTGCTGCGCCGCCGCTCTTGGGTGCAGGAGGACCGGCGAGAGGGCCCGCAGCTGTCCCTGCGGCACCCAGCGTGGTCACACAGGCACGCGTTGCGACGTGGTGTGCTGTGTGCATGGGTGTGCATGGCACCTGGGTCGCGCTCGAGGAGGGGGGTGTTGCACGCCTCGTCACAGCCACCTGGCGCAGTGCCCCCTCCCCTCTCCCTCCCCTTGAGTTGCATGGCGGTGTCTCGGTCCTGCATGCATCCAAGGCATCGTGCATGTGCTCTCGACTGCGCACCTGCTCGCAATTGCTGGCGTGCTTACACAAGCGGGTCGCTCAGCCCCGAGCGTCGCCCCTGGCACGTCAGACACGCACAGCATTTCCTGAGCATGGCAAACACGCTTTTGATGATCGATCCGATACAATCAAAAATCGCAAGGTAGATTGTTTTGATCGTTCTGAATATGGTCGTGATAATCTTCTCAAAGAAATCCAGGATAGATTGGATTATGCCCATGACGTCTGTCAGCTCTGAATGGCAGCCTCGGATCCGGAGGAAACCCTGAACCCTAAGGGCGGGTGTGACCCTGGGTGTGACCCCAGTGGCGTCTAAAACAACGGCTCCTGCTCAGCTCCTGCTGGGGTGGGTGGGAGACAATGGTTTGCATTATCTGGGAGAGCAGAGTGGGTACAGTACCGTGCGCTGCGGGTTGCCACAGGGGGGGGGGGTGCAGGCTTTGCGCACCGCGGCTCGGGTGTGTCTAGATCTTGACACACCCGAGATCTCAGAGATCCAGCGTGGGAGATCTCAGAGATCTCCCACGCTGGCAGTTTTTACAGTTTTTACATGTACGCGCCCGGAGGACCCCGGGGCGTGAGTTAAAGGCCTTAGGCCTAGACTACACGTCTAGGGGAGCTCTACTCGCAGAGCCCCCAAGGCCACGCAGCGCGCCAGTTTACCAGGCCCACGGTGGCAGTGGCTTGCCAGCGTGGTGAGACTAAAGGGTGACTGCAGGTGCGGGTGCTGCCGTGGCGTCGCAGTGGCTGGAAGTGTGGGAGCTGCGTCGTGCGACTGACAGTCGCAGTGGCGGCCCATGCGCTCGACTGTGCGATTAGCCTCTGGCTGGCTCTCTGAGCTGTGTGTGGCAGTAATTATTTGCGGTTCACAATGGGGGGCTTTGCTGGGGGGCTGCGTGTCATCGCCTTGCTGGCTGTAGCTTTGTCGGGTCGTGTGTGTTTACTCGGGGTCTAGGCGCTCCCGTTGTGTAACACGCTTTCGACGACGACGACGATTAGCCACCCGGCTGTGCTCCTGTCTTCTGCGTGCCCTGGAGCGGGTGATGCCTTGCGGCTGCTCCCACACTCCACACTGCGAACAAGGGGCCGGTGTGGCGCCAGTAGGTCAACGGCTTTGTGCGGTGTTGTGTGAGTGCGGGAGAGCCTGGAGAGCCGTGCCTGCAACCGGGCAGTTCTGTTGGGCAAGCGAAGCATGACGAGGTCGTCGTTTTGGGGAATGCACGGTGGCGCCAGCGGTCGTGCGTTTGGGCGGCTGCTGCGATCCCGTGCCAGAGCGCAGGCAGTGGTGCCAGCAGCCGTTGTGCAGCCCGCCCGACCGAGGTCTCACAGCCGGTGGGCGCACGCGTGCAGAGCTGCAGCCAGCGCACGATGTGCACGCGTTGTGCTCTGATGTAGCGTCGCCCAGAGCGTCGCCCCCCAGCAGCAGGGCAGCCATTTATGTTGTTGCAATTTCTTGTTATTTTACAGTTTTTTCATATATTCCCTGTCTATGCCAGGGTTCCTCCCGGGTACACCTCCCTGTGTACCACATGTGTGCAAGCGCCCAATCCAATTGATCCAATGCAATTGATGCTACTGGATGGAGGAGTGCAGTCAAATACGCAAATCCAGCTCCATCATGAAATGTCTATCTGCTGCAGCTTGTCAGCGATGCAGGCAGCGGCAGTGGCGGTGGCGATGGTGGCGCAGTTCGTGGAATTGTGTCCCTGCCCTGTCTAGGCCGCACACCCCAACACCTGCCATCCATGCCATAAAAAAAACAGTCAGATTTGGCAGCTGCATCCAGCATGCCTTGGACCATCCCGGCGCTGCAGCCGCTGATGTCCACGGTTTCCCGGTGGGCCAGGCGGCAGGGGGGGGGCGCCTGGTCCGGGAGGTCGGGCACTTTCCATCTTGAGACTACGCAGCTGGGGGAAGAAGCACGATCGGGTGCCACATCGGATATCAAACGGCAGACCATGTCTGGAGTGAGCAGGCCTGAAGCGGTGTTCAGAGATCCGGAACTTGTCATCCCGAGAGTTGGCAGGTGGGAGCAGCGGCGCCAGGCCCGAGGCCCGAGACCGACGTGCAGTCGCCCGTCTTCAGCGATTGGCACCTGGGCACAGTGCAGCCGCAGCAGGCGGCGATGGCAGAGATGTCAACAGCCAGGCCGGTGCAGTGCGGCCAGCGGGTAGGGCTCCTGCTGCTGTGCCGCTGCCGCCGTGTGGAGGAGGGCCGGCATGGCCCGCAGCTGCGGCACCCACATGGGTGCCTGTGAGCTGGCCAGTGCACAGGCACGCGTTGCGGCGTGGTGTGCTGCGTCCATGGGTGGCGCTCGGGGAAAGAGAGGGTGACCCACGCTCTCTCATACGCATGGCAGAGACGGCATGGTCAAGCGCGACCAGTGCGCAGAGCTGCTGCTGTGCCGCGAGCTCCTGCTGCGCCGCTGCCAGGTGGAGGAGGGCTGGTGGGGGGGCCCGCAGCTGTCTCTGCGGCACCCAGCGTGGTCACACAGGCACGCCGTGGCGACGTGGTGTCCTGTGTGCATAGGGGCATGGCACCTGAGTCGCGCTTGAGGGGTTCACGCCTTGTCACAGCCACCTGGCGCAGTGCCCCCTCCCCTCTCCCCCCTCCCTCCCCTTGCGTTGCATGGCACCTCGGTCCTGCATGCACTCAAGGCACCGCCGACCAGCATGCGCCTCGACTGCGCACCTGCTCACAATTGCTGGCGTGCTTACACAAGCGGGTCGCTCAGCCCCCCCGAACGCGGCTGGCACGTGAGGCACCGGCACAGGCTCCCAAGGAAGGAAAACACAGAGGAGAGAATCGACCCAATGCAATCAAAGATCGCAGTGAAGATCGCCCGTATCGTTCCGAAGACGGTGGTAATCACGTTCTCGAAGAAGGCCAGGATTGAGTGGATTATGCCCATGACGTATTTCAGCTCTGACGTATTTCAGCTGAATGGCAGCTCCGGATCCGGGAGGGTCAGGAAAACATAAACCCCCGCTAAACCCAAAGGGTAGGTGTGACCCTGGTGGCATATAAAAACAAGACCTCCTGCTCAGCTCCTGCTGGGGGAGAGAAAAGGTTTGCATTATCTGGGAGAGCAGAGTGGGTACAGTACCGTGCGCTGCGGGTTGCCACAGGGCGGGGGGCGGGGGGGGCTGCGCACCGCGGCTCGGGTGTGTCTAGATCTTGACACACCCGAGATCTCAGAGATCCAGCGTGGGAGATCTCTGAGATCCGCTGGCAGTGGCGTGCCAGCGTGGTGTGACCGAAGAGTGCCTGCGGGTGCGGGTGCCGCCGGGGCGTCGCAGTGGCTGGAGGTGTGGCAGCTGCGTGGTGCGACTGGCAGTCACAGTGGCGGCCCACGCGCTCGACTGTGCGATTAGCCTCTGGCTGGCTCTCAGAACCGTGTGGGGTAGCAGCTATTTGCGGTTCGTCACAACGGGGGGGGCATCCAAACCGACACCAAAACCAGCACACACACCTGTGTTTCCGTTAGCCAACCCGCAACCCGACAAAGTGCACTTTCGGGTTGAGATTGGCCAATTCGGGCTGGCGCGTTGGGTTGAGATACGCGAATACAGACCCCTTAAAGTGTGAAAATTGGCATTTTCACACTTGTTCCTCAAAAAATCGCCTCCCCGTCGGGTTGACATTGGCGAAATGAGCGTGAGGCCCGGGTTGAGCCATCATTTTGTCCAAGATCCTTAACGGAACCACTGACGCACACGCCACTCTCGTCAGGGCTTGACGGCAACGCAAGCGTATTCAGTGATTTATTTTTGGCTCTCCACAACCGTAAGGCTGTATTCCGGCTATACTTTGACCTTGAACCCAGCTCAACCCATGCAGTGGATTTTAGGTCTGAAAAGCTCGCCAGACAGAACGCGTCAACAGCTTTCCAATGTCCTATGTACGAGGACAAACGGTCAACGGGAGCTCAACGGTCAACGTGGTCGAAGCAAATTCCGGCTGTGGATCAATTAATTAAAAGTCCTGAAAAGGAAATCACTGAGGTGGTTGGCGCGCCTGAGGCGCCGCCTGATCCGCGCAAGTAAATGCGCCGCCTTGGGCGCCGCCTGGGCGCCGCCGCAGACGTTGGGAATGTGGAAGGGCAAGTTCCGGGCAGCTTCCGGGCCTCTCCGCCGCAACTCCTGTCCCCTCGTCTTCTGCTGTCCCCAGGCTATTGCCTCCATGCACTGGCTGGTTGTACAGGTTTCAACACATACTGCCAAATCCATCATCGTCAACTCACCCGCCCCGAGGACCGCAGGGCGTGCGTAATGGCCTTGCCTAGTAAGTCGAAGGGGGCTCTACTAGGAGAGCCCAAGAGGCCATGCACGCGCCAGCCGACCAGTACGCACAATGGCCGCTGAAGGGGGAGGAAGGTCGGCCCTGAAAGCTGCCCATGGCATCAGACTGACTGCAAGTGCAGATGAAGAAGTAGTAGTAGTGTTTTAGTTGTAGTGTTTTAAGTTAAGCTTAAGTGCAGAGGAAGTGGTGTTTTCCTTTGGGGCTGTACACAGCCGGACACAGCCAAAATTTCAGTACGCCTGCTGAGCTGCACGCCCGTTGTACTTTGTTGAGCTGCACGCCTGTTGCGCTTTGTTGACCTGTACGCCTGTTGTATCGCAGCGTTTGTCACCGCGCTCATCCTTGGAGGCGCTCGTCTGCCGGTGACTGGCGTTGGAAGGTCTTCAGGCAGCCTCCATGACAACTCTGTCGTCCATGCACCCCTGGAAGGTGGGACCTGGCCATGCATGAGGCATGGGGCGCCGGCTGAGCCCCATGCAAACGAGAGCTGGACAGCCATGCACTGCCAGGCGGGGACCGTTCCAGTCAGCGCCAGTCGGCTCTGCCGGCTTGACTGGCCACAAGGCCACTACTGTGACCCTGAGGAAGGTCCTCTCCTATATGCTCCTTGCCAGACATGTCTCTCAGAGACCGCTGTTTGGGGTAGTCTAGCCGGCGGGAGCGGTAATCTATCGGCCGGGAGCCGGCGGTACTCTAGTACTTAAGTGTGCTGGAGTATCGGCGGGTGTCTCTAGTAGAAGAGTAGCCTGCTAAGCTGGAAACCCCGTGTTACTGTTACGTCTGTTGCGCTTTGTTGAGGCGCACGCCTATTGAGCTTTGTTGTGCCGTGCGCTGAGGGGGGAAACGTCAAGTGTGCACCACCGCGCTTGGTCGAACCACCAGGCACTCAGCATTGCTCGCATGCCGCTGTTACCTGGGCATCCAAAGGCAGGGAACGTGCCAGCCTCGGCGCGGGTACAGGGGCAAACGCAGCATGTGCGCACTGTCTGTAGGTCGGGCCGTTTTGGCGCCACGTTTTCAAATCCAAATTGCAGGGGTTCCTGGCCGTTCCGAGTTAGACCAAATCTTACATCTGAAAGGTTCATCACCAGCTGTCCGTGGATGTCTCCATCATTATCAGCAGCCCAGTATTGAGTGAGATTTGGGGGCGGGGGCAAAGTCCAATGTGGGCGAATTTTTCCCCATTTCCTCCTAAGCCGCACTTGCCTTTGGAATGGTGGCCACCAGTGGCGAGCGACCGCACGTGCCCTACCACATTCACAATGCCTGAGGCGGCGCCTGAGGCGCACCCTAAACCGTATAAGACGTTATGACCGCATTCCATGGCGCGGATCAGACGTGGGGATTTGGGTAGGGGTGGCGGATGGCGCGGAGCGGCCGCGGTCAGTGGACCGCGCTGAGCGCCCACACGCCCGGCAGTTACCGGGGGAGCGGCGCCATCCTCACGCGTGCATCCAGGAATGATGGGAATGGCAGCACTGCCTGCCTGCCTGCCTGCCTGCCCTCCCTTAGCCTGCCTCGTGCGGGCACACTCCAGGCCTGGCCTAGGAGAGGGTTGGCGTTGCAGGGCCCCCCGGGGAAGTGCACGCTGCACAGCACCAGACTGGTTGCAGGCATCCCTCTCTCCCTACCCTCCCTCCTACTGTCTCCCTGCTCTTCTCACCACAGGAGCTCTTATCAACATCACGATTTGCGACCAGAGGATTCGCACAGCGGGATCCGCACTCAACCTCACAAACCACCCGTGCACAGTCCAGTGAGGGGGGCGCGCACCAACACACGGACACACACGGACACACACACACACACACACACACACACACACACGAACACGCACGCACGCACACGCACGCACGCACGCACGCACGCACGCACACGCACAAACACACACACTACAGCGCTTCCACTACACACAGCCCCCCAGGCGGCTTTACAAGTAAACACTGCGTGACCCCCCCCCGCGTGCAACAGAACCCTACCCAGCCCTACCCAACCCTACCCACCAGCCACCAGCGACTCAGCGATGGCAGCCTCCGTGCAAACCCATCCCATGGGTGCTGCTGCTGATGCTCCCTGTCTCCCTGCTCGAGACAGCATCGATGAGCTGCGCGATCATTAATGTGACTGATCACTCTCTCCCCACTCACTCTCCCCCCAATCAGCGCCTTGATCCCGCCGCTACTCGCATCGTCGGCGACATAATTGCTTGCCTAGCGATATCGTGCGGAAGTGTGAAATATATGAAAATCTGAATGGGGTTAAAGTGGCGAAGCCCCTGCGTCGGCAGCGGCCACCATTTCCCTACGTTTCACGCACCATCCGCAAATCCTAGCATCTAGATGCGAAGCCAAGGAGCAGCTGTCGCTGGTGCCTGACCTGGGTAGGGGGGGGGGGCTCATGGGCTGGGCATCCAGTTTAACGGAGGAGTCTGAAGGGTGGGATTCGGCCACTGAAACAGCAGGCCACCTTCTTGTCGGCACAGAAAGAAGCACATCACCTTGCCAGCGCATGCATGCATGCATGCATGGACGCAGCCCCGCCATGCTGCGCGTGACCACCACGCCACGCTAGCGACCACACCCTGGACCACACCCTGCACACCCTGCGGAACCCCCCCACGGGCGCGACACACACACATCCATGCGACGTGCATCCATCCTGCTGACCCCTCTGACCCTCCTCCGTTGCCCGACTTCAGACGACCACAGGGGACGCCGCCTGCGTCATCGGGCGTGGCGTATAAGGGTTGCCACATGAGCTCGGACCAGACGGTGCTCGGACCAGACGCCAAGCGCAACTTCCCAGGCGAGATCATCAGCGAGATGCCTCCGACAGTGGGCGAGAATCGGAAGGCAGCGGCAGCGGCAGCTGCTGGCGCAGAGCCAAGTTCTAATGGAGCTGCTGCGGCGGCGCCGGAGGGGGCGGCAGTGGCTGCGGAGGCAGCCGCGGCGAACCAGTCGCTGAGGTCTTCCAGCAGCGATGGTGCCGTCAGCTCTAGCAGTGATGCAGACGACAACCCCGATTTCGAGGTCGGGGCCACAGAAGCGGAGGTGGCAGCGGGCGCGGCAGGCTCGCGGCAGCCCAGCAGCAGGCAGCCCGCGCCTGTTGCGGTCCCGACAGATCACTCTGGCACCTCTGGGGACTCTGGTGACTCTGGGCCGGGCATCCACGGAGGCATGGAGCCGGAGCCGGAGGGGTGAGAGTAGGCCATGCCTTCTGCCTGCTTGTGGGCGCAGAAAGAGGAGCACACCGCCTCGGCACGCATGCATGCATGCATGCATGGACGCAGCGCCCCGCAGCCCTGATCAGCCCAGTATGCGGCGCTTAACCGCCACGACATGTAAGTGAACGCATGCACACCCTGCACCACAGCACCCAACAAACCCATCCATGCCGAACCCGCTGACCCCTTGATGCACCTCCCTTCCCATGACTTCAGACTACCGAAGGGGGCGCCGCCTGCATCATCAAGTAGGGCGCACACGGGGCACAAGCGGAAGGGCTGCAGCTCGGAGCACATCGGCGTCAGCTTCCACAAGGGCAGCAAGCGATGGAGCGCCTATTTTGACGGGGACCCACAGACCAAGGGCCGGAAGCACCTTGGTAACTTTGACACCGAGGAGGACGCAGCCAGGGCGTACGACTTTGCTGCTGTGCAGGCACTCGGACCAGGTGCTGAGCGCAACTTCCCAGGCGAGACCATCAGCGAGATGCCTGCGACAGTGAGCAGGAAGCGGAAAGCAGCGGAAGCGGCAGCTGCTGGCGCAGGGCCAAGCTCAAATGGACCTGCCGTGGCGGCGCCGGAGGAGGCGGCAGCGGCTGCGGAGACAGCGGCGCCTGCGGCCAGTGCACAGCAGCTGCGTGGAATCACGCAAACAAATCAGAGCAGGTGGAGGGCTCAGATACAGCGCAACGGCAAGAAAACCTACCTTGGAACCTTTGACACGCGTGACGAGGCAGCGCGCGCGTACGACGCCAAGGCACTCGAGCTGTTTGGGTCCAGCGCACAGCTCAACTTCCCGGACGAGGCTGCGGCCCCTCAGCAGATGTCTCCCAGCAGGTCGACCAGTGACGCAGACAGTTCTGGCAGCGATGCAGGTGACGCGCGCAGCGATGCAGACAGCTCTGGCAGCGATGCAGGTGATTCTGACCGCGATGAGACAGCTCTGGCAGCGATGTAGACAGCTCTTGGGGCGATGCAGGCAACTCTGACATCGATGACCACCACGACACGTAAGCGAACACATGCAGTTACAGTTACATCGGCTTTCCAGCAAAGACTACCTCTAGTCCTAGTACCACCGCCTAGACCCAAGTCCAGTTCTGGCCCCAACAATTACTTGTGAGGGGCGGTAGCCACCAGCCGGCTGCCTGCCAACGTGTAGTCCCAGAGCAAAAAGGAGAGCTATTGTGCGACGCCTCCAAAATAGGTCCTAACTGCTTCTAGGGGATAGGGGGTCAAGTGGCGCTTGCCAATCTACTTGACCGCCGTGGTGGAGGGGCCGGCGCCTGAGGGGCAGCCGGACCGTACACCACGGCTCTCCACCCGACCCTATCCTGAGCACGCTCAAACGCCGTGTCCGAAAAAGTCTTCCAATCAGTGGAGCCGCGCCCCGGCGCGGCTCCACACCAATGCCCCCGACGACAGGCTTGGCGTTGAGGAACGACGCGGACACGACCCCGCCACCAGCCGGCCTATCCCGGCCAGAGACGTCGCGCACAAAGCACACGAGATTCATAGCCAGGCAGACGGGCAGGCTGACGCCGTCCACGGCGGCTGCAGCAACCTGCACAGCCGCCGCCGCCACCGCCGTCTCCTCGGAACCATAGCAGTCACTGAACAGCCGCCTCACATGCCGCGTGGACCCCAAGTAGGAGGCGTCGCGCAGTGCGCCGCGCACGATCCCGTCGCGCGCCATCTGGCCTTCAGAGCCACGGCCCGCTATGAGCCTGGTTGCGGCTGCCACAGGGATGGACAGCACGTGGCTGCGGCACAGCGACGTTTCGCCCACACGCGCGGGCAGCCCCCCCCGGCGGGAGGGGCCGCGCGCAGATGCGGCACGCGCGGCGCCCGCCGCGGCAGGCCGCTCCGCCGCCGGCGCGCCCGCTGCCGACGCCACAGGGGCGGCAGCAGCAGCGGGCCGGGCAGGCTGAGCAGCCTCGGCAGCAGGCGCAGCGCGGGGCGCCGCACTGTGGGCCGCATGGCCGGCCCGCGCGCGGGCGGGCTCTGCATGCGGCATCTGCATGGGCGCCCCAGGGACGCGGCTCACCAGGAGGCTCACCACATCCACCAGGGACGCAATCTGTTGCGCCTGCGCCTGCACCACAGCGAGCACCCCCGCAAGGGCACCGCTGTGGCCGGCGTCGGCAACCTGTGGCGCGCCCACCTGCGTCGGCGCATTCTGTGATACTTAAATGCAGAGACGGTCTTCACTTCACCACCAGTCAGCGCAAACGTGGGCAGATCCGCGTCAAAATCTGCTGGCAAAATCACCACTTCTGTCTTGGCGGCGTTGATTTGCATGCCAAAGCTAGAGGACACTTTGTCAAGGATTTTCAGCATAAGCGCCAACTGAGCTGGGTCATGCGAGAACAAACATAAATCGTCGGCATACATCAGCATTACTATGCGCTCAACCGACGACGACAACACAGAGCCGCCGGCTCGGGTCACGACTGACACGCCAGCCCCCTCTGGCATCATGTCTAGCGCCTTTTTCACTATGTGGTCAATAAAAACATTGAACAACACAGGAGCAATGACGCACCCCTGTCGCACACCAGACGACATGGGGAATTTGTGCCCGATTTTCCCAGCCAGCCGCACGGCAGCTGCAGTGTTGGTGTGAAGATCCTCCAACAGATCGATAATGTGCGGATGAACACTATATAATCTAAGGACTGTCCACAGTGCCGCACGGTTTATGCAATCGTAAGCTTTAGAATAGTCGACAAATGCCACAGCCATGCATTGTTTGTACTCAGCATGTGCCGCGCTCAGCGAGCGCGGAGTAAAAATCGCATCAACAGTGCCTCTGCCCGCCCGCCCGCAGCGGCGGCCGAGCGCAACGCTCGCACACACGCCTCCGTCTCAGCCAGGTCAGGGGGGCGCCCGTGCGCCTCGTCCACCTCTGTGGCGCAAGTGAGCTCAAACGCCGCTACATCGTTCTCCAGCTGGTTCAGGGTCTTGTCGCTGAGCTTGGTCTCCCCGCCATATAGCTTGTCGAATGACTCTGTCATGGCCTTCAGCACCCCGTCTGGACCGCTGTGCAGCGCGCCCGAGACGTCCCGCAGGGCAGGAGGGATCTGATGGCTGCGGCTGCGGCCCGCCAGCCTGTCGCACGCGCGCGCAAACTGGCGCAGATTCTTCTTGCGTAGCATGTCTTGCGCCTCCGCCACCTGCTGGCCGATCCACCTCTCCCTGTCTCTCTGCACAGCTGCGTCGGCCGCGCGGTTGGCGCGGTTGCGCTCTCGTTTGGCAGCAGCAGACTTGCTCCTGAGCCATGCCGTGTGCGCGCGCTGCCGGGCGTCCATGAGCCGGAGGGTGCGCTGCGACAGAGTGAACTGCCAGCCGCGCCGCCGGCGGCTGCCGCGTGGAGCGAGGTGGTTGGTGGCCACCTCGCGAATGGCAGCAGCCATCGCGTCGTATTCCGCCTGGGCATCAGCGCCCTCGGGTGGCACGGCCTCCAGCAGCCCAAAACGATCGGACAGCTGGAGGTTGAACTCACGACGGACAGCCGGGCGCCGCAGTTTTGAAGAGTCCCATGCGCGCCGCTGAGAGCCGCCTGCCACGATGAGCAGAACACATGCACACCCTGCAATACCACACCCACGATACATGCATATCCATGCGGCACCCTGCCCCACCCGATACACCTCCGTTGCCCGACCGCAGGCGAAACCAGGGGGTGCTGCCTGCGTCATCGGGTGGGGTGCCCACGAGGCGCACCACGACGAGCTCAAAGTACCGTGGGGTTACCCGGCTCTCCACCAAATCCGGGGAAGTTTGGCGCGTGCGGTTAGGCAAAAAGAACTGTGGCAACTACCATACTGAGGAGGACGCAGGTAGGGCGTACGACTTTCTGACAAATCCGTACGAACGAGGTATCAACTTCCCACACGAGGTGATCAGCGTAAAGCCTTTGTTAACAAGTGAGCATCGCGCGGCGTTCACGGGGAGCAGCACGCAGCGGAAACAAAAGTGCACAGGCCTGTCGGGTGCGTATCATTAGTGCAGGGGCTGGGAAGGGGGGGGGGGGGGGATTTGGCTCTTCTTTAGGACAGCAGGACATTCTGTAGGACAACAGGAAAGGTCGTTCTCGGGCTACGCGTTAGCAGCCGGTTGGTAGCCACCGCCCCTCAGGCGCCCACCTCTCAGCGCCCCTCATGCTCTGACCTGCCTTGCTGCTGACCCCCCCCTGGCAATGCCTCCTGTCGACCCCCTCCCACCTGCCCCCCCCCCCCCCCGCCTCCCCCCTCCACCTCAAAGCAGCAGCATCCCCCTAGCAACCGCGGCAGCAAGGCGGGGCTGCCGGCGGCAGCAACGGCGACGTGCCGAGAGCGGCAAGGCAGCGGCGCGCGCCGGCCGCGGGGCTGACGCGCCGCGTGTCGTGGGCCGACGGGGGGACGGCTCTATGGCCACCTACGGTCGACGGCGCGCACGGGTCGGGGCTGCCCAAGCCGGCAGAGATGCACGCATGGCGGGTGCGTGTTTGTGTGTGTGTGTGTTCATGTGTGTGTGTGAAACAACCGCAAGTCACCGACTCTACATACACACACGATATGGGTCGAAGCTGTTCAGGCCGGCAGATATGTGCACGCGTCATGGGTGTGTTTGTGTGTGAGTGTGTGTGTGCATGTATGTGCGTCGCAGATTACCGCGATGCGCGTGCTCACGGCCGAGGTTTGAGCGCCAGCAAAAGGGTGGGAGAAGCAGGGGGGTGGGGGGGCAGCATCGTTTTTTTTCAGACCCAACGTTTGCCCAACGTTGCATTATTTTCCAAACGGGCCTGGACCCCCTCCCCCCCCCTAGTACACCCAGGCCTTACCTGCTGGAGTTCAAACTTGGTGGGCAGCTTCGTGACATCGCACTATTTGGGAGGTTGTGCAGCCCAATCCTGTTCCTGAAACTGGCCTCAGAAGGCAGCCACACGCCCCATGCAGCCCCACACACCAAAGCTCTTTCCACACACACACACACACCGTCCCTGTGGGGAGAAGCGTTAGCTTGCTTGACGTGGTGTTTAAAACCTGGGTTGCTCAAAGTGAGTCAGATTGCACTGGCATCAGCGCCACGTCAATTGCACAGCCAGATAGATTGGCGGGCGCTCTCAAGCAGGTGCGGGGATTGTGTGTTTGTGCTAAAACTCGAGTCGTGGGGGGGCCGCTAAAACACCCCCCCCCCTAACTGAACCCCCCCTGCTGTCTCAGAAGCAGAAGAAGTCTCTCTCTTTTTCTCTCTCACTCTGTCTGTCTGTCTCACAAAAACAAACACACACACACACAGCAGGGGGGCGACGGCGGGGAGGTGGAGGAGGCCAACGAGGACGAGGACGAGGAGGCTGAGGAGGCCGATGATGAGGGCGAGAAGGCCATGGAGGGCGATGGCAAGGGCGAGGAGGCCATGGAGGGCGAGAGCGAGGGCGAGGAGGCCATGGAGGGCGATGAAGAGGGCGAGGAGGCCGAGCAGGCCGTGGCATCCGCTGCTGGCAGTGGGAGCGGCGACGGTATCCTCCTGGTGAGTTGGCAACCCTGCGTCGAACGGCCTCTGCACAGGGAAGGGAAGGTGCCACGTTCTCCCGGGCTGTGCACACACAGCCAGTTGCTGCACCCGCAAGTCCTATGCATCCTTCATAGACCATCTGCGACTCACCCACAAACACGCCACAAACACGCACGCGTGCAGGTGCCCGCTGCGCACGTCGCCACATCGTCGCCCGCGCTCGCGCTCGCCGCAGCGCCTGCGCAAGCGGCGGCTCCTACGCCCGTGGCATCCGCTGCTGGCAGTGGCAGCGTCGACGGTATCCCCCGGGTGAGTGGACTGTCCCGCTTTAACTGACTTGCCGGGGGGCCGCTGCGTAGGGCAGGGTGGGCGCCTCCTCCTCCCGGGCTGCGCACGCACACGTCGGTTGCTGCGCTCATGCACGCCCCCCCCCCCACACACACACCCCAATCGACCATCCGTCACTCAAAATGCCCACACCAAAAAACGTGCGCGCCCACAGGCGGCGGCAGTGGCGGCACTGATGGCAGAGGCGGCAGCGCTCGTTGACGAGGCCGATGCTGAACTCGGTGCCGCTGCCGACGCGGTGGTGGTCCTCGAGAAGGCGATGGAGCAGAAACAGGCGGTTCTGGATGGCGCAAAGGAGACGAAGCTGCAAGCAGAGCACACGCTGCGGATGGAGTCTGGCAATAAGAAGATGGGAGAGGACGCGCTGGCGGCGGCACAGGCGGAGAGGCAGGATGTGGCTGCTGCGTGGGAGCAGCTGCAGCAGCAGGCCATGAAGGCGCAGGCGATGGCCGCGCTGGCAGCCGGGACGCCTGCCAGCAGCCGCAGCGTTCAGGCAGCCGCTGCTCGCAGCCTGGCCGCCGCTGTGGCCGCCTCAGCCAATGCCATGACCGCTGCCGAGGACGCCGTCAAGGCCGCCGTCAAGACGGCCGAGGACAGCCTCCACCCCGCCGAGGAGCAGCGGCTGGCGGTGGAGCAGCGGATCACGGCGACAGCAGCGCAGCGCAACGCTGCTCAGAGCGCAGCGGGTGAGGCTGCAGCTGCGATCGCCACGGCAGACGGCACCATTGAGGAGACTAAGGACGTGCTGGAAGAGCTGGGTTCCCAGCGCACGGTGGCGCAGGCACGAGTGGCGGCTGCAGCGGAGCGGAAGCAGAAGGCGGAGTCTAACCGTGCTCAGCTTAAGCAGGCGCTGGAAATGACCTTTCCGAGCGGGGCAGGTGGCGGGGTGTAGGTTTGCTCAGTCTTGCTGCGGATGCCGAGCGATTGGTGGCAGAGCTACGCGCATGACTCGGCGTGAGTGTGCGGTTTCGTGTCTCTGCTGGTCAGCAGCCGCCTGATCTGGTGCGATCATGCTGCTGACCCTGCGTGGTCGGGGCTGGCTCCTGATGATGGCTGATGATGAAAACGTACTGTGCGCATATCTCACAGCTGCATACACGTATGCGTTGGTTATTTGTGGGAAGCGGCCAGGGGTCTGTAAAGCCTAGCAGGCAGTTTGCTTGCTTGCGAGCCATGCCCATGCGATCGCAGAATGACGCTGAGTGTCACACACTAAGTGTAAGTGGAGACCTCTATTGTACATTCCACAGCTTGACAGACTTCAGCTTAACACGGTGGACGGACGGTGGAAGGCGCAGTCAATCGCAGTGCAAAAAGATCGCACCGCACACACGTCAATGACAGGTGCACGCAGCGCCATGCGTTTGCTGCTTTACCCACTCGTACTCCTACCGCCACGAAACACACTTACTTGACGCGCACCCTGCGTGCACCACAGCCCTTGTCATCTCGCCTGCTGCTCGCTCGCGACAAACCCAGCAGCAGGTGGTCGCTGCTGCCGAGTTGTCTGGGCCACCCAGATCTGAGCTCAGGCGTAAGAGATCCTCTCTGGGGTGAGAGATCTGGATCTGCGGAAGACCTGTGGGAAATCTTTTACCGAATGTGTGTTGCTTGTCGCGGCTCCTCTTACTTACTCTACTCAACATCCTCCGCCCCACGCACGCGCACACACTGCGCTTCCGTGCTACCCGCCCCTGCCCGCCCCCGCGCCACCGGCACACGTGCTGTCAAAAATGACGCGCGCGGTGGCGCAAACTACTCAAAACTCCCCCCACACCTCAACGCGCACGTGTTGTGCAGGTGCCCCTGGGAGGCTGCGTGGCCTCGCGGGCTCTCCTAGTAGAGCCCCCTTAAACGTGACGTGTAGTCCAGGCCTTAACTTTCGCCCCGGGGTGATACGGATGCGTACGTGTGAAACCTGTGCAGGTGTCCGCTTGTGCTGTGTGTCGCAATCTGCCCCCCCCCCCCCCCCCCGCGCCACAGCACACGTGCTGTCAAAAAAATGACGTGCGCGTGTGACGCCCCGGCCCCCACAGGCCCCCGGCAACGAAGCGAGGCTGACGGCCTCTCTGGCAGATGCCTTGTGCTGCGTAGGCACTCATCGGCATGCGCTGCTGATGGCATGAAGGACGCAGCAGCCCCTGGCGTGAAGGACGCAGCAGCCCCTTGAATCTGAGACCCATCCATCAGCACGCCTCGCGCGCCCACGCCCGCGACGACGCCCGCGGCCGCTCACACGAGACCATCCGAGACCGCGATCACGCCTCGAGCGCTGCGGCCGACTCCCGCAGCTTCGCTGCAGCTTCCTCCCCGCTGCCAGCGCGCGCGCGGCCGCACGCCGCCACCGTCCCTCATATGCGAGAAAAGGATCACGCCTCAAGCGCCGCCGCCGCGTCCCGCAGCTTTGCTCCAGCAGCCTCCTCGCCGCACGCCGCAAGTGCGCCCGCGACCGCGCGCGCGGCCGCGCCGCCCGTGAGCGCCGCTACCAGGGCGAGCGCCTCTGCGCTCCCCGCTGCCGCCGCGGCCGCGCGCACAACGGACAGCGAGTCGAAGTGCGCCGTCATTGCCGCCGCGACGTGCGCCAGCGCGGCCGACCAGCGCGCGCGCGCGCTCTGCGGGGTGGGGTGGGCGGGAGGGGCGGAGTGTGCGTGTTTGTGTGTAGGGGGGGGGGGAGTGGGCGGGCTTGAGGGGGCGTCGCCGCGACGCGCGCCAGCGCGGCCGACCAGCGCGCGCGCGCACTCTGCACGCCGTGAGGGTGAGGGACGGGTGTAGGTGCGTGCGCGCACAGCGAGCAGAGATTCGAGGTGCGCCGTCATTGCCGCCGCGACGCGCGCAAGCACGGCCGACCAGCGCGCGCGCGCGCTCTGCAGGGTGGGGTGGGGGGGAGGGGCGGAGTGAGTGTGTGTAGGGGGTGGGTGGGCGTGCGTGGGCGTGCGTGTGGGTGCGCCGTTGCGACACACGCCAGGACGACCGGCCAGCGCGCGCGTGCGCTGTGCAGGGTGGGGTGGGTGGGGGGGGGGGGTGCGTGCACAGCGGACAGCATTTCAAGGTGCGCCGTCATCGCCGCCGCAACGCGCGCCAGGGCGACCGACCAGCGAGCGCGCGCGCTCTGCGGGGTGGGATGGGGGCGGGGGTGCGGTGTGTGCGTGTGTGTGTGTAGGGGGGGGGGTGCGTGGGCGTGCGTGAGGGTGCGCCGTCGAGACACGCGCCAGGGCGGCCGACCAGTGCGCGCGCGCGCTCTGCGGGCCATGGGTGAGTGAGGGGTGAGGGGGGGGGGGGTGCGTGCGCGCACAGAGGACATCGAGTCGAGGTGTGCCGTCATCGCCGCCGCGACGCGCGCCAGGGCGTCCGACCAGCGTGCGCGCGCTCTGCGGGCCGTGGGATGGGGGGAGGGGGGGGGGCGGAGTGTGTGTGTGTGTGTAGGGGTGTGGGGGGGGGGTGCGTGCGTGGGCGTGCGGGAGGGTGCGCCGCCGCAACGTGCGCCAGCGCGGCCGAGCAGCGCGCGCGCGCGCTCTGCGGGGTGTGTGTGTGTGTGTGAGGGATGGGGTGTGGGTGCGTGCGCGCACAGCGGCTCTGTGGGGAGGAGGGAGGGGCGGAGTGTTGCAGGGGGGGCGGGAGGGGGCCTCTCGCCCCCCCCCCGCCGAACTCGGTCACAACTCGCAGATAAAAAAAACCGAGATTCTTACCTTGTCGGCGCCGCCCCCGGCTGCGAGCCCCATCTCGGGGCCCCGCGACACCACGCGCGCAAGCAGCTCGCCGAGCCACGCCGTGCCGGCGCCCTGGTCTGCGCCTGTGTGTGTGTGTGTGTGCGTGTGTGTTGATTGGCGCGCGAGCCGCTCGCCGAGTCACGCCGCCGACACTGTCGCCCTGGTCCACCCCTTGTGTGTGTGTGTGTGTGACCCCCCAAACCAAGGATACTATCCACTCGATTCAGGCGCTGGTCAGTCACCCGCTATTCGAAAGACATCCCAGTGCACGGGTCAGACCTCGTAACAATTGCCGGGGTGTACTGCTGTTAGTAGGACAGGCATTGCCGGTGCATGCGGACGGCCTCATGTAACGCTTGGTTGGTTGGTTAGTTGTGTGTGTGTGCGCGTGTGTGTGTCCATTGGTACGCGCTTACGGGCAGCTCGCCGAGCCATGCCGCGCCCAAGCTCGCTCCTATGTGTGCGCCTGTGTGAGAGAGTGTGTGTGTGTGCGCGTGCGTTGGCGATTGGCGCGCGAGCAGCTCGCCGAGCCACGCCGCCGACACTGTCGCCCTGGTGCGCGCCAGTGTGTGTGTGTGTTGGTGCGCGGGCAGCTTGCCGAGCCACGCTGCCGCCGCCCTGGTCTGCGCCTGTGTGTGCGTGTGTGTGTGTTTAGGTTGCCCGACGGCAGGGGTGGGAGCTGTAACGTATTTCTCTCTGTTTGTGTGTGCGTGTGTGTGTATTTGTGTGTCTATTGGCGCGCGAGCAGCTCGCCGAGCCACACTGCCGCCGCCCTGCTCTGCGCCTGTGTGTGTGTGCGTGCATGTGTCTATTGGCGCTCAAGCAGCTCGCCGAGCCACGCCGCCGCCCTGGTCCGCAGCAGCCGCAGGTGCTGCGTCCCCGCGCCGCGGCGCGAAGGAGCGCCGCGGCAGCACCGCACAGCAGCGCACACACACACACTGCGACACCCACCCACCACACCGCACCTGCGTCAGCAGCGCCTGCGGTGGCTGCGTCCCGGCGCCGCATCGCGCGCGAGGGAGCGCTGCGGCAGCACCCCCCCAGCCCCACACACACACCGCGACACGCCCACTTACACACCCCTACCGTGAGCGGCGGCCGAGGGTGCGGCATCCCCGCGGCGCGGCGCGCGCGCGAGCGGCAGCACCGCGGCGCCAGCCCCCCCCCCCGCCACCACCACAACCGCCGCACCCCCCCCCTTCACACACACACACCGTACCTGCGTCAGCGGCGGCCGCGGGTGCGGCGTCCCCGCGCCGCGGCGCGCGTGCGAGCGGCGGCAACCGCGGCGCTAGCCCCCCCCCACCCACACACCACCACACCCAGACACCGCAACAAGCCACACACACACCGTGCCTGAGTCAGCGGCGGCCCAGGTGCGGCGGCCCCGCGCCGCGGCGCGCGCGCGAGCGGCAGCACCGCAGCGCTAGCCCCCTCCTCCCCCCCTGCCCCACAGCGACACCCCTCCGACCCCATACCTGCGTCCGCGGCGGCGGGTGCGGCGTCCCTGCGCCGCGGCGCGCGTGGCGCGCGCGGCGGCACCGCAGCGCTAGCCCCCCCCCCCCCCCGCACACACACACATCGCGACGAGCAACACACACCGCACCTGCGTCAGCGGCGGCCGGTGCGGCGTCCCCGCGGCGCGGCGCGCGCGCGAGCGGCAGCACCGCGGCGCCCGGGGCCCCCGGCGGCGCAGCCGACGCGACGGATGCCAAGCCCACTGCGAGCGCCTCGAGGCAGCCGGCGAGCTCCGATGGGTCGCGCAGCCGCGCGGCCGCCTTGGCGGCGGCGGTGGCGAGGCGCTGCGAGGCCTTGACGAGGGCCTTCTCCTGTGTGTGTGTGTGTGTGTGCGTGTATGCGCGCGCGCATGTGTGTGTCTGTGTGTGTGCACGTGTGTAATGGCAGCAACGGCGGTGTGTGTGTGAGCATGTGTGTGTGTGTGTCTCAGGTGGCTGCCTTGGCGGCGGCTGGTGCAGGGGGGCGTGCGTGTGTGCGTGTGTGAGGCGCATCGAGGCCTCGATCAGGGTCTTCTCCTGCGGGGTGTGTGTGTGTGTGTGTGTGCATGTGCATGTCTGTGCATGTGCGTGTGGCAGCGGCAGTGGCGAGGCGCTTTGGGGCCTCGACTAGGGCCTGCTTCTGCGGTGTGTGTGTGTGTGTTTGTGTGTGTGTTTGTGTCTCAGGTGGCCGCCTTCGCGGCGGCGGCGGCACAGGTGTGTGTGCGTGTGCGGTGGTTGCGAGGCGCTTTGGGGCCTTGCGGTGTGTGAGTGTGTGTATGTGTGTGTGCATGTGTGCGTGTGTATGTGTGTGTGTGCATGTGCATGTGTGCGTGGCAGCGGCGGTGGCGAGGTGCTGCGAGGCCTCGACTAGGGCCTGCTTATGCGGTGTGTGTGAGTTTGTGTGTGTGTGTGTGTTTGTGTCTCAGGTGGCCGCCTTCGCGGCGGCGGCGGCACAGGTGTGTGTGTGTTTGTGTGTGTGTAATGGCAGCAGCGGCAATTTCGAGGCCTGTGAGGCCTCAACGACGGCCTTCTCCTGCGGTGTGTGTGTGTGTGTGTGCGCGCGCGCACGCGCGTGTGTGTGTGCGTGTGTGTCTCACATGTGGCTGCCTTCACGGCAGCTGGTGCAGGTGTGTGTGTGCGTGTGCATGCGTGTGCATGCGTGTGTGTGCGCGCGTGTATGTTTGGCAGCAGCGATGGTGGCGTTGACAGCGAAGGGACACAAGTCCTCGCCCCTCGCCCCCCCCCCCTTTCATCCACGCACCTGTACTGGCTCCAGTCCCTGCAGGCTGCTCCCAAACAGCCATGCACCGTGCCGAAGCGTAGCCCACAGCAGCTGCAGGGGTGAGATGCCCCCCCCCCCAGAAAACACTGAAAGCGCAAGAACAAAACGCGTGAAAAACGCCCGTTCACACCTGCGCCGGCTCAAGCCCCTGAAGGCTAACAGCCATGCACCATTCCGAAGCGTAGCCCACAGTAGCTGCAGGGGGTCAACGTGCGGCAGCGCAACCCGCCCCCACAGAAAACACTCAAAGCCCAGCTCAAACCGTTAACAAAACCCCGCGCAACATGAAAAGTGTCCACACGCACCTGTACTGGCTCCAGCCCCTGCAGGCTGCTCCCAAACAGCCATGCACCGTTCCGAAGCGTAGCCCACAGCAGCTGCAGGGGGTCCAGGTGCGGCAGCGCCAGGGACGTGGGACCGGCGGCGGCTGGCACGAGGTGCGTTGAGATGACGCCCAGCACACGCGCCATGAGCTTGCGGCCCTGTTGAATCAGGGTGACGTGGGGTGGAGGTGGGGTGGATGAGGGGACGGGGGCGGTTATGCGGTGGGTGGGGGGGGGCGGGGGGGGGAGGGCGACACATGAAGCACACGCGCCCACGCATACGCGCACACACACACGCACACACACACCCACACTCCCAAACACACCTTCTCCAGCGCCATCACGCGCCTGAACACGCCGTCCCCGATTGCACACACACACACGGCCACACATACACACACATACACACAACCAACCAACCAACCAACCAACCAAGCGTTACATGAGGCCGTCCGCATGCACCGGCAATGCCTATACTACTAACAGCAGTACACCCCGGCAATTGTTACGAGGTCTGACCCGTGCACTGGGATGTCTTTCGAATAGCGGGTGACCGACCAGCGCCTGAATCGAGTGGATAGTATCCTTGGTTTGGGGGGGTCGGGGGGTTGCCTCTGAGGCACTGGCATCTAACTAAAGGCTTGCTGTCTGAAGGCTTTCTGACTGTGACCACCATCATCATCATTATCTACTTTGTTGGCTGGCTGCTCCCGCATTGGCTGCCATCTCTCTGCAAATACCATTCCACAGGCGTGGGAACCTCGCGAGGGTGAGCCACCCGGGAGGCCGCCTGCGGGCTAGTATCACAGCAAGCTCGGGGACGGTTTCAGCTGGGACTCCGGTGGGGACTCGGCGTACTCCTTCTTGGCCTTGTCAAACTGCGTTGTGACGGCAGTCTTGAACACGTAGGAGTCGAAAATGTCTTGGACATTCTCACGGTAGGAGGTGATGACCCCACCTTGGTAGGGTATCACGTCTGGTCGTCGGTGCATGAAGAGGGCGGCGGTGGCTGGGAACATGGGTTCGGCGGGCGGGGAAGGGGAGGGGGGTGTGTTGGAGGAGGCAAGGGGGGAGAAGGATGGGGGTTGGGAGGAATCGGAGGAGGCATGGGGGGGATCAGAGGGGGCGTGGTGGGCAAAATGGGAGAGGGACGGGGGTTGGATGGGATCGGGGGAGGCGTGGGAGGGATCGGAGGAGGCGTGGGGGGCAAGGGGGGAGAGAAAGCGGGGTTGGGAGGGATCGGAGGAGGCGTGGGGGGCAAGGGGGGAGAGGGAGGAGGGTTGGGAGGGATCGGAGGAGGCGTGGGAGGGATTGGAGGGGGCGTGGGAGGCAAGGGGGGAGAGGGAGCGGGATTGGGAGGGATCAGAGGGGGCGTGGGAGGGATCGGAGGAGGCGTGGGAGGCAAGGGGGGAGAGGGAGGGGGGTTGGCAGGGGTGGGGGGCGGAGGAGTGGAGGTGGGGAGGCGGCGGACGAGAGATCCGATCGACGGTAGAAGGGAGGGTGTGGAGGGTTTCAAAGTGTTTGCCAAACGCGTTGGCCACGGCTTGCGTGCCGAAGCAGAGGCGGTCGTCGTCGCCGCGGATGGCTGGGGCGGTGGCGGAGGAGGGGCGGTTGACGAGGCGTTGGAGGGCACGGTGGGCGGTGTGGGGTTTGTGGTTGTCGAAGTCATGTTGGATGACAGCGGCATTGGTGTTCCAGTGCGTGTCGGTGTCCATTCACAGGGAGGACTTCAGCTCTGTCTGTAGACGCTTGGTCTTCCCGCGGAGAGCATCAGAGAGGGGAGTGTGTCGGGCGTGGAGGGCGGACTCGACGCGGAGGGATTGGAGGTCACGCGTGAGTGACAGGGATTTGTCAGAGAGGGTGAGGTGGGTGGGAGCTTCGGGCGGGCGGCGGCCGAGCACCGCCTTGGCCGCGGCGTGGAGGGCCGCGTTGAAGTGGTCCATCCGCTGGTCCAAGGTGAGGGGAAGGGGGAGGGGTGGCGGGGTGGCGAGGGCGTCCGCAACGGCCTCAGCGTACGCGTTCTGCGTTGCTGGGTCGTGGAGCAGGTCAGTGAAGTAGCGCGGGGGGGGAGGGGGCCGCTGGTGTTCGTGTCTCCAGGTTCTGGAGAAGTGGAGGCGGATGCGGGCCGTGACGAGGGCGTGGTCGGGTGGGGTGACGGTGGGGAGTGGGCGGGTGATGGGGCAGCGGGAGCGTACATCGTGGACAGAGGACAGGTGCGAGCTGCGGACCAGGATGTAGTCCAGGATGTTGCAGTCCTTGCGGTTGCGGCTGTACCAGGTGTATGCGCGCGCTGGGGGATTTGGGAAGAAAGAGTGGGTGATGGAGAGGCTGTGAGCGGAGCAGAGATCGAGGAGGCGGTGGCCGTTGTCGTTGATGCTCGGCTTGTGGCGGAAGGCGGCGAGGGGGGAGTTGGGGGGGAAGGGGGAGGAGGGGCTGTGGGAGGTGGGGCAGGCGTGTCGGCCCACCGATGGGTGGGTGGTAGAGGAGGCGGCGGTGGTGGTGGCGTTGAAGTCGCCCATCACCAGGATGTATTGGTGGGCAGGGGTGTGGGTGAGCGCGTCGTGGAGTTGTTCGTAGAACGCGTCCTTGGCGGGCCCGTCGTCGGCGGCCTCCGTTGGAGCGTACGCGACGATGGCGGTCATGGGGATGGCGCCGTTGGGGTGGAACCGGAGGACCAGGATGCGGTCGTTGATGGCCGCAAAGCCGGCGTCGGAGGCACGAAGGAGCATGGCTGTGTCAGGGGATAGGAGTGCCCCGACGCCGTTGGTGTGCGCTGTGCCGCCAGACCATATGAAATGGTAGCCATTCTCCAGGGTGTGACAGCCGGAGCCGTGGTGGCGGACCTCCTGCAGGCCGCAGATGTCGATATTGTGGGCACCGAGGTAGCGGGCGAGGAGGGTGGGCTGCGCCATGGGGTCGTGGCGCGTGCTGTCGGTTGCACCCCAGAGGGTGCAGCAGTTGTAGGAAGCAGCGGTGAAGTCGTGGTGAGGGTGAAGGAGTCGGGGGCGCGCGACCCCACCGGGGTCGCGCGCAGTAGCCGGAGGGACGGGTGGTGCAGGGTCGGTGGCTACTCGCCCTGCCCGTCTGGGGGTGCGCTCAGCATCGCCCTAGCAGGCTCGCCGCTGCGGCCTTGGCGACATACACACACACACACTCTTAATCTCATTCTCACCTTTTCCAGCGCCATTACGCGCCGGAACACGCCATCCCCGATCGCGGGCGCGCCGGCCGGCTGCCCCGCGGGCGCGGCGTCGTCGGGGGCGAGAGGAAGGCGGAATGACGACACGATTCCTGTGTGTGTGTGTGTGGTGGTATATTTTACAGTCTTGTTGGACGCCTTTAATGGCGTATTAGACTTGTGCTTGCGCACTGTGTGCGACAGAGAAACAGAGACAGGGAGGGGGGGGGGCGTTTGTGGACAGGAGCGAAGAAGCGATGCCTGCGTGTGTGCGTGTGTGTGCACGTGTGTGTGTGCACGTGTGTGTGTGTGTGTGAGTGAGAGACACAGAGAGAGAGGAGGGGGGCGAGGATAGAGGGAGGCGAAACGAAGCCACGATGCCTGAGTGCGTGTGTATCGAGTGCAAGGGAGAGTCAGAGAGAGAGAGAGAGAGAGAGGATCAGATAGCCGGCCGACTGCCCCGCGGGCGCGAAGCTATGGGGGGCGAGAGGAAGAAGGAACGAAGCCACGATGCCTGCGTGTGTGTGTGTGTGTGTGTGCGCGTGTGTGTGTGACAGAGAGACAGCACACGAAGATGGGTGTAGGTCCCCGCCCCCCGTTTCGGCGCTTTGCTCTCCGCCACCCCCTCACCCGCACTCACCCGCAAGCAGCAGCCTGCGCCTGCGCACACACAAACACACACACACGCACACCTGCAAGGAGCAGGCCGCGCCTGCGTGCGAGATCTTGCGCGTTGATCGGGACCGGCGGCTGGGCTCCGGGCGCGTTGACGGCGCGGCACATTGCAGCCTGTGTGTGTGTGCGTGGGGGGGGTGGGGCGAGGTGTGTGTGTGTGTGTGTGTGTGTGCTGTCAAGCAACGACCACCACGCAACCACCACGCAACCACCACGCAACCAACCAACCGACAACCCCCAAAACGAGGAGCAACCACCCAACCTTGAACTCGCGGGGGTTGGTGCTGTCATCGTCGAGTAGTAGCGGTCGAGGACCACGATGCCCACGAAACTCACACCGACCAACCAGCGACCCCACCCCTATCTGTTCAGAGTAAGCTGCGCACGATGGCACAGCCCAAGACCCCACACGCCGATCAACCACTGCTTCCGTCTGCCACCAAGGACAGATGCGCTGCATAGATAGCAGCTGAGCTGCTTGTAGCTGAGCTGCTTGTAGCTCATCTCTTGGTCAGCTAAAGAAGCAGAGAGACCTTCTCCACAGAGCTAAGCTCTGCGACAAGAGATGGGTCTCTCTGCGAGGGAGCTGCAATGGGGCGTCCTCTGCTTAGTACCCAGCCCACCTTGACCTCGCGGTAAATGCCGTCAACGTCGAGCAGCCAACGGCTCGCCAACGACCAGCAACCAGCAAGCAACCAACTTGAAAACTAACTACCAACTGACAAACAACCGACAAACACCCACGCACCTTGAACTTGCGGTCGATGTCGTCAACATCGAGCAGCCAACAGCTCGCCAACGACTCGCCAACGACCAACAACCAGCAGGCAACCAACTTGCAACTAACTGCCAACCGACAAACACCCACGCACCTTGAACTTGCGGTCGATGTCGACAACATCGAGCAGCCAACGACTCGCCAACGACCAACGACCAACAACAAGCAAGCAACCAACTTGAAAACTTACTACCAACTGACAAACAACCGACAAACAACCACCAACCTTGAACTTGCGGTCGATGTCGTCAACGTCGAGCAGGTTGAGATGAACCTCAGTCCTCAATCGAATGATGGCCACACAACACATGCCAATCGACCACTATCACCCTCCGTGGGGTGGGGCCAAGGCCAAGAGACATCCTGGGATGAGGAGAGAGCGACCTCGATAGCTCACCATGAACTTGCGGTCGATGCCGTCAACGTCGAGAAGGTTGAGATCAACCTCAGTCCTCAATCGAATGATGGCCACACAACACACGCCAATCGACCACTTTCACCCTCCGTGGGGTGGGACCAAGACCAAGAGACATCCTGGGATGAGGAGAGAGCGACCTCGATAGCTCACCATGAACTTGCGGTCGATGCTGTCAACGTCGAGAAGGTTGAGATCAACCTCAGTCCTCAATCGAATGATGGCCACACAACACACGCCAATCGACCACTATCACCCTCCGTGGGGTGGGACCAAGACCAAGAGACATCCTGGGATGAGGAGAGAGCGACCTTGATAGCTCATCATGAACTTGCGGTCGATGCCGTAAACGTCGAGCAGCAGGTTTTGAGGCAGAGTCCTCAATCGAATGATGCGCACGCAACACCAACCAATTCTTCCCTCCGTTTGGGGTGGGCCCAAGACCAAGAGACATCCTGGGATGAGGAGAGTGCGGTCTAGATAGCGCACCTTGAACTTGCGGTCGATGTCGTCAACTTGTCAAGCAACCACCGAACAACACGCAACCAACCAACACACAACCAAACCAACACGCAACCAACCAACACGCAACCAACCAATACGAAACCAACCAACCGACGACTAACTATCCAACCGACAAACGACCACCAACCTTGGAACTTGCGGTCGATGTCCCCAAATTGTCGAGCAACCACCGAACAACACGCAACCAACACACAACCAATCAACACACAACCAACCAACACGCAACCGACCAATACGCAACCAACCAACCGACAACTAAGTATCCAACCGACAAACAACCACCAACATTAGAACTTACGGTCAATGTCGTCAACGTGAAGCACCCAACAACTCGCCAACGCCCAACCAACTTGCACCTAACTGCCAACCGACAAACAGGCGACAAACACCCACGCACCTTGAACTTTCGGTCGATGTCGTTAACATCGAGCAGCCAACGGCTCGCCAACGACCAACAACCAGCAGGCAACCAACTTGCAACTAACTGCCAACCGAAACACGACCACCAACCTTAGAACTTACGGTCGATGCCCCCAAATTGTAAAGCAACCACCGAGCAACACGGAACCAACACACAGCCAATCAAAACGCGACCAACCAACCATCCAACCAGCACAGAACCAGCACACAACCAACCAACCCACAGCTACCCAACCGAGAAACAACCACGCACCTTGAACGTGCGGTCGATGTCGTCAACGTCGAGCAGCAGGTTGAGGCAGTCCCCAATCAAATGATGGCCACACAACACACGCCAATCGACCACTATGATCCTCTGTGGGGGGCGACCAATACTTATAGGCATCCCGAGATAAGGAGAGCGACCTCGAAAGCTCACCTTGAACTTTCGGTCGATGTCGTCAACGTCAAGCAGCAGGTTGAGGCAGTCCTCAATCATGATGCGTGCTGCAAGAAGGGGCTCCTGGTCCAGAGGCCGCGCTGGTGCCTTGTCGCCTGTGTGTGTGTGTGTGTGTGAGAGAGAGAGAGAGAGAGAGAGAGAGAGAGAGAGAGGGGGAGAGAGTGGGGGATATAAATAGGAATAAATATGGTAACGATAGAGAAAGAGTGTGTGTGGGGGGGGGGGGGGCCTTGTCAACTGCAGGGAATAGCAGTGTTTGTGCTTGAGCACGTAAGGTTCAGAAACCTAAACACTTAACAGTGTGTGTGTATATGTGCGCTGCAGGGGCCCTTTGCCCAGGGGCCGCGCTGGTTTCGTACGTGCGCGTGCTGTCTGCGAGAGAGAAGGAGAGAGAAAGAGAGATACTGTGAGAGTGTGAGAGTGTGGGGAGGCTACTGGACAAGGGACCGGGCTGGCGCCTTGTTACTTGTAGCGGAGGAAGGCACAGCAGCAAGCGTGATTGGGGGCGTGAGCGAGGGAAGAGAGGGAGAGGGTGAGAGAGGGGGGAAAGAGAGAGGGAGAGAGATGGAGAGAGAGAGAGAGAGGCGATGGAGAGAGAGGGAGGGAGAGGGAGAGAGGGGGGAGAGGCAAAGGCAGGGTGTGTGTATGCGAGCGGCGTGAGAGGGGGGAGGTCCCTCCTCCCTCTCTCTCCCTCTCTCGTGGCCACCAGAAAGCAAACGCGCACCAGGCTTTGGCGCAAAGAGATAGATATATAGAGAGAGAGAGGAAGAAAGGAAGAGAGAGAGTGTGTGCGTACGAGTGAGGCCACCAGAAGACACACGCACCTGGCTTGACCGTGTCTGGCTCCGCATCCCCAAAGTCGAGCAGCACGCGCGGCGTGCGGAGGTTCGAGTAGACAATCTGGGGTGCGGCGGGTGGGGGGAGTGGATGGGTGGGCGGACGGGTGGGGTCGGTGCCATGAGAGCTTCTCGCATGCCTCCACCCACCCCTGCATGCACGCCCAGCCATGCCCCCCCCCCCCCACACACACACACGCCCTGTCGCCCCCACACCCCGCTGTCCACACCTTTCCCAGTCCCTCGACCGGCACAAACTTGACAGAAGCGGCGGGGTCCAGAAGCCGCACACCCACACCGTCCACACCGCGCCATCCACACCGTCCACACCCCAGCCATCCCACACCATCCACACCCCATCCACACCCAAGCCATCAGCCCGTCGTCCACACACCCACCATCCACACACACCCGTCAACAGCTTTCCCAGACCCTCGACCGGCACAAACTTGCGGCGGGGGCCAGCTGCACACCTACACCGCGCCATCCACACCGTCCACACCCCAGCCATCCACACCCCGTCGTCCACACCTTTCCCAGCCCCTCGACCGGCACAAACTTGACAGAAGCGGCGGGGTCGAGCCGCGCGACGCCCTCCGCGAGGTCTCGCAGCACTTCGGGCTCGAAGTGTGCGTCGTTGCGGCCGGAAAAGTGCGTGTTGACGAAGGCCTGGGTGTGTGCGTGGTTGCGTGTAAGTTGGGGAGGGCGGGGTGGTGGATGTGGTGTGGGGTGAAGTCTCACATCGAGCCTTGGACTGAGGAGTGCGCATCGTTGCGGCCGGAAAAGTGCGTGTTGACGAAGGCCTGTGCGCGTGCGTGGTTGCATGCGCAGCGTGGGCAGGGGTGGGTGAGGTGGGTCGGCCAAAGCCTCGGGCTCAGGAGTGCGCGTCGTTGCGGCCGGGAAAGTGCGTGTTGACAATGGCCTGGACGTGCACAATCGGGAGGGTGGGGTGGGGTGGTAGGTCGGGCCAGTATGTGGGGGCTGGGGTGGGTGGGGGGCGTGGGGTGGCTCGGCCTCGGACGCAAAGTGCGCGTCGGTGCGGCCGGAAAAGTGCTTGTTGACGAAGGCCTGTGCGGGTGGTTGTGGGCGAGGCGGGGCCACGTTAAGTGGGAAGACCAGAGCAGACCCGCCACGCACACACGATTTAGAATGGAAAGTCAATGAGACGGGGTATCAATGAGTCACCTGGGAGTGATTGTTGGGGGGGGGGGGGGGCAGAACTGGACTTGGGTCTACTAGGCGGTGGTACTAGGACTAGATGAACGTCCCCCCCCCCCCCTGGAAGCCGATGTTGCTGCAACTGTTGCGTGGCAGAGGTAATCTTTGAAAAATAGATGCCCAGCTTTCACACCGCGTTCACACTGTGTTCACACTGCATTCACACCGAGTCCACACTCCACACCTTCCCCCACACTCCCCACACCTCACACTCCCCACACTTGCCCCACACCTGGTAGTAGTAGTCTTCCGTGTAAGGGTGTCCCCCGTTGACAGCATTGAACATGATGTTCATAATGTGCTCGACCTCGCTCGTCGACATCATCGTGCCGCCGCGCAGCTGCGTTTGTATGGATGGTATGAATGGTGTGAATCGTTTGAACCGTGTGGATAGGACGTGCTCGACCTCGCTCGTCGACATCATCGTGCCGCCGCGCAGCTGCGCTTGGGTGGATGGTGTGGATGGTGTGAATTGTGTGCAGGTGTGAGTGGTATGAACGGTGTGAACATGATGATGATTGTTTGCTCGACCTCGCTGGTTGACGCCATCGAGCTGCCTTGGAGCACGTTGTGTGCATGGCGCGCGAATGGTGTGAGAGAGTGGTGTGACAGCGGTATGAAAGGGGTGGACGACGCGTGCACATCAACACATGCGCCCACACACACACTCGCCCGCACACGTAGGCACACATACACACACACGGGTATAATGCGCCATCGAAGGCGTCCGACGGACTGTGGCGCATCGGCTGCTGCTGCTGCTGGAACCCGGCGCCAAACGAGCGCGCACGCATCCACACCTGCACACACACACACACACACACAAACGCTCGCCCACACACGCACACACACCTGGCGCATCGGCTGCGGCTGGAACGGCCGCCGCTGCTGCTGCGGCGCGTGGAACCCGGCGCCAAATGCGGGAGCGCGCACACACACACACACACACATGCTCGCCCACACAAGCACACACACCTGGCGCATCGGCTGCTGCTGGAACGGCCGCCGCTGCCGTCCAACCTAGCGTTGAACCCAGCACCAAACGCATGCATGCACACACACACACACACACACCTGGCGCATCGGCTGCTGCTGGAACGGCCGCCACTGCTGCTGCGGAGCATGGAACCCGGCGCCAAACGTGCGCACACACACACACACACACACACACACACTCGCACACACACTCACACGCTTGCAGACACAAGCACCGGCGCATGGAACCCGGCCCCAAATGCGCACACGTTCACACACAGACACACACACACACACACACAACTAAGCGTTACATGAGGCACACACACACACACACACACGTGCACACACACGCACACGCACCTGGCGCATGGACTGCTGCTGGAACGGCCGCCGCTGCTACGGCGCGTGGAGCCCGGCCCCAAACGCGCACACGCCCACACACACACGCTCGCGCACACACGTGCGCATCCACACACGCACCTGGCGCATGGGTTGCTGCTGGAACGGCCACCGCTGCTGCTGCGGCGCGGGGAACCCGGCGCCGAATGCATGCAGCGTGCACACACACACACACACACACCTGGCGCATCGGCTGCTGCTGGAACGGCTGCCGCTGCTGCTGCGGCGCATGGAACCCGGCGCCAAACGCGTGCACGCTCACACACGCACACATGCACACACACACACACACCTGGCGCATCGGCAGCTGCTGGAACGGCCGCCGCTGCTGCTGCGGCGCATGGAACCCGGCGCCAAATGCGCGCGTACACACCCACACCCACACAGACACAGACAGAAAGAAAAAGAAAAAAACGCTCGCCCACACACACACCTGGCGCATCGGCTGCTGCTGGAGCGACCGCCGCTGCTGCTGCGGCGCGTGGAACCCGGCGCCAAACGCGTGGTCACCTCCGCCTCCGCCACCACCACCCGGGTACTGTCCCTGCCCCTGGCCGCCTGGGTAGCCGGGGCCGCGGCCGCCCATGTGCTGCTGCTGCTGCTGCTGGTACTGCTGCTGCTGGGGCCCTCCTGGGCCGCGCGCGCCGCCGCCCCCGCCCATCGGGCCGCCCCCCATGTGCTGCCCCTGCCCCCCCATCGGGCCCTCTCCTCCCCCCATCTGGCCGCCTCCTCCCATGTGCCCGCCGCCCCCCATGTGCCCGCCATGCTGCTGCGGCCCGCCATGCTGCGGCACGCCGTCACGCGGCCCCATCGGCAACCGGTGCGGAGGCGGCGGGGCACCGCCAGGGCCACCGCCCATGCCCATGCCCCCAGGCTGCTGCTGCTGCTGCACGGGCCCGCCCCACGCCTCGCCCGCGGGCGTTGGACCACTCTGCGAGGTGCATGGGCAAGGATTGTGAGTGTGTGTGTGTGTGTGCCCGCAGGCGTCGGGCCAGTCTGCGGTGGGGGCATTTGCCCCCGCCCACCCACGCGGGAGGGTGGGGTGGGGATGGAGGCTTAGGAGTGAGGGAGGAGGGGGGGAGGGGGCAGCCGCAGAGCGCCCGAATGTCGCTGCTGGCACACGCACACACACACACACCTGCGGCGGCGTTCCGTGTCCCAGCCCGCCAGGCGCCATGTGGCACACACACACACACGCACACACACACACACACCTGTGGTGGCGGCGTGCCGTGCCCCAGCCCGCCAGGCGCCATGTGGCACACACACACACACACACATACACACAGACACACACACACATATACTGATATCGTTACAGAGAGAGATCGTTACAAATAACTCTGAACAGCAGACCTAGATAGGCTGTTTCTGAAAATCATTTAGGGGATTACGTTTCAAGGCGGGAGACCAACCGTGCGCCAGCAAGAGGGTGAATAACCTCACACACACACACACACACACACACCTGCGGCGGTGGCGTGCCGTGTCCCAGCCCGCCAGGCGCCATGTGGCACACACACACACCCACGCACACACACACACACACACAGACACCTGCGGCGACGGCGTTCCGTGTCCCAGCCCGCCAGGCGCCATGTGGTGCGCGCGCGCACACGCACACACACGCGCACACACACACACGCATGCACACACAAACACACACACACACACACCCAAACATGCACACCCCAACACACGCACATGCACGCACACACACACACACACCTGCGGTGGCGGCGTGCCGTGCCCCAGCCCGCCAGGCGCCATGTGGTGTGCGGCGATCGGGGGCATCGGCGACCGCATCGGCGGCGGCGGCGGGCCGCCCCCTCCGGGCCTGCCCCCGGGCTGCGGCGTGAACCCGCCGCCGGGGCCCATGCCCTGCCCGCCGGGGCCTCCCATGCCTCCCATGCCGCCGTGCTGCTGCGGGGTGAACCCGCCGCCGCCGCTGCCTCCCATGCCTCCCAGCCCTTGCCCGCCCACGTCCATGCCGGGGCCCATGCCTCCCAGCCCGCCCATGCCCATGCCTGGGCCTGGCATCATGCCCATGGGTCGCATCATGCCCATGCCACCCTGCTGATGCTGTGGCGGCGTGCCCGGCATGCCCCCGCCCATGCCGCCGTGGCCGTCGTGCGGCGGGGGCGGCGTCGGGGGGCCGCCGCCAAACTGCGGGGGAGGGTACTGCTGCTGCCCCATCTGCTGCTGCTGCCCCATCTGCTGCTGCTGCTGCCCCATCGGCGTGCGCAGCTGCTGGCCGCGGTACGGGGACATCCCGCCGGGCGTGCCGTTGTGCTGCAGGCCGTGCAGTCCTGGCGTTCCCATCGCGTAGGGCGACATCGGCTGCTGCTGCTGTTGTCCACCGCCCATGGGGAAGGGCGACAGAGGGTGCTGCTGCTGTGGCGGCGGTGTGGGGGAGGATGTGAGGGGGAGGATGTGTGGGGGAGGATGTGTGGGGGAGGTGTGTGAGGGAGGATGTGTGGAGGTCAGTGGGTGCAACATGGACCAACATGCGGACGGGCTGCGATTGTCTCCCGTCTCTGTGTCGAGCACACGAGGTGCCGAGGCTCCAGGTTCACGCCATGCACCCCCATGCACCGCCATGGCTCCAGGTTCACAACATGCACCACCATGCACAGTCATGGCTCCTGGTTCACAACATGCACGCATGCATCCAATGCATCCAATGCACCCAATGCACCGTCATGGACCGTCATGCACGCCATACACAGCCATGGCTCCTGGTTGATAACATGCATGCAATGCACAGCCATGGCTCCTGGTTATTAACATGCACGCCATGCACCGTCATGGACCGCCATGCACGCCATGCACAGCCATGGCTCCTGGTTCACAAAATGCAAGCATGCACCCAATGCACCGCCATGGACCGTGATGCACAGCCATCCACCGCCAAGGCTCCAGGTGCACAACATGCACGCCATGCACCCAATGCACCCAATGCACCGCCATGGACCGACATGCTCGCCATGCACCGCCAGGTTCACGCCATGCACGCCATGCACCGCCATGGCTCCAGGTTCACAACACGTACGCATGCACCCAATGCACGCCATGCACCCAATGCACCCAATGCACCGCCATGCACCGCCAGGTTCACGCCATGCACGCCATGCAAAGCCATGGCTCCTGGTTCACAACATGCACACATGCACACCGTGCACGCCATGCACTGCCAAGGCTGCAGGTTCACAACATGCACCGCCATGCACGCAATGCACCGCCATGGCTCCAGGTTCACAACATGTACGCATGCACCCAATGCATCGTCATGCACCGCTATGCACGGCATGCACGGCATGCACCGCCATGCACACGCTATGCACCGCCATGGACCGCCATGCATGCACCGCCATGCATGCACCGCCATGCGCACACACCTTCTGCTGCTGCGGCGGCGGCGCCAGCCGCGTGGCCGACAGGATGGCTGGGTCATCCAGGCCCGCAAATCCACCGCCCATCACCATGGGCGACTGCTGCGGCTGCTGATGCATCCCAGCGCTCGCGAGCATCTGCGCCTCGAGGTCAGACGCGGTCAGCGGCCCGCGCTTCGGCGTCTGCTGCTGCTGCTGCGTCTGCTGCGAGAAGAACGAGAGCCCGCCCGGGATCTGGCTCGGCTGCCCGGGCGGGGGCTGGTGTTGGGACGTCTGCAGGGACACGCCCCCTAGCCCGTCGAGGCCTCCGAGCCCTGCGCCCAGACCCAGACCTCCGAACGCTCCGAGAAGAGGAAACTGGCCCATCTGCGGTGAAGGGTTAGGTGTGACGGGTTCATGGGTATGGTGACGAGTGAAGCCGAGGAGAGGAGAGGGGACTGGCCCACCTGCGGCAGTCTCATCAGCGGCGACACGCGCGGTGCGCTCCGCTTCCTTGCTGCTTACATGCACACGCACGTGAACTCACACACGCACACGTGCACACGCGTGCACACACACCTGCGGCGACAGCAGGCCGAACGTCGACGGCTGCGCCGGACTGAACGGGTCGGTGCGTGGCGGAGCGGAGGACGGGGCTCCGGGCGTCAAGCGCAGCCCCCCGTCATTGGCAGGCGGGCGGGCGCGCACAGGCGTGGAGTGGAGAGTGTCGGCGTCATCCTGTTATGGAGGGAGGGTGTTGGTGATGCCGGGGGGCGGGGGCGGCTCTGCATGCGCATGGGGTGCGCATGGGGTCCGCATGGCGTGTGTTATGCCTGTGCCACGGCGTGCGCGCCCCTCTACATGCCCCGCCCCCCATGCAAGCCTCCGCGCTCCCCATCCGCACCTGCAGCCTCGTCTGCGTCGTGAATAGCCCAGCGAGCGACAGGTCCTCCTCCTGGTCGAGGACGAACGCGTCCCCGTCCTCCCCCCTCGCACGCAGCTCCTCCGGTGGGGCATCCAGGCCATCCTGGGCAGAAACACGCGCATGTAAGCGAGGTTGGGCGTGCGTGCATGCAAGCAGGGCGAAGATGTAGGAATGAACTCGCAAACGCGATCTGGACGCACCTCCCCATGCGGGGCCATCGCGTGCCCATCAGAGCTCCACAACCCCACTAATTCAGCCCCCAAGACCATCGCCGTCAGCGCCCGCCCACCTCGAGCGCCCCATCCAGCTCCAGGCCTCCGTCCAGACCGCCATCGTTTCCACCAAAGGTGAAAAAGTCGTAAGCTCCCATCCCCACCGCGCCACCCTCTCCACCCTGTAGCGTTTCGACACGGAATCAGGGGCGATCAGACGTGGGGGTGCGTGGGGGGCATGCATGGTCAAAAGCTCGCCATGTCGTGGGTGGTTCGCACGCGCGCACGTACCGTCTCGATCTCAGCCCCCCTGAAATTATCCTCGGTGCCATGGAGAGCGTCCATGGCGCTGGCTACAGCGGCCAGGGGGTCCTCCTGTGGCTGCCTGTTCAGCTGTCAGCTCCACTCACTCACAGCCCGCGCCCTGTGCAGGCCTGCACAAAAGTTCAGATCCGCCTTCCGCAGACCAATGGGACTGTGCGCATGCGTGTGCGCATGCGTGTGGGTGTGCATGTGTGGGAAGTGTAGTGTAGATACATCGCACACAGGCCTCCCCTGATCACCCCCCCTTGATAGCCCTGCCTATCAGTGCGATCCCAGAGCCTGGTCGGGAGGGAGGGGGGGGGGGGCACCTGCGCATCTCTATCAGCTGGAGCTTTGGAACCGTACGTGTGACCGCCAGAAGTGGATTGTAAAACTCTCATCATCATATCAGCAACCGCTGTGCAGCACTCCGCCACCGCTCCCATTGCAGCCGTACGGCAGCACTGCGCCCCCCCTGCACCCGTCTCCCTCCCCGCGCGCCCTCAGTCATCCTCCCAGGTTATATGTTGCCTTCCAAGTTGTGGGGAGGCGGTGGGAAGTCGTGCTCACTTCGCGGCAGTCAAGAGACCTAAGATCGTATCGACCACGCACGCCCCCCCCCCCCAGGCATTTTCCAGACGCAGTCAGCGCAGTGCGACACGCGACCAACCGCCTGTATGATATGTGCTGGATGGAGAGCTCGAGGTGGTCAGCGATGGCCAGGGGTAGGGGGGCGGAAGACGAGCGGTCGGGCTGGCGAGAAAACTCTTCAACACACTAGCGCCACTAGCACTAGAGCTCCTCTTTACTATTTATGATAGGTTGGAGGAAAGGATCTTGATCTCCTCCCCTCCAACCCGTCATGATATAGCATCTCATGACATATCAGACGTAGTGACTAACGTGTCATCAGGATGCTGTACGAAAGTTCCTACAGGTACTGTAGGGAGGGCGGGCGGAGAAAACCGACTCACATGACGACCACAGGGATTTGAAAAACCTTCATGGACCGCGATCTGAATCTCCTTGGAGAGCAAGTGTGAACTGGAAGGCTGGAAGGCCCACACTCATGGGTGGCGGCCATCTGTGCTTGGTAAGGTATCACTAGATTTGATGGAGTCTTTTGGCCATCCACCAGCATTGGGATGGACAACCCCTGGTGAAGGGAAGCCATGTGCCTTGCTCCCTGGCACTCGGGAGTAGACACAACCATATCCCACCGACCTAGGTGTGACATGACAAAGACACCCCCACAATTCGGCACACACACACTACGACGAGTTATTTCAGCTATCACGCACATCTTCGCGCGGGGGTCGAAAATATGCGAACATGGGCGGTCGTTCCGGCGGTCGGCAATCGTTGAATTCATTATTATTACGTCACGGCATCAAGTCGCGGCACCATGCCGCGGCAGTCTCAAAACAACCCCCCGCTGCGCACGCTACAGTGCCTCCTCCGGAGTCAGTTCAGCGGTGACGTCTTGGATCGTCGGTAGGGGCAGCCCGAGCTTACGGTACGTCTGCATCATTTGATGCAGCATCCGTGCCCCCTCCACGTTCTTTCTGCTGTCCTCCACGTTGTACGCGGAGCCGCCGTGCTTGGACACGTCGAGGCCGGCCTGCTCCTCCTCTGCGCTGATGCGCAGCATGCCGCACATCTTGAACACCCTGGACAGGCGCACGGGGTGGCAGGGGCAGTGCGGTCAGGCGCACGCATCGGGGCAGGCCGTTTGGCGTCCAGAGAGAAGGCAAGGTTCCAGGCAGGGACCGGGTCCAGCAACACGCAAAAAAAACACCGCTCCGCTACGCTCGATGCCCCCCCCACCCCACCCACGCATCCACAATGCCCACACACACCAGTGCGTCCGTTAGCCAACCCGCAACCCAATAAAGTGCACTTTCGGGTTGAGATTGGCCAATTGGGGCTGGCGCGTCGGGTTGAGATTGCGCAATTTCGACCCGAAAAGTGTGGAAATTGCAATTTTCACACTTTTCCCGCCAACAATCGCTTCCGTCGAGTTAAGATTGGCGGAATGAGCGTGAGGCCCGGGTTCAGCCGCCATTTCCGCAAGATCCTTAGCGGAACCACTGCCCCGTACGCACCAGAAATAGGGCACCATCATGGCGGTGATCCACGCAAAGATGACGAGCACGCCAACGATCTGGCACGCAAACACGCGGCCGCCGCCGCCGGGGTAGAACAGGCCGTAGCCGCGCTCGTAGCCGTACGCCTGCAGCACGTACTCCTGCTTGGCCATGCAGCCGGTCCAGATGCACGCCCACATCCCGACGACGCCGTGCATTGGGGACGCGTGGAGCGGGTCGTCGATCTTGAGCTTGAGCCACAGCATGCACGTGGCCTCGAACACGCACGCCCCGAGCGCGGCCCCGATGATCGCGGCCCACGGCTCGAGCACGTGCGCACCGGCGGTGATGGACACGAAGCCGACGAGCACGCCGTTGCACACCGCGATCAGGTCCCACGCCTTGTGGCGGAGGAAGCTCAGGCCGAGCGCGGTCATGGCGCCGGCGGCGCCGGCGAGTGTGGTGCACACGGCGGCGCGGCCCATAACGGTCGCGGCCGCCGCCGTGTTGATAACGAGGACGGACCCGGGGTTGAAGCCGTACCTGTGTGTGTGTGTGTCCGTGCGTGTGTGTGCGTGTGTGTGCGTAGGTGGGTGGCGAAGGCGGGCTCGGGTCCCAGGTCTGCCAACTGTGTATGTGGGTGTGGGTGTGTGCGTGTGTGCGTGTGTGGTGAAGGCAAGCTCCTTGCGTGTGCATGTGTGTGTGCGTGCAAGTGTGTGTGCAGCGGAAGCCGTACCAGCCGAACCACAGGAGGCAGGTGCCGAGCACGACGAGCGTCGCCGAGTGGCCGGGCATGTCGACCGGGTTGCCGTCCGAGTCGAAGCGGCCCAGGCGGGGGCCGACGAGGATCGCGCCCCACATGCCGGAGAAGCCTCCAGTCATGTGCACAACAGCAGAGCCGGCAAAGTCGATGAAGCCGGCGCCGAAGAGCGGGGCGCCAAACTCCTCGGACCGCCAGTAGCCGAGCCAGCCGGGGGACGACCACGCCCAGTGCACGATGACGGGGTATACCCACGCGGAGATGAAGAAGGAGTAGCCGAGGTAGGCGTTGAAGTTGAAGCGCTCGGCGACGCAGCCGGCGGGGATGGTGGTCGCGGTCGCGGCAAACGCCCACTGGAAGAACCAGTCCTGCCAGTGCACTGAGTACGTGCCGTCTGGCGCGACGCTGTTGGAGGACCAGTCAGTCGCGAAGTTGCTCAGGCCGAACATATTTGTTCCGATGAAGCCGTTGGCGATGGGGTTTGGGTTGGCGTCGATGCCCCCGGCGCCGCCGTACGCAAACGCCCACCTGTGAAGCGAGGGGAGCATGGCAGGGTGGGGTGAGGCGGGGTAAGGGGGTGGGGCGTGGGGATGATGATGATGAGAGTTTTACAATCCACTTATGGCGGTCACACGTACGGTTCCAAAGCTCCAGTGGGACTTAGAGAAACAAGGCTCGAGGCCCACAAAAGGGGGACACAGACAACTGACGCGTGGCAGCACCTGGAGAGGAGAGCCCCCTGCCCGGCCCGTGACCCACCCGACGAGATAAAATGCGAGCGCCGACACCGCGGCGTCCAGGATTGTCGTGAGCAGTATGTTCATGGTGTTCTTGGAGCGGATTGCGCCGGCGCAGAGCTGCAGGTGTGTGTGCCAGGGTGGGTTCGTAAAAAAAAACTAAGCCAACGGTGACACAAAAGTGTTCAGGTCATGGATCTAGTGAGGAGTGAGGATGATGCTTTCATGGGAAGCAAACTGGGACACGGGCAGACACGCAACACCCAGGGTGTGCCACGGTATAATGGTGCTCCCCGGGCCATCCCATAGGTATCTTCTGCACTCTTAGCGTTGCCTCAGCCAGTGGCGTAGCCAGTGCACGCCGTGTCCGATTCCACACTTTTATCGGTGGCTGTTTGACAGGGCACCGCGCAGGCGAAAGGGCAGGACCCATTGGTCAGCCTGAAGCCTGCGCCCACGGTGTGAGCCGTAGGCCGCCTCTGGGGACAATGTGTGTGTGTGTGAGCCGCCATGGGCCTCCATGCATCTCAGTCACTGACACGTGCACCCCACCCAAGATGCGACGTATCTAGCACGCACACGATGTGACGTAACTTGCACACACACATGCGCGCTCGCTTGCCGGGCAGCTTACCATAGCGAAGCCTGCATGCATGATAAACACAAGGGCCCCACAGAGGACAAGCATCATGGCATTCACGCCCTCGGTGAGGCCGTAGACCGTGGAGTCAAGGCCCGCGACCTGTTCCTCGAGCGTCGCCATGTGGACCTGCGACGGTGGGAGGGGCAAATAATTCGCTCAATTCGCCAAGCGCACTGCGCACGTGCAGGCTATCTGTAGCTGAAGGCACCGCACCTGGTGCCCCCAGGGTGCAGGGAGTGGCGTTGGAGAAGGGGCGTTCAGACACACGGGCCATGTGTGTCTGGCGGTGTGGGCGCAATCCCCTAGGGGCTGCATCTCTGCCGACGTCCTTCACTGCATGCATCGTTCATCCTTCGTTCACTGTCTGGCTTCAGTGCAGGTATGCATACACTGTGTCGGCAGAGCGCCAATCATTTTTGTTTTGTTTTCATGATTATTTATTGCAATTCGGGTTTGGGATCATGATGATGAGAGTTTTACAATCCACTTCTGGCGGTCACACGTACGGTTCCAAAGCTCCAGTGGGACTCAGAGAATCAAGGCTCAAGGCCCACAAAAGGTCAAGCTACAAGTAGCCCACGGTAACGCCATCCACACTTGGTGGCGGGCGCCAAGCAAGCAGCACCGCTGTGCAGGCTGCACACCCAGCCCCTCAAATGGCCAGAGGGCGGACCCAAGGTATAAAACCATGAAGGGACCAAAAAGCCCTCCCCCAGACCACCGGAAGCGGGGCTAGTAGCACACCCGCCGCAGCACTCTACTCAGCGACCACACCGCACCCGCCACCGCACGCGTGTGGCGCCACCTCCCCTTCAAAAACACCCCAGAGGGAATGCCATCTAGCAAGCAGGTGCAGGCACCCGCTCGCCGTCAACGACGAGGCGCGCGCGGTGGAACTGCGCCCGCTTCCCCGCAACCTTGGCGACGAGGAAAGCGGGCCACAGCGCCTGGTGCTGCGCCTCCTCGCGGTCACTGAGGACGTCGAAGACTGCAGTCGAGTCCACGCAGCGGCGCAGCTCGTGGCGCCAGCGCACGACAGTGTCGGCCACGGCGTCAGACGCCACGGTGAAGAGCACACGCAGCACACACATCATGATGATGATGATGATGAGAGTTTTACAATCCACTTCTGGCGGTCACACGTACGGTTCCAAAGCTCCAGTGGGACTTAGAGAATCAAGGCTCAAGGCCCACAAAAGGTCAAGCTACAAGTAGCCCACGGTAACGCCATCCACACTTGGTGGCGGGCGCCAAGCAAGCAGCACCACTGTGCAGGCTGCACACCCGCCCCTCCAATGGCCAGAGGGCGGACCCAAGGTATAAAACCATGAAGGGACCAAACAGCCCTCCCCCAGACCACCGGAAGCGGGGCTAGTAGCACACCCGCCGCAGCACTCTACTCAGCGACCACACCGCACCCGCCACCGCACGCGTGTGGCGCCAACTCCCCTTCAAAAACACCCCCAGAGGGAATGCCATCTAGCAAGCAGGTGCAGGCACCCGCTCGCCGTCAACGACGAGGCGCGCGCGTGGAACTGCGCCCGCTTCCCCGCAGCCTTGGCGGCGAGGAAAGCGGGCCACAGCGCCCGGTGCTGCGCCTCCTCGCGGTCACTGAGGACGTCGAAGACAGCAGCCGAAGGGTCCACGTCGCGCAGGTTGCGGCGGGAGCGCACGACGGTGTCGGCCACAGCGTCAGACGCCACGGTAAAGAGCACACAATCCACTCTCTGGCGGGCACGCGTTCGGTTCCAAAGCTCCAGCAGGACTTAGAGGAAGCAGTCCTGAAGACCTGCCGACAGAAAAAGGGGGGATGCCCCACGGAAGCGCCACCCACACGCGGTGGCGGGCACCAAGCAAGCAGCACCACAGTGCAGGCTCCACACTCAACCCCTCCAGGAAATGGAGGAAGGGCGGGACCAAGGGAGAAAAACATCAAGGGACCAAAAAGCCCACCCTCAACCCACCGGAAGCGAGGCCGTTGTGCACACCCGCCGCAGCACTCTGCTCAGCTACCACATCACAACCCGCCAGCGCACGCATGTGGCGCCACCTCCCCTCAAAAGAAACCATCCTCTCAGGGATCTAGGACGTCTTGTTCAGAGTGAGCCCGCCGTCCACTACTCCAACAAAGGGGTGGGTCGGGCCCACCACACCCGCCCACCCGCGCGGCATCCCGCCGCCCTCAGCAAAGGACGCCAGCGCGTCCCACAGATCCATCGTCGCCAGCTCCCCCGCCCGCTCAACCGCCACCGAGCGAGCAGGGGGCTGCACACCATCACGCGGGCACGTAATGCGCCACAAGTGGCGGCGGCCTCGCTCCATGGCGTCCACCACGAGCGCTGCCACCACCGCCCACACACCAGCACGCACCCCAGCGGGAGGCTGCAGCAGCCACACCTGGCAGCACGTGATGACCGGCGTAGGAGCAGGGAGGGCAGCAGCAGCCGCCACCACCACCGCCTCCGCCACCGGATCATGGATTTGAATAGCATTTTGCAAAAAAAATGATGATGCTTAACAAGGGAGGATGCTCCGCAGCGTGATACTACTACACATTGACCGCCCCTAAGCAGCAACAAGGTATTGTGTGCATAGCTTACTCAAATCACTCCGACCCCCGACCCCTGTGACAGCTGTGACCCCTGTCGGGCTGCTGCTGGCCCCAGATGCAAGTGATCGATAGGCAGGCACAACTGACAGGCCGTTGCCAGCAGCAGGGGTGGCAGGTGGGGGCTGTGTGTCTCGCTGCGCACAACACGCGCTGCCCCCCCTCTTCTCCCACCCCAGGCACCTGGAGCATGGACGCCGGGCAGTGGTTTTGTTTTCGGGCTTTCTAATGATTATTTAGGGGCCATATGACTGAAAAACAAGCGCCATGGCTCCAAATCCGGCTCCAAACATCCAAGAACACTGGTGCCGGGCAGCTGCGGCGTTGGGCGCGCTGCACACGGCTGCCGGCGTGCTGTCAACGTAAGGGTGAGCGGGGGGCGGGGGGGGGGGGCACGGTACGCTCTACGGGCCTCTGCATTTGGGTTAAAGCATCTAGCCAGCTTCCACCACCAGGCGGGGCCAGGCCGTGTGAGCCGGCAGGTGGTATCTCGATGACGTTTAGGAGATATCTCACCCCATGCATAAGAGCCCCCCCGACCCGCCCTCACACACTGCTGCTTCTACACTTTTATGCGTACGCGCGACGATCATGCAGCGGCATCCCTGCCGAGCACACAGGCGGCCGCCAGGAAACGCCTGCACCGTGCCATGTGTGGGTGTGGGTGGGTGGGTCCCCCGGGGGGCAGTTCAGCCGCCCCACACGCGACCGCGACGTTGGAGATCTCCAATCCCCATTTCATTTTCGCCTGTAGAAGTGGAGGTCGTAGGGTCGGTTCCCCTGGCGCCCTCTTTCACCTGGGGTTGACCGGGATAGCCTGGGATCGATCAGGATCGCCTGGGGTTGACGGGATCGCCTGGGATCGCTCCGGGACTGAGGTTCATCTCCAGAGTGGACCAGCGCGCCACACGCCTTGCCCTCCTCCTCAGGCTCGCTCGAGGAGGGCCACCCGCTAACGCCATCATCGCCATCGCCACTACCGCCCTTGGGGCCTCGGTGGCCGTGGCTGCTGCCACCACCACTGAGGCGGGCTGCGTGCCAGTGCTTCTTCAATTGGGCGGTTAACGCTTACATATGGCGGTCTCTGGACGGAAGGAATTCATTGATTTTTTAGGGTTGACCACTTGATTTTTTTTTAATTGTTTTTGCCTTTTCCTGGGAGCGCAGCCTGCAGCTGCCGGTGCCTGGGCTGTAAGAATTAATAAATTGAGATCAATTGAAAAGGCACTGCTGCGAGCTGCGGCTGCAGCGAAAGCGCGCGCGCACAGCAGCGCCGGTTTACAGGTTTACAGGACGCTTCCGCAGGGCGTGGTATTGAGGAGGGCTGACCAAACACAACAGCAGCGCCGCATTGCAGCGTTCGCTCTTTGTCGCGATCCAGCCTCTGCCACAGCTGCTGTTACCACAGGTCCACAGGTCCACACTGCGCAGGAACATGACCATCGTGGACAGACACAGCCTCAGCATCGACCAGATGCGGCATGCTGCGACGTGGCATGGGTGGCCTGCTTTGCGTGTTGCTCACCTGTGTGGGGGGCAGAGCGGAAGCTGGGGGGGGTTGAGCGCCAGCGGCAACACCGCATGCGGCGGGGCACCCGCCACGAGGACGGCCACGGAAACAGACTGCTCCGTGTGGCCCGCGGGTTGGTAGACTGGCTGGCGCTTGCGCGGCCTCGCGAGCTCTCCTTGTAGAGCCCCCCTCTAAACTTCTCGTCTAGGCTTTTACTCAAGGGGCCCGGGGTCCTTGAGGCGCGTACATCAAAACCAAGGCCTGCGGGAGGTGGTGCGACCCAACACCATTCCCTGCCCAGCCGTCAAGGCCGCACAGCGCCTAGCCGCTGCCACACACACTCGCACACACACGCACACACACACACACACACGCTTCGTCAACACACACGCACACACACACACACACACACACGCTTCGTCAACACACACACGCGCGCACACACACACACACACACACACACGCTTTGTCGACAGACACATGCACACACACACACACACCAGGGGTGTATTCGGGGGCATGCCACTCATCGGTTTTCCAGGAGAGGGCCTCCCTGACTCATCGGCTTTCCAGGAGAGGGCCTCATGGACTCATCGGCTTGCCATTTTTTCCCGGGGCCTGCGCCCTTGGACCCCCGCTGTCCGTAGTCTTCTGTTGCCGTGATACGGTCTCTCACACAACTTCCTCAGAGTCAGAGACAGCTTCGTGGCTTCATGCCGTTCATGCCGTTCTCTCTTAGAGATTACCTACGTCAGACACGATAGTGCCCCTTCCACTCTCTCACTCACATCCCCACTAGCTGCATGTGCGTCAACGCGAAAATCACCACCATGATCAATCAAATTTAGAATTATTCCGAATCAAAATAAATAAATAAATCAGGCCCTGAGGGTGCCCTGTGGGGCCAGGAGGCGACAACAGGGAAAACAGTAGACAGCGCAAAGGCTTTAGCGCTTCTTAAGGTCAATGAGGGGAACTCGTCTTCGTCGGACTCGAGCTCATCAGGCTCACCAGCGTCCTCCTCCTCAACAATGTTCCCCTCAACATCAAACGCGACCGCCGGGTCGACGTCCTCCAGCCCCTCCTTCTCCAGCAGCCTTGCAGCCTCGTCCAGATCGCGACCAAGGAACGAAACCTGCACGCGGCTCACCTCCTCGACCAGCCTCTTCAAGAGGCTGGGGGGGGTGACTCCCTGAGACTGCAGGGAGGCACCGGACAGCTTCTCTGCAGCCTCGTTGATCAGGCTGTTGTTCTCTGACTCCCTCGGGCCGGTGAACGACTGGGCAAGGTGCCAGATGCGGAGCAGGGAGTCCACCATGAGGATCATGAGGCGGCTGCGGAGGCGGTTCTTGAGGATGCGGTGGATGCTGAAGCCACGCTCGACCTCGGCGGTGTGCAGAGCCATCACGTAGTACACATTCATGAGTAGGATGATGTTGGGCACCATGAGAGAGTCGGAGCTGCGCGCAATGAAGCGCCACAGGTTGAGCATAGTTGCCGAGGGGGTGAGCGCCAGCCCGTCCTTGATGACGGTCTTGACATGCTTGAACTCAGTGTCGAGCGTGGCCATGAATGACTCGCCGCGCGCAGAGAAGGGAGAGCTGGGCAGCCCATCCCCGGACCAGAAGTGGTCCTTAAGCTGCTGAAAGGAATCGTTGCCGAAGTCATCTAGCTCTGCGTGCCCCATACCAATGTACTGAATTGGGTCAAAGATGGTGAAGCAGGCCAGAATATCAAGGGAGGGGTCGTCGTCGAAAAAACTCTCCTTCAGGCTCTCAATGGCCGCGTCAGCAAAATCTGCTGCAAACTTGTATGTGGTGGTCATCTTGATATTGCCCTTGAAAAACTTGACCTTGGCAGGTGGTGGGGCGCCTGAGGTGGTGGGCGGGGTCCACACCCCGTCATCATCGACGTTATCAACTAGACCCTTGGCAGTTGGGCAGGTCTCAGCAGAAAAAATGTTAGGTTCTTAAAAACGTTAAGCTGGGCTGGGCTCAGGTCGAGGGGCTTAATGCTGTTGCTCTGCAACGCCTTGGAAAGCTTATCGACAGGGCTCAGCAAATCGATCTGTAGAAACAAAAAGACTGCCTGCTCATAACTCAAGAGCTTCGACAGAACGAGCCTAGCCTTTTCCCACGTCTTTGAGCGCGTCGACACCTCATCGGGGCAGTCCTTCCTAAGGGTCAGGTATTCACTCAAAGCGTGGAGGTTGAGGCGCAGAACCAGCGTGGCTTCCTTGCGAGACCACCAACGCATTGTCGTAAAATTCGGAAACTTCAAGCGGGTCAGATTGGGGTAGTTCTTTTTGGCAAATAACTCCCACTCGCTGGTCCTCTTGACGCTCTTGCAGAACAGGTGGTGCACGTTGGAAGTAATAGTGTCAAGTGCTTTGCATGCTGTGGTAAGGGTGGTCTGAGTTCTGGTGGTAACATCCACCATAACAAGTGCACACCGGTGCGCGACGCAATGGACAGTAAGTAGGTAGGGGTTCATCCGCCTACGCTTTGTCATAACGCCATTGCGCCAGCCAGTGAACACGTTTGCGCCGTCGGTGCAGAAGCCGACCATGCGGCTGCTGTCCAGTTCCAGCACCTCCATCACCTTAATAAGAACATCGTGGATAGAGTCTGCACCGGCTTGAGACAGCTTCACAGTACATAGGTACTCTACTGTCGGCTCAAGGAGCTCGGCACAGTACACAACATAGATTAGAAGGTGATCCTCGGTACTGCAGTCGGTACTGCCATCAACCATAAGCGTAAAACAGGGGGCAGCTCGAATTTGTACGAGCTGCCGGCTCAGGAGGACTGAGGAGAGGGTGAGTACGCACGCCGTAAAGTACGACCGATTGTTGTACTTCGCGTTAATACTGGTGTTGCCAGCCTTGGTGAGCGCACCAGTAGGCTGGCAAACTTCAGGCCTGGAAGCAACTCTGTGCAGATCCACAGGGCACCCATGAGCAGAGTTGGTAGCAGGCCTTTCAGGACCTCGACGGAGCCACCGGCTTCTTCACCTTGGCGTCCACAGCATCCTTGTGCTCGTCACACTTGGAGTGCTTGGTGAGGTCGCTGAGGGAGTACACGCTGGCATTGCCAGCAGCGTACGACTTGTTGCTGTTGGCGCCGTAGATCTCGCGGCAGACGGAGCAGCCGACGAGCACCGCGCCGTTGGTGGCGAGGTTGATGGCGGTGGCGATGAAGATGAAGGGGAACATCTTGATCCACGACTTCTGCGCCTCGGAAGATGGCGGCTTCTTCTTGACGCTGGTGGCGATGGGGGTGGCGTCGATCGTGGGGCCATCAGCCGCGGGGGTGGCCGTGGGGGTTGCCGGAGGGACGTCCTCGTGAGGCGGGTGCTCGGGGGCCTGGGCGGGCGCGGCCGGGGCAGCGGCGGCGCGCTTGGCCTTCTTGAGCTGCTTCGCCTCTGCAGTGGTAGTGAGGGGGGTGGGGCGGGCTTTAGAAAGAGGCGGGGCAGGGGGGGCTTTGGAAAGAGGCGCAGTAGGGCAGGGCAGGGCAGGGCTGGACCCAGGCTTGAGGCGGGCTGGGTGGAGGCTGGCTTGAGGTAGTCTGGGTGGGGGCTAGAGGCTGGGTGAGGGAGGCTGCAGGAGGAGGGAGGGCGTGGAGGGGGGGGAGGGGCATTTCGATTTTGAATCCCCCCATGCACCATGCGCGCACCCCCCATGCCCATGTGACACTCACGTGACGCAGCCTTCAGGTTGCTGGCCTTCATGAGGTCAAACGCGTTGCGCTTCTTGGGCTCCTCGGCCGGCGGGGGCACGAGCTCGACGTCGTCGTCGACCAGCATAGGGGACGCGGGGTTGTCGTCGGGCGCACGCACGGGCGGTGGCCCGTCGGGCGGAACAGGAGAGGCCATGAGCCGATCGGGTAGCTCAAATACCCAAAGCCGATGAGTCCGATCGGTTTGAAGTGGTCATCGGCTTCGCCGATGACAGGCCCTCCGGGCCCTCACACTTATCGGTTTTCCCGATCCCACCCCAAAACACTCATCGGTTTTGCGTCCTTCGGTCGCCCTGTTCATCGGAATCCGATTGGCGGTTTCACCCCCGACACACACACATGCAAACACACACACGGACACGCGCACGCACACACACACACACACTCACACAACACACACACAGGAGAAGGCCCTGGTCGAGGCCTCGCAGCGCCTCGCAACTGCCGCTGCTGCCATCACACACACCCACACACAGGTTCCAGGTTCTGGCACGAGTTGGCTGACTTCCTTGTCGCCTGTTTTGAGACACGCACCACGTGCACAGCAATCGTGATGGCAGATGGCATGCTAGGCTCTAATTTTGACAGCTGCCGGCCTCTTTGCGAGGGCCTAATGCGCCATCAAAGGCGTCTGACGGACTGTAAAATTGACCACACCACACACCTGCGGCGGAGGTGACCACACCACACACCGGCGGCGGAGGTGGCGAGGCGCTGCGAGGCCTCGACCAGGGCCTTTTCCCGTGTGTGTGTGGGGGGGGGGGGCTCGATTAACGGAGGCGCGTTCTCGTCGCCGAGCCCTGGACCCAGCAATGCGGCGCTGCTGGTGACGAGGATCTCCGTGCCGCTGACGAGCGGGGTAAAATACGACTGGCCCGGCTCCTGCTAGACTGCCCCTCGGTGGAACACTTCAGGAGCGGCTTGCCCGGCGCTGCCATGGCTTGGCGAGTAGCCGCGGCGCTGCCGCGGCCCGTGCTGGGAGACGGCCCTTATCCTCCCCCCATGCAGGACGCCATGCGGCACCGATCTCGACGAGTTGATCGACGAGCGGAGGAGCTGGCGCCGTCAATGCATGCTGGACATTGGTCAAGATGGCTGCCCGTGGAGGCGGGCTACCATCACGGCCTCAGCGGTGGCGACCGCCGAGGCAACACAGAGTAAATCCGCTTCACCAATCGCAGCGTTCGTCACCGCGCTCATCCTCGGGGTCGCTCGTCTGCCGGTGACTGGCGTTGGAAGGTCGTCAGGCAGCCTCCATGACAACTCTGTCGTCCATGCACCCCTGGAGGGTGGGACCTGGCCATGCATGAGGCATGGGGCGCCGGCTGAGCCCCATGCAAACGAGAGCTGGAAAGCCATGCACTGCCAGGCGGGGACCGTTCCAGTCAGCGCCAGTCGGCTCTGCCGGCTTAACTGGCCACAAGGCCACTACTGTGACCCTGAGGAAGGTCCTTTCCTATATGCTCCTTGCCAGACATGTCTCTCAGAGACCGCTGTTTGGGGTAGTCTAGCCGGCGGGAGCGGTAGTCTATCGGCCGGGAGCCGGCGGTACTCTAGTACTTAAGTGTGCTGGAGTATTGGCAGGTGTCTCTAGTAGAAGAGTAGCCTGCTTAGCTGGAAACCCCGTGTTACTGTTACTGTGTGTGTGTGTGTGTGTGTGTGCACGCGCGCATGTGGGTGTGGGTGTGGGTGGATGTGTGTGTGTGTGTGTGTGTGTGTGTGTGTGTCTCAAGTGGCTGCCTTCACGGCGGCGGCGGCACAGGTGTGTAACAGTAACAGTAACACGGGGTTTCCAGCTAAGCAGGCTACTCTTCTACTAGAGACACCTGCCGATACTCCAGCACACTTAAGTACTAGAGTACCGCCAGCTCCCGGCCGATAGACTACCGCTCCCGCCGGCTAGACTACCCCAAACAGCGGTCTCTGAGAGACATGTCTGGCAAGGAGCATATAGGAGAGGACCTTCCTCAGGGTCACAGTAGTGGCCATGTGGCCAGTCAAGCCGGCAGAGCCGACTGGCGCTGACTGGAACGGTCCCCGCCTGGCAGTGCATGGCTGTCCAGCTCTCGTTTGCATGGGGCTCAGCCGGCGCCCCATGCCTCATGCATGGCCAGGTCCCACCCTCCAGGGGTGCATGGACGACAGAGTTGTCATGGAGGCTGCCTGAAGACCTTCCCAACGCCAGTCACCGGCAGACGAGCGACCCCGAGGATGAGCGCGGTGACGAACGCTGCGATTGGTGAAGCGGATTTACTCTGTGTTGCCTCGGCGGTCGCCACCGCTGAAGCCGTGATGGTAGCCCGCCTCCACGGGCAGCCATCTTGACCAATGTCCAGCATGCATTGACGGGCGCCAGCTCCTCCGCTCGTCGATCAACTCGTCGAGATCGGTGCCGCATGGCGTCCTGCATGGGGGGAGGATAAGGGCCGTCTCCCAGCACGGGCCGCGGCAGCGCCGCGGCTACTCGCCAAGCCATGGCAGCGCCGGGCAAGCCGCTCCTGAAGTGTTCCACCGAGGGGCAGTCTAGCAGGAGCCGGGCCAGTCGTATTTTACCCCGCTCGTCAGCGGCACGGAGATCCTCGTCACCAGCAGCGCCGCATTGCTGGGTCCAGGGCTCGGCGACGAGAACGCGCCTCCGTTAATCGAGCCCCCCCCCCACACACACACACGGGAAAAGGCCCTGGTCGAGGCCTCGCAGCGCCTCGCCACCTCCGCCGCCAAGGCGGCCGCACGGCTGCGCGACCCTTTGGAGCTCGCTGGCTGCCTCGAGGCGCTCGCAGTGGGCCTTGCCTGGGTCGCGTCGGCCGCGCCGCCGGGGGCCCCGGGCGCTACGGTGCTGCCGCTCGCGCGCGCGCCGCTGCCCAGGGACGCAGCACCTGCGGCCGCCGCTGACTCAGGTGCGGTGTGTATGTGCGTGTGTGTGTGTGTTGGCGCTGTGGTGCGGCCGCGGCGCTCCCTCGCGCGCGCCGCGGCGCGGGAAGGAGACGCAGCCACCGCGCCGCTGCTGACTCGGGTGGGAGTGTGTGAGGTTGGGGGGGGGGGGACTGCTGGCGTCGCGATGCTGCCGCGCGCCGCGGCGCAGGGCCGCAGCCGCTGCTGACTTGGGTGGGCGTGTGTGTGTGTGGGGGGGGGAGGGGTTGCGACGGTGGTGGGGGGTGGCGCTGCGGTGTGGTGCTGCCGTTTGCGCGCGCGCCGCGCCGCGGGGACACCGCACCATCGGCCGCCGCTGATGCAGGTGCGGTGTGTATGTGTGTGTTGCGTGTGTGTGCTAGCGCTGCGGTGCTGCCGCGGCGCTCCGCGGGGACGCAGCCACCGCGGCCGCTGCTGACTTGGGTGGGAGTGTGTGTGTGTGTGTGGGGGGGGACTGTTGGCGCCGCGGTGCTGCCGCGTGCGCGCGGGACACCATCATTGCCCATCGGCAACGAGGCAATACACCCTAAACCCTAAAACCCTAAACCCTAAGCCCTAAACTATAAACCCGCAAACCCTAAACCCTAAAACTTAAACCCTAAAACCCTAACCCCGATGGCACAGGTGCGGTGTGTGTGGGGCTCGTTGTGGTGTGTGTGTGTGGGGGGGGGGGGGGCAGCGCTGCGGTGCTGCCGGCGCGGGGACCAGTGTTTCCGTTAGCCACCCCGCAAACCGACAAAGTGCACTTTCGGGTTGAGATTGGCCGATTCGGGCTGGCGCGTCGAGTTAAGATTGCAAGAATTCCGACCAGAAAAGTGTGGAAATCGGCATTTTCACACTTTTCCCGCCAAATTTCGCCTCCGTCGGGTCGAGAGGCCCGGGTTGAGCCGTAATTTTTCCAAGATTCTTTACGGAAACACCGGCGGGGACGCCACTGTCGTTGACTCAGGTGCGGGTGTGTGGGGCGAATGTGTGTGTGGTCGGGGAGGGGGGGGGGATACTTGCGCCGCCTTCACCCGCTTACTCAGCCGCAGCAGCTGCAGGTGAAAGCTCTGGTCTTCCACCACCGCACACGTGCTTTCTCCATGCTGCCCCCGTGCTGTCTTGCCTGCATACGGCCGCTGTCTCCCCCCACTGTTGGCCCGAGCTCGCGTGCCAACACACACGCACGCATACACCCACGTACGCACACGCAGGCGGCACTGCTCGGCGAGGCTCCGCACCAATACACACACACACACACACACACACACACACACACACACGCACACGCACGCACACACAGGCTCAGACCAGGGCGGCGGCACGGCATGGTCGGCGAGCTGCTCGCGCGCGTGGTGTCGCGGGGCCCCGAGATGGGGCTCGCAGCCGGGGGCGGCGCCGACGAGGTGAGAATCTCGGTGGTTTCTTTTTTTGCGAGTTGTGGCCGTTTTCGGCGGGGGGGGGGCGAGAGGCCCCCTCCCGCCCCCCCTGCAACACTCCGCCCCTGTGTGCGCGCACGCACCCACACCCCACCCCACACCCCCTCACCCCCAACACACACACACACACCGCAGAGTTCATGCGCGCGCTGGTCGGCCGCCCTGGCACGCGGCGCGGCGGCGCACCCTTGCACACGCACACGCATGCACCCACTCCCTCCCCACTCACCCACCTCGCAGAGCGCGTGCGCGCGCTGGCCGGCCGCCCTGGCGCGCGTCGCCCACAAGTAGAACCTCACTCCGCCCCTCTTCCCCCCTACCTCTGCAGAGCGCGCGCACGCTGGTCGGCCGCCCTGGCGCGCGTAACGTCGTCGCTGTTGGTGTCCACGCTCACGCACGCCCCCCCAGACACGCACACACACACACACCGAGTGTGTGCAAAAACACTGCTTGGCCGCCCTAGTGTGTCGCGGCGCTGCCATCACCCGATCTCGCACCTCGACGCTCTGCATGCGCACTCAGTAGCTGGTTCCGAGCTGGCGGCCTGCTAGTGACCACCCTCACGCATGCTCTCCCCCAACTGTGTGCACACACATTTTTTTTGCGCCCACGCTGGCCCACGCACCCACTCCGCCGCCCCCCCATCACCACCACCACCACACAGACACCACCACCACCACACACACACACCGCCCGCCACACACCCAGGGTGCGCGCGCGCGCTGGTCGGCCGCGCTGGCGCGCGTCGCGGCGGCGATGACGGCGCACCTCGATTATCTGTCCGCTGTGCGCGCACGCACCCACACCCCGCCCCTCACCCCTGACTCACCCATGGCCCGCAGAGCACGCGCGCGCTGGTCGGCCGCCCTGGCGCGCATTGCGGTGGCGCACCCTCATACACGCCCACGCACACACACACACACACACACACCCCTACACACACACACACACACCGCCCCCCCCCTCCCCATCCCACCCCGCAGAGCGCGCACGCGCGCTGGTCGGCCGCGCTGGCGCGCGTCGCGGCGGCGATGACGGCGCACCTCGATTCTCTCTCCGTTGTGCGCGCGGCCGCGGCGGCGGCGGGGAGCTCAGAGGCGCTCGCCATGGTGGCGGCGCTCACGGGCGGCGCGGCCGCGCGCGCGATCGCGGGCGCGCTGGCTGCGTGCGGCGAGGAGGGTGCGGGGGCGAAGCTGCGGGAGTCGGCGGCGGCGCTCGAGGCGTGATGCTTTCCTCTCTCATACGAGGGGCAGCAGGCGAGACAGGCAGAGGAGCTGTCGATGGTGTCGGCGTGCAGCAAGGAGGAAGCTGGGGCGAAGCTGCGGGTCATGGCGACGCTCGAGGCGTGATGTTTTCCTCTCATACGAGGGGCAGCGGGCGAGAGGCAGAGGAGCTGTTGGTGGTTGCTGCGCGCGCGGTCGTGGGCGCGCTTTCGGCGTGCGGCAGGGAGAGTGCTGAGGCAAAGCTGCGGGGTTCGGGGACGACGCCTGAGCCAGCATTGCAGATTGCAGACGCCAAGCACCTCCTTTGTTGGCGTTCTCCTCGACCCCTTTTCGGGATTGCTGCGTGCGCTGCCTCAGAAGGCAGCAGCCAGAAGGCAGCAGCCAAAGGAATCAACCAAGACGCCGGAGCCTTTACATTTAGTCGAGACATTTAGTTTAGAAGTCGGAGTGCACAAGCGGCTTACTGTACAAGACTGTAAAATCGACAACTGTGGTGGGCGAGCTATACGCGGTGCGATCGCACGATCGCATCGCGTGGTGGCCTCGTCCGCGTCGTGGAAGCTGCGAGCGTGCAGTACCACCCACCATGGTGGAGGCGGTCCCTGCCTCCCGTGGGCCGTCCGACGGGGACCCTGGGAGTGAGCCGATCGATCGAGCCGACTGTGTAGTCACCACCCGGCGGCACTTGGAACACAGAGTCGCCCCTGGCTAACCCCCCCTACTACCCCTTTGAATGGTAGCTAGCCTCGTTAGGCAGCTCCCTCAATCCCACGCCCCGAGGGTGCGCACTGTAAACTGTTAACTGTTAACTGTTAACTGTTAACTGTTAACTGTAAACAGTGAGCCGATGTCTTGACGGAAACGGCACCGGGCACCGCGGGTGCACACGAGTACGCTCCGCCTAGGAATTGCATAAGGCCATGCCTATCAGTACCTCGCAGGTGCAGACGAGTACGCCCCGCCTAGGCATTGCATAAGGCCATGCCTATCAGTACCTTGCAGGTGCAGACGAGTTCGCCCCCCCCGAAGATGCACACGAGTGCGCCCCGCCTAGGAATTGCATAAGGCCATGCCTGTTAGTACCTCACCCAATAGAAGAACCCACCCCTCTCAACCACTCAGCTTGGAGGGGGCGACGTGCTGCGGCGACTTGGTCGGAGTGCGTGCTAACGACGGGGATCCTAGGCGGGGGGGAGGGGCCCCCTGGTAGGCTGGCGCGCTGCGTGGCCTTGCGGGCTCTCCTTGTAGAGCCCCCCCCCTAGACGTGAAGTCTAGGCCGTAAATCACGCCCCGGGGTCCTCCGGGCGCGTACGTGTAAAACCTGTAAAACCAGGGGGGGGGGGGAGCAGACAATTACTGGGACTGTCCAACGCTCCCTCAAGCTTGCACCTGTTCTCACAGCAGCGCCGCAGCCGGTGGTGCGAGGTGGCGGCAGACATGCAGGCGGTGCCGGCGGCGGGGGTTGTTGAAGGGGCCTCGAGAGGGCAGTGGGTTGCACTGCTCGGCAGCAGTTCACAACAGAGGCTGGCACGCGTGAGGGTCTCGCCCTTCTTCTAGTTTTGCGATAAGCTGGGATAAATATCGTTCAGACCAAGAGCGTTGAACGTTGCCAGAATACACCAGAGTGCTGGCGGCAGCTCCCATGCAACACAAATTGTTAAAACAAAGCATGCATCTGGTTCACAGCACAGGCAGCCTGAAATCCAATCGTTATTTGAGGTGAAGATTTAGTGTGGATACAAGTCCGCAAACGACCCATCAAGACTCCCGCGCCTTTTGACGTGTCGCAACTCAGCATCGCAATCGATCCGCCATCCAACAGCTCAAACGTTGTACATCCGAGGTTTACTTCAGCACGACGCCTTGACTTCACCTACGCCTTGACTCCACCTGCGCTTCGTTTCACGAGAATCCCTTACGCCCCCCCCCCCCTACGCACTTGCCGACCACGCACCCGGTGTCCTCAAGCCCTGCCGCAGACGTGGGTGACGTTTGCGTGCCGCTGTATGGCGTGCCACATCCTCGCCCGCCTGCGCTGAACGCCCATGTGCATGATGTGTGAAAGCAGCCCAGCGCCGGCATGACCTGCATGGCCATGCCCATGCTATGCCATGCCATGGCTACACGCAAGCGGCCAGAGGTCACATGTGCGTGCCGTGCGTCATGCGCACCCCATGCGGCTCATCCCTGATGATGGCATCACAAGTGTTTTCGATCCTTGATCGAAAACAAAAGTCAAGTGACGACAAGTGCTGATGTTGCTGAGATTTAGTGTGAAGGAGAAGACAAAAATAAGAGCGGTGCTTGGCACCTAAGCTTCCGTCAGCTTGGGTCGCTAGCACCACTCAGGGGTATTTCCTCTACGCCGTGCCGCCCACCCATCATTTCATGATGTAGTCTTTTTTGTGCTGGCCAGCCACTGGTTGTGGTTTGTGTCATCACGGACACAGACATCACAAGCTTTTGGGGGCATTGTCACTGCCTGCGGCCGGGGGAGGCCAGACTCTGCCCGAGCCGTGACCTCCGTGGTCACGTGTGACTGGAAGGCCAAACTCAACCGTATGAAGGCAGCTAAGACAGACACATGACCCCCTTGCCCACTCCGCCTGCCCGTTTTCATGTCCTGCTTGCCTGTCCCCTTGCAGTTCTGTCATCATGGGCATCATCCAGTCGGTCTTCAACTGCGTGGAGAACATCGTCATGTCGGTCTTCAACTTTGTGAAGACGATCGTCCTCGCGATCTTCGACTTCATCGCCAACATTTTCAGGTCAATTTGGGGCTGCCTTCGGTCGTGTGTGGCGTTTCTCACGTGTCAGCGGAGTGCTGTTTAGTGCATCCACAAGCGCTGCACGACCAGGGGACACGCGGCAGTCGTCGCGCTGACGGTGCAGCCATTCAGGGCCAGTCGTGAGATGGTGCAGCCATTCAACTTCAGGGGCAGTTGTGAGATGGTGCAGCCATTCAACTTCAGGGCCAGTCGTGACATGGCGCAGCAATTCAACTTCAGGGGCAGTCGTGAGATGGTGCAGCCATTCAACTTCAGGGCCAGTCGTGACATGGCGCATCCATTCAACTTCAGGGGCAGTCGTGAGATGGTGCAGCCATTCAACTTCAGGGCCAGTCGTGACATGGCGCAGCCGTTCAACTTCAGGACCAGTTGTGAGATGGCGCAGCCATTCAACTTCAGGGGGCACTGGCGCGGCGGCGGCCGGTAGGATCTACGCCTGCAGCTGATGGTGGTGGTCCGCTCCAGGGTGCTCTGGGCACCACCACTCTGGGCGCCACTGCCTGGCTGAGGAGGCTGGCCATTCATCTCCAGGGCCAGCCGTCTTTAGGGCCAGCCGTCCTCAGGGCAGGCCGTCTTTGGGGCCAGCCGTCTTCGGGGCCAGCCACCACAACTCCGGGCGCCACTGCCTGGCTGAGGAGGCTGGCCATCACACGCGCGCGCGCGCCACACGCCCATGCGTGTGAGAGAGCGGGCCCCCTGTGCCCCCCCGAGCGCCGCCCATGCACGCAGCACACCACGTCGCACAACGCGTGCTTGTGCGCTGGGTCTTGCAGGGTCAGCTGCCGGCCCTCCTCCACACAACGGCAGCGGCGCAGCTGCAGGAGCCCTGCGCGCTGGCCGCGCTGCGCCGGCCCGACTGTTGACATCTCCATCGCGATGTTGGTATGCGCTGCTGCTGCTAGGAGGCATGCGCGGCGCAGCTGCAGAAGCGCTGCGCGCTGGCCGCGCTGCACCGGCCCGACTGTCGACATCTCTTCATCGCGATGTTGGTATGCGCTGCTGCTGCTATATGCCCAGCCTTGACTCCCTGGTGCCCCTGCATCGCCCCTTTGTCCAGCTGTGTCCAGCCTCGACTCCCTGGTGCCCCTGCATCGCCCCTGTGTCCAGCCAAAGAAGGCCTTGGGCCTGGCGCTGCTGCTCCCTCCTGCCAACTCTGGGCATGACAAGATGCTCAATCTCTGACCTTCACCGCACCGCTTGAGGCACCGCTTCACCGCACCGCTTCAGGCCTGCCCACTCTGGACATGGTCTGCCGTTTGATATCGATGTGGCACCACTTCATGCTTCTTCTCCCAGCTGCACACTCTCGATGAAAAAGTGCTCGATCTCGGTGGCGCCCTCCTCTGCCGCGGCCCACCTCAAAACCGCTAACATCAGCGGCTGCAGTGCCAGTGATGGTCCAAGGCATGCTGGATGCGGCTGCCAAATCTGACCGTCTTTGATGGCACGGAGGAGCAGGTGTTGGGGTGTGCGGCATAGAGCGGGCGGCGGTCAGTGCGGCTGCGGAGTTGGTGTGGAGGCAGGGGTGTCCAGCTGGCGACATTGAACGTAATCGCCGATAGGACGCGTCCCTACGTACGTGCTGTTACTTTTTTCAGTTGTTGCTGTTGTTGTTACAAAATTCTCAGCACATCATCTCAAGGGGTGGCAGCAGCACCGCCGTGGCTGCCAGCCGAGGTGGATGTGTTTGCATGCTGTGTGGGGGAAGGGAGGGGGCACCTACAGCTGGCCTTGCTTCCAAACGTGCACCTTGCTGTGGCTCGCTGCCTTCAGTGGGGAGGGGGCGGGGGGCGACCGGCTGTTGCAGCTACTGAGTTGTGCGAGCAAGCACCGCTGGCTCACTTAGGAGAAAGACAGGCACGCACGCAACACGTTCAACACCAGGCAGTGTCACGTTGGATCCACAGTTTAGCGATGTCAAGCACGCGCGTATGCCACGAGTGATGGCGGCATTGTTTCAGGTGCAGGACAAAGAGGAGGGTGAGGATGAGAAGTACGTCGACCTCGTAAAGAACGACCAGTCAGACAATGCCTGTGCCACACTGCTGGGAGCGCTCCCTGCTAGCAGGCAGGTTCAGAGCAAGGTAGATGGGGACCTAGGAGGGCGGCAGGCGGTTGCTGTGTGCGGGCCTGCAGGGTGCTGTGGTGCCGTCATCATCTTTTTCCCTCCTGAACACCCGACATATCAACTAACTTTTAGAGATTCAGAGTGGCAGAGATGCAGAGATGCAGGGCCCATGACTCCCCCTCCCCCTCTCGCTGAAGATTTGTGGCACGCGGTGATTTTATTTTGGCGGGCTCATCAGTCAAACAATCCACTGGATGGGCTGGGCTGCGTGGAAGGTCAGTACAGCCGGCATACATCCAAATGGCCTTGTAGAGCCGAAAAGGAAATCACTGACGCGTGCCAGCTGAAGCGCCTCGCGGATGATGCACACGGGCTGTTTGCGTCAAAGCCGCTAGCCCCAGCTAGCAGGCTCACACACCCATGCCCCTGCTGGTCATCGTCTAGCAGGCTCAAATGCTGCCCGTCCTCGGCCTCATCCTCCTTCGTCCACCGGTGGCCATCGACAACTGTGATGGAGGCGCCAGGATGTCCCCCCCCCCCCGCCGCCCTTGCGCCCATTTTAAGAACGCGCATCTCCTTATCGGGTCATCAAACGTCCGCGCCCTTGATTTGGGGCACATTGGTCGAGGTGGGGGGAGGTCGAAAGCGACAGCTGCCACATCGACGTCGTTTGACTGTGCATCCACAACGACACTGCCGGGCTCCAAACACTTGATCCCATATGGCCAGAGGAGGCAGCAAATGGATCATGATGTCTGGGCCAGTCGGGGATGTCGGGGCAGTAATGATAGTACTAGTGCTAGCTCAAAGGCATGGCCTTCTGGCCAGGCTCTCGAGGCAGTACTACTAGTACAAGTACCTTACGGGGCCTAGGCCTGGAGCTCCTCGAATAAATACTGTCGTGTACGCCCCCACGATTCTGTACACGTAAAAACGCGAAATCACGATTTGGGGCGTTAAGTTGACTGAAATCGACGAAAAGCGACCCCCGTGGACGATTAAACACTTTGTTTTCTACCCCCCCCCCCCCCCCCGCGGAGGCTCAGGCCCCGTGCGGTACTAGCTATAGATAATACTAACTATAACTACTGCGTGGCAGACACCAGCGTGGCGTTGAGGTTGGAGTGTGAAGGTCGAGGAGTGTGGGGAGATGACAGGCATGCTTGGAAGAAACGCGGCAACCGCAGTAGTGCATTAAATTTTCACAGCTACGCACTGGCTACGCACCGAATAATTCAGCCGCACGCGTGGCGCCAAGGTGAGCCATCACCATCACGCGCATACATGCACGCACACGTTCGGTTCGTCGACCAACCACCGCAACCACCGCAACAACCGAACCTGCAGCATCGTTCTGCGCCCAGCGCGCGCGAAATAACCTCGCTTGCAATGTCATAGCTAGCTGACCTGCAGGTCTGGGTCGGAATCCGCCCGACCGGACTAACGTCGGTGAAATTCGAGGAGCTGAATCCCGCTTGATTCAAGCGAAAAATCGCTTGAAAAGGGCCTCTTGATTCAACTAATAGATCAAGCGAAGGGGGCGCCTGAATCAAGCGGCCTTGAATCAAGCGGGATTCAAGCGACTCGCCTGAACGTTGCTTGATTCAAGCGGGATTCGCCCCTAGTCGGCCTGCTTGATTCAGGGGATTTTCAGGCGCCAAACATCCTCATTCCGGCTCGATTCAGCTGCAACTCAAGCTCTGATGTAGAACTGGGATTCAAACACGCATTTTTACAGATGGGGATAGCTTATCACTCGTTCTCACTCGCTCTCGACTGCAAGGATCAATGAGCACTTAAGTAAGACATGCACGCACCTGCAACTATCATCACTCAACAGTTTGGGGGAGGTTGGGGTGGGGTGGGACATCGCCTAGTCTGTGTGCCAGCAGTTGGGCATGGTGATCAAGGGGCGGGCGGGCAGTCAACTCCGCGGAGATGATGTCGACGCCAGTGATAGCGCCTCACCCGCAGCCGCCCGTGTCGCGCCCAAGGGGGCCTCGACCAGGCCCTTGAGCTCAATCATCTCAGCAAGGCTGCGCTCGGCGTGGGTCGCTCCCCTCTGCTCCTTCTTGCCCCCGGGGAAGAGGGGGTGGTTCTCGATCTTGAAAGCGATGAACGCATACTGGTAGAGCGTCACCTTGGGCGGCGCCATCGCCATTTTGAAAGAAGTGTCGATCTGGCCGTACTTGTCAAGAGCGTCCTTGTAGTGTGCCATGCTGCCTCGGTGCGGCGCGTTGCCGACCCGTATGCTGCAAACTGCGAGCACGCACGGTGGACGGCAGTGTTAGTGTGTGTGCCCAGCCAGCTGTGCGTGTCGGGTGCATGCGTGCTTTGGTCAGGCGTGTGCGGGTGTGTCGGGCGTGTGAGTGTGTCGGGCGAGCGGGCGTGCGCATCGTGCGTGTAGTGGGGGAGGGGGGTAGTGCGCACGCGTGCACAGAGGTGGTGGGAGAGGGAGGGGCTGCATACCGCGCGCACAGGTGGGGGACTGAGTGGCAGCGGGTCCAGTGCGTGCGTGGGCATCCCTGCGGAGTGCGAGCGCATGCACACGCCTGCTGGGCGCGCCAAACAGTCGGCCCCCGCATGGAGTGCGGGCCAGGTCATGCGCGTGAACCCATCTGTGCACCTTTGCAGCGTCGGCAGCCGCTTGGGCGTGCATGGCCAGGGGGTGGGGGGAACTGCGTAGGGGTGGGAGCGGCACAAGGTGGGTGGCCATGCAGACGTACATGCATGGCAGCCCCCCCCCCCTCCGTGCCTGATTCGCAGGCATCACAGGCCCACAACCACGTGCATGGTTCGGTGTGACAACCACGCACCATGAGTAGCGCGACGCCGCGGGGCGTACAGCGTAACGTCCTGCATGTAGCCTCATCAGGTCGCCTCCTGCCCAGCCCCCCGGATGACGATGGCCGTAGTGATGGTCATTTCCGCGACCAACGATCACGTGGCATGTTGGACCATGGTGCTGGGTCAGCTTGGACGGCAGCTTGACGCCCCGCCCCGCCACCTCACCACCTCGACCCCGCCCACGCGAGCCTCGCCACGTGGCGTCGACACCATGATTAAACGGTCATGCATGATCTCAAGCGGGCTAAAGAGCTCGCTTAAACAGTGATCAACAGAGCAAGCAAGTCGCGTGTTTGGACCCCACACCAGACACTCGCGCGGTCACCAACGACGCTGCCATGCGGTTCAAGGGGTGCCAA
>VFSX01000026.1:460365-590365 GCA_016618255.1 Chlamydomonas sp. UWO 241 | reverse complement strand
CGCCCAGCGCGGCCTCCGCCGCCCCCGTGCGGCTGGCTCACCGGAGCTCACCGTGGAGGACGTGCTGCTACACGACGCGCCGTCCCCAAAGCCGGTTTGGATGGATATGGGCGCAGATATCCTGCATGTGCTGTGCCCGCACGTCCCGCCCGTCCTGGCCCTGCTGTCCGCCACCCAGCCAGGGGCTGACCCAGGGGCGGGGCGCCTCGCCCCCTGCCTCCACCCCCCTTGTGCCCATGACCTCCCGGCAGGCCCGCTGCGCCGGATGGCGGTTGGGCTTCGCACACTGCGAAATCGTGCCCATGAGGCCGCTGCACTTTACACGGGCCTCCATGTTGCAGCACCTCCCGCTCTGGGGCAACCCGCACTTGCACATCGACCGCCCTTCGGGGTCGCGCCCGGGGGGGTGGCCCGTGCCACTCACCGTTGCCCCAGCCCCCCCCACTCCTCACAAGGTGATCATCGCTCGCATGATTGCGGACTCCCAATCGGGTGCGATCGCGGAGGTCGTCGCCACAGGGCTCTGCCCCGCTGTTTTGGGCGGCGCCACGACCCTCGGCGCGGCGGTCGCGACCCGGACGGGGGTCAGCGTGCAGGCCGGCCTGATGCTGATGGCGGCGATCCCGGAGCTGTGCCGGGCTGGCGCGACGGCGGGCAGCGGGGACGCCGCCGCCGACGCGCGTGACGCCACCCGCGAGGTGGTCGACTCGCTTGGCTGGCGGGCGTCTGCCGACGGCGTGGCGGCGCCGATCAGCCTAGCTGACCACCCGGCGCTGCGGGTGGGGCGGGTCACCCAGCAGCTGATGGCCCCGTCACGGCGGGTGCGCGCGGGGCGGCAGGGGGAGTTCGTTGACAGCGCTTTTGAGGGCGACGCTGCGGGGCCGGCCGACGCAGCGGAGCGGGCAGTGGAGGTGGATGCGCTGAGGAGGGCCATGGATGGCCTCTGGCGGGTGCTGTGGGTCAACCAGTCCAAGGAAACCTACTGGCGGCTGGCCGCCCACGGCGTGCGGCGCGCGAGTGGCCACGACGTCGCCCCCCCCCCCGGGGGGGCACTGCCCGTGCGGCTGGGCCCCGTCGCCGGCCGCGCCCAAAGCAGCCCAAGCGCTGCAGGCGCGGGAGCACTACTTTTGGTCCTGCCCCGTGGCAGCGTCAGTCATCGCGGAGCTCCTCCTTGGCCTGGGGCTCCCGGTGGCCGACGGGCCCTCTCGGGCTGACGTTTGGCTCCTGCCCCCCCCCCGGCTGCGGTGGTGGCCAGAGGGCTGCACGCTGGGGCATGGGCGGTGGTGTGCGCAGCGGCAGTCGACGCCATGGAGCGTGGCCGCCGCCGCATGTGGGCAACCGTATTGGCGCCACCATCGGCCGGCCTGGGCCGCACCCCAGCCGGAGATGCGGCGGCGGTGGTAGTGGCGGGACGCCGCACAGCGGCGGAGTTCTGGAGCCTCCTCCAGGATTTTGTGGGGGTCGGCCGCGTCCCGGCCACATGGGGGGTGCTCCCGAGCAACCACCCCTTTTTTGGCTGCCTGCCTGAGGGGGAGGGGCAGCGCACGGTCCTGAACCGGCCGGTCACCCATGCCTGCTACTCTGTAGGTGTGGGGCGCGGCCACCTGCCCTGACCCGTGCTCTGGGTCAGGGCAGGGGAGAGGTGGGAGTTTTTGTCATTGCTAGGGGTGGCGGCCGTTTGCCGCCCCGAATCTGGCCAAAACGACGTGACGTGTGGTGATTTGGTCAGGGGGACAAGCATGACCCCTGGGGTGTCGCCGACCACGGGAAAACTCACGCGTGGGCTCACGAGAGAGTCACGCGTCACGTCGTCTAGGCTAGGTGCGGTCCGCATGGGCGGCCCCTGTAGCATGGTGAGCCTCCCAACTCTCCCCCCCCTTCCCCCCCCACCCCTGCCCTCCCGCGGGTGGGCCGGGATACCCGGCCCAGTTCTCGCCCGCCCTATACTTTTTATGCTTTTGTTGGTGCAGGCCCGGCCTGTTCAGAGGGGGGTGGGCACATGCCCCCCCCGGTCCTGTCCCTCCTGTCTTTCCGTTTTCCCCTAACTAATTTTAGTTAGGATGTGCCCCTCACCGAGTCCTTCTGTGCCTCTCCCCACGAGGGGGGGGCCTGCGAGAAGCTCAAAGTCGTGCTCGGTGCAACTCAAAGGGGTGGGCATGTGCCCAGAGCCAGGTTAAGGGTGGCAGGTTTCAAGTCCTGTGTGCTGGTTGAAATCCCAGTTAGAAATCCCCTTGAACGTTAGAGGTTGCGGCCCGGCTTTTCATCCTTTTTTGGGCCACGTCTTGGCCGCGCTCCCTCCCGCGAGAAGGGGTTCCGTCCTTAACTGCCCACACCCTCCGGGGTGTGCGGCGGTGCTTCCTGCCAAATTGGCGGGATATGCGAGTGTCCAACCATGTCCAGTGCTTTTGTGTGGGGAGGAGCCTAACTATATGTGTGTACTCCCCGGGGTATTCCAGGCAGACCGGGGTGTTTTTTGGCTTCAGGGTCCCTGACTTTTTCTGGTACAGGTTTTGCCTCTTTGCAGGACCCGCTTACACGACGCAACCCTCCAGCGGGGGGCAATGCTACTTTTGTCAGGGGGAGGGAGAGGGATGGTGCTGAGGCACCCCGGGCCGTGAGGGACCCCGGGGGTGGCGGAGGAGTTGAGGTGGGAACGAGTTAGGGGCGTGCCGCCTCAGTGTTTGTCGAGTGTGGACGTGGGCTCGCAATCCCGCACCTGGCTCTCAGAACCGTGTGGGTAGTATTTCTTTGCGGTTCGTCACGACGGGGGAGTGTGCTGGGGGGTTTGGTGTGCGCCTCGCTGGCTGTAGAAGTAGCTTTGGGTCTGTGTTTTTACTCAGGGTCTAGGCGCCCCCGTTGTGTAATGCAAACGACGACGACAAACCCGGCAAGGCGGAGAAGCTACAGCTGCTACTGCATCAAGAATGCACTGAATACACTGAGCACTTGTACCAAGGTAGTGTTCCCCCGGGAGTGTCCACATGCGCCTCGTCGATCTCAAGCGCATCTTGCGGGTTGCCCCCCCCCCCCCTTGGGGTGCGGGTTTGGCACACTGTCGAGCGGCCTTGCGTAATCAGCTCTGTTCACCCTCTGGAATGCCCCAACACACACACACACCCATACGCAAATGCGTGCGAGTGTGTGTGTGTGTGTGTGTGTGTGTGTGTGTGCACGCATGTGCCCCGCCCATCATTGCTGCACGCCCACGACCCCGCCACCAGCCCTAGAGTTGACGCCGTGCCCCTGTAAACTCACTCCACCCGTGCCACTGCCTGCCAGCGATTTCTACCTTCTCTACCAAGTACAACCTACTACATGAACAGAATGAGGTCCCCTATCACCAGAAGCCAGCGATCCCAGTCAGGTGCTTGGGCACTACGCACCGGTTGGTGTCCCTGAATGTGGCATCCACGATCACCACTGCCACGCGATGTCGGCCCACACTGTGTGCTGCGTCTGCGGCAGGCTGAACGCGTCACAGTCAACGCCTGCTCCGGGAAGCTGCAGACAAACGTGGTCCTGTGACGGTTACACTCTTGGCCTTTATGACTCAACTGCAGACCTCAGCTGCAGGCCATACAGGTGCGATTGTGAGGAGCTTTCAAGAGGGGCGTATGGTGTGTGAGTGGGTGGACACTCCTGGAGGGCAACCAATGGCAACGCGGTCACCTCCTTAGCTTCGCTACTAAAGAGCTGCCATACATGGCTGGCAGGCACCATCAGGCAGTGGCACGGGTTTCAAGAAAAATCCAGGCAAAGTCTATATAAATTTCATTCGAAGCTACCAATCGGCGGGGCCTGAGTCGCTGCCGTCTGTGTCGGCGCGTCAGACAATGCCCAGCGCCTTAATCTCATCTGCACCCCTGCCCTCCTGCTCTCGTCTAGAAAACCCAGCCCCTTCATGAGATGACCGTCTGCTGCAGCGCGTGCGTGATGCCAGAGGCAATGGCGGCATGTACCTCGGCTTTGATCTCAGCGCTGCTCTCACCGAGTATCTTGAGTGTGCTTGTCCAGTGCTTGCCGCGAAATATTTTGTGACGGCGTCAGTGCCAGACCCCATCAGCACCAGCAGGGATGGCAGCGATGGTGGCCGCGTTCGCAGCGTATCCTGTCTGCAGACACGAATCTCAGTGTTTCTACAACCTGCTCTTGAATCTGAGCCGAAGAGCCAGGCCCCAGCAGCTCCACGAATCGCGGGACGGACCGGCGGCAACGATTGCGACTGCATTCGCCCCATTCTTAGCGAGGTGCATCAGTGATCTCGTCGCCGTGTACTGCGTCTCAGCTGGCGTGCTAGCACCCAACAGCCTGATCAGTTGAGGGATGACTCCAGCAGCAGCGACCAGGCCTAGGCCGTCTGCAACGGATTGGTTGCATATCGATGCAATCCTGGCAAGCGCCTCGGCCTGAACCGGCCGAGAGGCGGCTCCGAGGCTGCGCACAAGGTTGTCTAGCTGAACCTGCAGGTCCTGATGGGAGAGAGGGGGCGTCGTGCGCGGCGTGACTGGCTGCGCAAGGGGCAGGCGGAGGGGATGTGCATGACGGTGAGCATGGCCGCGATGCGTGGTGCATGGGCATGCATGGCTCTGCGGTGCATGGCATGCTCTTATGTGCAGCACGGGCATGCATGACATGCTCTTATGTGCAGCAGGCTGGTCCTGGACTGGTCCACTGATCTGAGTAGGCATGGTGTGCAGGCTCTCAAAGCCAGGCATGCGCTGGGCGCTCACGTCTGAAGGTCATCATCATCAGTGGGGGCTGTGTGTGCATGGTCTGCGGTGTGAAGTTGGTGTGGGTGTGTCGTGTGCACGCGTGTGGTGGTCTAGAATTTTTGAAGCTGGGCGTGTGGCCTCACCAGCAGTGTCGTCGTTCGCACACATCATCACGATGGCGGAACAGGAGGCGAACGCCGTGCTCTTCAACGCACTAATCTTCTCGAGGATGTACCAGAAGCTATCCACTGAGCTCCGGCGCGCCCTTCGTCTCGCGTCTCACGGCATGCGCGCGATGGTCGACCAGGTCGCCGCTGTCTCTGAGCTGGTCGTCGGAAAAGAGCGGGACGAGGAGGAGCTGGCTGCGGCGCTGGAGCGCCGGCGCATTGAGCACTTGCAGTTTGAGTTTAAGGAGCGCCCTGGCCGGGTGGTGCGCTTGCTGAGCACATGGGAAGCTCCTGAGCCATTGGATCTGGAGCGGCCCTACCAGACCAGACCCCTCACAAACGCGTCTTAAACACGTCTGTAACCCGCCTGCAATCCAGCTCCGCGTCTGTAACCCGTCTGTAATCCAGCTCCGCAAGCAACATTCGCAACAGCGCGCCCACAGGCTCCCCTACGTCCTGCGCGTCGGCCATGGCTGCTTGATGTGGTTATGTCGGTGCACGATGTCTGCAGTTGGGGGGCGCAGTGGCCCAGAGCAGCGCACCAGCCCTGGTTTCAAGCTGTTGCAGAGTGATATTGCTTTTGCGCCCGCCCATCTTTCATCCCCCACGCTCCCCACGCCTTGACAAGACATTTATAGGCACGATGTAGAGCTGGTATGAGGCGGGGTCCGCTGGGGGGAGCGTAGGAGGGCAGTCTGCGCCAGACTTGAGACTGTGCAGTGATTACAGACGTCATACAGACGTGTGACTACGCTTCGATCCACACAGCGCATCCCCGCCAGCACTTAAACAGCACATTTATGATGCATTGGAACCCCTCCAACCTCATGGCAGCGCTGCTCGTGCCTGCGGGGTGTGGGCCCTCAAGTTGGTCAGCGCACTCAAGCTGACCGCGATCAACATAGCCCCGGATGACCTTAGCCAAAGAAGGCTCAATGCCAATGCCCTGCCGCGCGGGGGCGAGGGCCACGACCATGTCGGGTTGGGTTGCATGGACGTTACGACGCCCCGCGTTGATCGCTGGGCGGCTCAACGCCAGGCTCTACATGGCGCGTCAAAACGTCGCGATGCACGTCGCTATCAGGGCTGGGCAGGCGGACACTGGAGTCGGCCTGCAGTCAAGGCTGAGGGCCTGAGTCAAGGCTGACCACCATGTTGGTCAGCACAGCTCCCCCCGCTGAACCTCTGCATGCTCTTGGCCACCCAGATGCACGGCGCTGGCGCTTCAACGTTCACCATCACAGTGCTGCAGAGACCCTGGCACACGCATGGGTCGCATGGCGACGGGCCCCGCGCCATGCGGCCATGCACCACACCATGTACAACACCATGCGGCCGGCCCGTCTGGTCTACACCAAGCATGGGCGTTCATGATGGTGAGGTGCGCGCGCACATGATGCCCTCCCCCCTACGCGCACTTGCCTCCCCCCTCTGCCCCCTCGCATACGCGCGCCCCCCTCGCGCGCACACACACACACACACACACACACACTCAAACCCAAAACATCTACTCTCTCTAGCTGCGTGTGTGCGTGCGCGTGCGTGCACGTGAGTGCTACCACCAACCCCCATATATGCGCACATACAAGTGCGCATTCAATGCCCCCCCATACGCGCGCTTGCCTTCCCCCTCTGCCCCCTCGCACACGCGCACACACACACAACACACACTCTCTTGCCCTGCGTGCGTGAGCGTGCCTGCACGTGCTCGCTACTTCTCACACCCATCTCTGCACACATACGAGTGCGCGATCAATGCCCCCCTACGCGCACTTGCCTCCCCCCTCCGCCCCCTCGCACACACGCACGCACACACGCGCGCACACACATGTGTGCACGCACACGCACACACTTTCTCTCACTGCGCGTGTGCTTGCACGTGAGCGCTACCACCAACCCCCACCTATGTGCACAGACAAGTGTGCGATCGATGCGCCCCTCTACGTGCGCGTGCCTTCCCCCTCTGCCCCCTCGCATACGCGCACACACGCACGCGCACACACGCACCCCCTCCCCCCACCACACACCCGCCCAAACACACAACACCCACTCTCTCTCACTGCGTGCGTGCGTGGGCGTGGGCGCTACGACTCACCCCCATCTCTGCACATACAAACGCGCGATCAATGTCACCCAATTTTTACGTGCTCGTGCTCCCCCACCCCACTCCACCACACACATCTCACACACACACTCACTCACGGGTGCGCTGCTTTGCTCGCGTGCGCAGGGGGGGCCTGCACATAGGTGCCTCTGACTGCAGTCAACATGCCCAAGCGGTTTACAAGGTGTGCATGGGCATGAGATGTAGTGAAGGGAGTTGCGCGCGCATGTTGCATGTTGCGGGCGCGCATGCATGGGCAAGCATTGCCCGACTGTTGCATGTTGCGCGCACGCATGTATGCATGATGCATAGGGCCACACACGTTTCACTATTGAACGTCGGCTGACAAGAGACCCCCTCCCCCCTGCTGAAGGCTTCTGCACGGTCTGATGCTAGCACGCCTACGTACGAGGCAGTGCAGGAGGCGCAAGGGAGTTGACACAGGAGAGAGTTGACTGGACTCTCCAAGCTCTCAAGTGCTCAGTGTGAAATTACCCAGGCATTTAGCGTGTTGTGTCGTAAAGCACGAGAGTTGGAGTCGACCGCTGCCCAGTCGTGTTGTGATCGCGGGGATGTCCGTTACAGACGCGACGAGGACGTCGCTCAGACGCGTCTAAGACGCGTATGTGTGCGACATTACATACCCCCCCCCTTCACAGGTCTCTTGTCACATCCTTTCAGAACTGGCCCCACTCGACATGTGCAATCAGCTGCGGGAGGTGAGGATTGCCGAGGACTATGCTGCCCGCGGCGTGGGGATCGACGCGGGAGACCGGTGGCTGCGTTGGCTGAGGAAGCTCAAGCTGCGCGGTCACGGCGTGAGCGTGGATACGGAGGACCTTTTCGATGACTGCACGTTGCTGGAGGAGCTGAGGTGACTCTGCACTCTGTCGACATTGACTGGCACAAGCTTGACCTGGCCCCGCTGCAAGCCCTCACGCAGCTGCGCACTACTGGGATTAAGCTGCCAGGAGACAGGATACGCATACACGGCCACTGGCATCCTGGCAAGGTGCTAGACACCCTCGAGTTCCTATCCAGCTGTACGCAGATCGTAGACCTCAGCCTGCGCGACTGCGACAAACTCTCCAGCCTCGAGCCCCTGCGCGCCTTCTCGCAGATTCTCAAGCTCAACGTGCGTGACTGTGGCGCTCTCTCCAGCCGGCAGCCACTCAGTGCGCTCACGCAGCTTCAGGTGTTGGACATCAGTGGCTGCGGGGGGGTGTCTACGCTCGGGTGCATCGCCTGCTGCCCGCAGATCGTGGATCTCAGCATGCGCGGCTGCAGCAAGCTGTCCAGCCTCGAGCCCCTGCGCGCCTTCTCGCAGCTTCTCAAGCTCAACGCGCGTGACTGCGGCGCTCTCTCCAGCCTGCAGCCCCTCAGTGCGCTTACCCAGCTTCAGCTTCTGGACATCAGCAGCTGTGAGGGTGTTTCGTGCCTTCAGTTCATCGCCAACTGCACGCAGCTTGTGGACCTCAACCTGAGCGCGAACTCGCCCAATTATTACGGGTACGGGGAGGTTCCCGCATTGTCCAGCGCATTGTCCAGCCTGCAGCCCCTCAGCAGCCTCACCAATCTTCAGGTGCTGGACATCAGTGGCTGCATGGCGGTGTCCAGCTTGGATCCCCTCAGTGCTTTTACCCAGCTGTGGGTGCTGGACATGCGCGGCTGCAACAGCACGGGGTGCAAGAGTGTGCTGAGTGTGGAGCCCCTGAGTGCCCTGACCCAGCTTGAGGTGCTGACTACCGACATCACGAGGATGAGGACGCACAGTACTGCAACGACATTGACAGCAGCGATACCGAGATCGAAGATTCGTTTGCGTAGGACGGCGAGATTGAGTATTTCCGGGACTAGCATGCAATGGGCTGCTGCTAGAGTGCCCAGCTCATCTCGTATGCTCATCGCATCTCATCGCATGTCACCCAGCAGCACCCTCCCCCCTCACACACACAGCCCCCTCACACACACACAGCCACAGCTCACCTGCGTGAGTACATGTCAGCCCCCCCTCACCCCGACTACAACGCATCGGGGCTCCATTTCTGTACAGGCCATCAGTTTCCCGTTTCCCCGTCCCTCCCTGCGGCATGCTTTTTATACAGGGTTGTTGAGGCCGACCACAATGCCTGTAACCATCTGGCGGTGACCGCCCATCTGCACATTTCCCGCGGTCACAAGCGTGTCGCAGCGCATCACAGCAGCGTGATAACTGTGCCTTGCGTCCGATGCGGCGTCCTGCTGCCCTCCACAGATGCAGCTACGTGCGTGCGTGTGAGTGCGACTGTGATGTGAGCGCGAGTGGACACTGAGAGTGGACACCGAGACAGCGAATTGTCCATGGCGGGTGCGTGGATGGACGTCTGAAACTGCTTCCTGGTGGTGTGGTGTGGGTCACTCGCTCGGTCTCAACTACTAAACAAAAATTATTTGGGACGCAGACGCCCCCCCCCCTCCCCCGTCTTCCCCTCACAAACTGTACACAGTCAGAGTCAGTGCTGTAGCGCAGTTTGGGGTGTGTGTGTGGAGTATCCACTGCGTCGCACGCCCCAGGTGCTCGCGCATTTCCGGTCCCCGCTCCCCCCCCCCCCCCCGACATCCTCAAGGAACCCACAGACGCGCGATTGAGTCAGTATCCATTCAGCATCCACTCCAGTGATTCCCCTGCGAGCCGTTTCCCGCTCTGAGCCGGATTTCCCATTTCCTAGAAAACCACCCCACACTTAGTGGGTGAGGGCGTGGAGCAATGCGTTGGAAAGCTCTTGCCGAGAGCAGCACAACGGCATGCATTGCATGAATAGCCGCTGTGTATTGTGCCTGGTGTGAGCGGTCAAAGTTGCTGGAGCCGGCAAAAAACTAATTACTAAAATCCTTCCCAGGGACCACTGATCCACTCAGTATCCCCCGCGCCCGGTTGCGGGCCTTACGCCAAGTTTTGACATCGGTAAAACAAAACTGGATTTAAAAAAATGATTTTACTCTCCTAAAGGGGAGGAGGAGGCCCCCTCCTCCCCAGGTTGATCCAGTGTTTTTTTCAAAAGTTGATCCCAAGTTGATCCAGTGTTTGTTTAAAAAGCCTGGACAAGCGCGATCTGCTCATCGTGGCAGGTGATTTCAATGCAGCAGTGGGGAGGGACTCGGTGTCCGACCACGAATGCGTTGGCAAGCACCTGCCCCTCACGGAGCCAGCGGTGGCCAGCAGGAACGGTCGCCTGCTCCTCGACACTGCCACTGCATGCAGCCTGCGCGCTGCCAACACTCTCTACCCCCACAGGCCTGAGCACCAGTACACCCACATCAGCCCCATGGCTGTTGCACAGAGCAGACGGCATGCATGCTCTGTGCGCCGCCTGCACAGCGTCAAGGACTACATCCTGGTCGCGCGCCGCCGCATGCATGCGGTGACAGACTGTAGGGTGCGTAGGAGCCCAACCTGGGACAGCGATCACCGCATGGTGGTACTGTCCATGCGCCTCCGCATGCGAGCCTCCCGCCATGCAGGCGGCTCTCAGCGGCGCGCATGGGACTCTTCACAACTGCGGCGCCCGGCTGTCCGTCGTGAGTTCAACCTCCAGCTGTCCGATCGCTTTGGGCTGCTGGAGGCCGTGCCGCCCGAGGGCGCTGATGCCCAGGCGGAGTACGACGCGATGGCTGCTGCCATTCACGAGGTGGCCACCAACCACCTCGCTCCACGCGGCAGCCGCCGGCGGCGCGGCTGGCAGTTCACTCTGTCGCAGCGCACCCTCCGGCTCATGGACGCCCGGCAGCGCGCGCACACAGCATGGCTCAGGAGCAAGTCTGCTGCTGCCAAACGAGAACGCAACCGCGCCAACCGCGCGGCCGACGCAGCAGTGCAGAGAGACAGGGAGAGGTGGATCGGCCAGCAGGTGGCGGAGGCGCAAGACATGCTACGCAAGAAGAATCTGCGCCAGTTTGCGCGAGCGTGCGACAGGCTGGCGCGCCGCAGCCGCAGCCATCAGATCCCACCTGCCATGCGGGACGTCTCGGGCACGCTGCACAGCGGTCCAGACGGGGTGCTGAAGGCCATGACACAGTCATTCGACAAGCTATATGGCGGGGAGACCAAGCTCAGCGACGAGACCCTGAACCAGCTGGAGAACGATGTAGCGGCGTTTGAGCTCACACGCGCCACAGAGGTGGACGAGGCGCACGGGCTCCTCCTGACCTGGCTGAGACGGAGGCGTGTGTGCGAGCGTTGCGCTCGGCCGCCGCTCCGGGCGATGACCAGCTGGACGCCATGCTGTTGCGGTGCCCACCTGCCATCGCATGGCTCCACCGGGTCATCATCGCCGTATGGCGGTCGGGGAGAGCCCCGAGGGAATGGAAAACTGCTATTATCACACCGTTATATAAGGGGAAGGGTCCGCGTGACTCCCCTGGTAACTACCGCGGTATAAGCCTTCTCTCTATTGCCGGGAAAGTGTACGCTGCCATACTTCTGCACCGCGTCTCCACGCAGGTTGATGGTCAGTTGCATGAGGCTCAGTGTGGTTTCAGAAAAAGCAGAGGCACTGTTGATGCGATTTTTACTCTGCGCTCGCTGAGCGCGGCACATGCCGAGTACAAACAATGCATGGCTGTGGCATTTGTCGACTATTCTAAAGCTTACGATTGCATAAACCGTGCGGCACTGTGGAGAGTCCTTAGATTATATAGTGTTCATCCGCACATTATTGATCTGTTGGAGGATCTTCACACCAACACCGCAGCTGCCGTGCGGCTGGCTGGGAAAATCGGGCACGAATTCCCCGTGTCGTCTGGTGTGCGACAGGGGTGCGTCATTGCTCCTGTGTTGTTCAATGTTTTTATTGACCACATAGTGAAAAAGGCGCTAGACATGATGCCAGAGGGGGCTGGCGTGTCAGTCGTGACCCGAGCCGGCGGCTCTGTGTTGTCGTCGTCGGTTGAGCGCATAGTAATGCTGATGTATGCCGACGATTTATGTTTGTTCTCGCATGACCCAGCTCAGTTGGCGCTTATGCTGAAAATCCTTGACAAAGTGTCCTCTAGCTTTGGCATGCAAATCAACGCCGCCAAGACAGAAGTGATGATTTTGCCAGCAGATTTTGACGCGGATCTGCCCACGTTTGCGCTGACTGGTGGTGAAGTGAAGACCGTCTCTGCATTTAAGTTTCTAGGGAGTTGGATAACCCAGAGTGGTGGTGTGGAAAAAGAGATCGGTGTGCGTGTCGGTCGCGCGCTGGGCGTGTTTGCGTCTTTTGATAAGATTTGGGCCAGCAAGAAGGTGCAAGTGCAGTCTAAGATGCGGGTTTACAACACTTTCGTGCTGCCCCACTTTCTGTACGGCTGCGAAGCATGGGCCCCTACTAAAACACAACTGACTCGATTGGAGGTTGCCCACTCTAACTGCCTTCGTCGCATTCTGGGTGTGCGCCTGGTCGACCGGCACAGATTAACTTATATTCGGCAGGCGTGCGACACTGAGCCAATTGAGAGCCTTGTGGCAAAGCGATCAATGCAGTGGCTAGGCCATGTGATGCGCATGCCGGCTTCTCGTCTTCCTCGTACGACTTTTGACTGCACAATGGATGTGGCTCGGCAGCAAGGCCGGCCTCCAGCCTCCTCCCGACACTATTTTCTTAAGCTACTGATTCAGCAGCTAGGCGAAACTAGTGGCACTCGTTCTGATTGGAAGACTTTTTCGGACACGGCGTTTGAGCGTGCTCAGGATAGGGTCGGGTGGAGAGCCGTGGTGTACGGTCCGGCTGCCCCTCAGGCGCCGGCCCCTCCACCACGGCGGTCAAGTAGATTGGCAAGCGCCACTTGACCCCCTATCCCCTAGAGGCAGTTAGGACCTATTTTGGAGGCGTCGCACAATAGTTCTCCTTTTTGCTCTGGGACTACACGTTGATGATGAGTTCGTTACAATCCACTTCTGGCGGTCACACGTGCGGTTCCAAAGCTCCAGTGGGACTTAGATGAAGCAGTCCTGAAGACCTGCCAACAGAAAAAGGGGGGGTGCCCCACGGCAACGCCATCCACACACGGCGGCGGGCGCCAAGCAAGCAGCACCACAGTGCAGGCTCCACACTCAACCCCTCCAGTGGATGAAGGGCGGGCCCAAGGTATAAAACCATAAAGGGACCAAAAAAAAGCCCACCCTCAAAACACTGGAAGCGGAGCAGGTGCGCACACCCACCACAGCACTCTACCCAGCAGCCACAACTCATCCCGCCAGCGCACGCGTGCGGCGCTACCTCCCCCACATAACTCGTCCCCTCAGGGATCTAGGACGCCTTGTTCAGAACGAGCTTGCCGTCCACCACTCCAACATAGGGGTGGGTCGGGCCCACCACACCCGCCCAACCTCGCGGCATCACGCCGCCCTCAGCAAAGGACGCCAGCGCGTTCCAAAGGTCCATCGTCGCCAGCGCCCCCGCCCGCTCAACCGACACCGTGCGATCAGGGGGCAGCACACCATCACGCGGACGCGTGATGCGCCACAGGTGGCGGCATCCGCGCTCCATAGCGTCCACCACGAGCGCTGCCACCACAGCCCACACACCAGCACGCACCCCAGCGGGAGGCTGCAGCAGCCACACCTGGCAGCACGTGATGACCGGCGTAGGAGCAGGGAGGGCAGCAGCAACCGCCACCACCACCGCCTCCGCCACCGCGCATCCCCAGAAGCAGTGCGCACGCCACGCCGTCGCCGGCGGCCCGTCCTCCTCACGGCACCGCCACCCGCACGGGCACTCGGGCACTCCAAGCGCAGCCTGCTTGTGAAAGCCACTCACCCACAGCCGCCAGATGGGCTCCTTGCAGGCGCTGAGGAGCGGCAGCCGCCACAGCCCTGGCACCGCCGCCTCCAGGGTGCGCAGCCCCGCGCAGACCTGAGCGTCGGTTGCACGGGGGCCTCCGCGCATCCCGCAGTCAAGCGCCAGAGCCGCCTCCACCGTGGCTGCCCGCCGCACTCGCCGCTCGTCCACAACCGCCCGCAGTTGAAGCGCCACCGCTAGCTTGCACGTCAGCTGCCCGACCACGCCCGGGCCGTGCGCAAACCCAACCCACCGGGGCTCGTCCGCGGCCCCGCCCCCCGCAGGCAGGGGAGCATGTTTGGCAGTTGCGGATCGGAGGCCAGGCCGCCCACGCTGCCATCCAGCCGGCGTGATGACACTCGGCAGCTGCCACCCGACCAGCCGCAGGATCTCCACCACAGCAGCGCGCTCGCCCGCGCGAGGGAGGGGCTGAAAGCGACGGAGCGGCCGGAGCAGAGTGAGGGCAGCTCCACCAGCTGCCGCCTCGACCCAGGCTGAGGGCACTGCCGCGAGCGCGACCGCCACTGCCGTGAACAGGGGGTCGAGCGTGCGCTGCACGCACAGCAGATCTGGCCCATCCCCCAGCACTGGCGGCGGCACCCCTGGGAAAAGGGCGCGGCACAGGACTGCCCTCCAGACACTGCCCCCGTCGTAGGCGCCGCACGCCAGAGCTGCGCAAAACTGCCCCAGCACGAGCGGCGCGCATTCCGGATCCGCGGCAGCGTACACCGCCAGGCATGCGTGGTCGACCGTGCGTGTGCTGCGCACCATGTCGACAGCAGCGAGCCACGCCCACAGCGCACACAGGTCTGTGACCGTCCGCATGCCGGGGAGGGCGTCGCGCACGCGGGCGAGGCCGTCCACCCGCCAGCAGGTCGCACCGGTCGAGCTGAAGAGCGCATGCCCTGCCGCATCCCCAGTGGGCTCCCGCCACTGTACCGTCCGCTGCGCAGCCGGCAGCTCCAGCTGGAGGAGGGGATTTGCCCAGAGCGGCGCCTCCGCCCCCCACAGCTCAGCTGTTTGCACGCGTCCCAGGATGCGCGCCACTGGCCCCAGGGCCTGCACCCCATTGAGCATGCGCCGCATCGGCCCAGCCAGCAGCGCCGCGCTCACAGCCGGTTCTACGCACTCACCAACGAGGCCGCTTGGCAGAGTGCCTGGCCCAGGCGCGAGGCCCGCCATAAGCACAAAAAGGCTCGGGTGGGCCCCCGGGCAGAGGCGGTGCACCGCCTCCACCATGAGCGGCTCCCATGCCGGCTGAGCCGGGGGCGCGGGCTGCTGTTCCGGCTGTGCCCCCCTGCCACCTCCGTCGCCCCCGCTGCCGCCACCTCCGCCGCCGTCGCCGCCACCAGCCTCGCCACCATCGCCGGCCCGTGGGGCCGACAGCAGGAGATGGGGGGCGCCAGCCGCCCACGCCCCAAACAGGCACGCGAGGTGGACGGCCCACTGCGCGTGCACAATCTCCCGCCACGCCGGCGCCCCAAAACCACCGTGCGCCGGCCGCCCCAGAAGCATCGCAGCGGGCGCGCCTGGCACCGAAGAGGCCCACCGCGGCAGCGCTGCCGGTGGGTCCGGCCCCACGCTCCTGTCCACCAGAGTAGCCGTCCACCGGGAGAGCAGCCTCTCTGCCTCCGGAGTCATGCCACAGTGCACCGCCCGGAACAGGATGCGGGAGACCCCGTACGTCGCCGCCGCGTGCCCCCTGCCAAAGACAGACATTGGAAAGCGCGCGAGCTTGGTGTACGCGGCCGCAAGCCTCTCACGGCACACCCCGGTGACGGCCTCCGGGGCGGCAGGCCGGCAGAAACGGGCACGCCCAGCGACACGCCCGCGTCCAGCACGCGCAGCCCAGCCACCTCTGCACCCGCCAGCAGGCCCTCCCCCGCCGAACCCAGGGGCAGGATGCCGCACTTGCCGAGGTTTAGGACGAGGCCCGTCGCTCGGCCAAACACCGCCATCGCCTCCACCAGCGCAGCGACGGCAGCCGGCGCACACGACCGGAGGAGGGGCATGCAGTCGTCAGCGTACTGGGGGCAGGTCACTCTGCAGCCAGGCACGACCTCGACCCCCACCGCCGGGCAGGTGCGCAGGAAGCACGCGAGCGCATGCCCCAGGAACAGGAAGAGGGCTGGCGCAGCGGGGCAGCCCTGGCGCACGCCCGCCGCATACCGGCGCGGCTCAGAGATGAACCCGTTGACCTCGGCCGACGCGTACGTGTGCGTGAGGATGGTGCGGGTCCATGCCAGCACACCGTCACCGACGCCCACCGCCTCCATGACCGCAAGGAGGCAGCCACGGTCGATGGTGTCGTACGCCTTGCGGAAGTCGAGCAGCGCCAGCGCTGCACCCGTCGGCCCCACGCCCTCTGCCGCGTTGGCAGCTAACAGGCCAGGCAGCATCTGCGTGAGGCAGATATTGTCCGAGATGCGGCGGCCAGCGAGGAACGCAGTCTGTTCCGGCCCCACCACCGCAGCGAGCAGCGGCGTCCACCGCGTCGCCAGCACCTTGGCGAGGATGCGGTAGTCAGAGCCCAGCATGGTGAGTGGGCGGTAGTTTGCCGCATCCGCTGCATCTTTGGCCTTGTAGATGGAGGCGACAACGCCATCGAGAAACCCAGGCGGCGTCTCACCCGCAGCGCCCACTGCGGTGAAAACTGCCGCCAGAAGCACAAAGGCTGGCTCTCCCAGCTTCCGCCACACATCCACTGGGATGCCATCCGGGCCTGGGGCGGTGCCAGGCTTGGAGTGAGTGGCCGCCGCCAGCTGGCAGGCAGCCAGCTGGCAGGCAGCCAGCTGGTGGCTACCGCCCCTCACAAGTAATTGTTAGGGCCAGAACTGGACTTGGGTCTAGGCGGTGGTACAAGGACTAGAGGTAGTCTTTGCTGGAAAGCCGATGTAACTGTAACTGTTAAAAAAACTGGAATGCGCTAATCATCGCTGCGGTTCCACACATATCCGCGCTAAACGGTTCTGCAGCAGCCCCTGCACAGAATGGCTCTGCAAAACCTCTGTGTTTCGCATTACGACTGTCTTGTTTTGCGAGCGGGCGCACTCACATAACTTTGGAGCGCACTCGGTGTGGGCATGGGAAGGCATGGGCTTGCCATGCAAGTGCCCGGTCAGTCCAAACGCCACCTGACACCGTCCCAGACGCTCTACTTCTGCATCCCGAAGTTGCATGCGTCACCTTTCAGAAGTGGCGAGGCCGCGATTGTGAGGACTGACCTTCACATCCATCAGCGTGCTACATGTTCCAGCGCGTGGCACAACCAGCGACTAGCAGGATGCCGTGCGTCGGGATGGCATCGCATGCATCAACGTCGTGCAGGGCGGTGGCTACGCCGTCTGGAGTGCCGCACTGCATGGGGCCACGCCGCAGCGTCATGTGCAGTGGGCGGGCCATGCATGCGCCCATCGGGGGCGCCAGCCCGCGCGGCGTCACCATTGGAGGCAGCAGTAGACGCGTGGAGGCCGCATCAGCTGGAGGAGGAGCGTCATCGACACCGGCGGCTGCAGCGGGCACGCTGGACGAAGCGCTAGGCCGGCTTGGCGACGAGCAGCGTGCGGCGCTGGCAGCGGAATGGGGCTACGAACAGCTTGGGGCCAAGCTGCCGGCTGGGCTAGGCCTAGGCGTGGTGGGGCAGGCTGTGCCGGAGGAGGTGACGCTGCTGGACTGGAAGGCGCTCGCGCTTGGGATCGCGCTGCCGCTGTCCCTCATGGTCGCGGGCTACGCATGGATGTGGTACATGCACGGCATCATCCCTGGGTGGCAGCAGGCCATCTGCTGGGTGCTCGTCGGCACGGGCTACTTCGGGCTGTTCACCGTAGCGCACGACGCGTCGCGCATGGCGCTGCTGACCGACAACCCGGAGCTGCAGACCACACTCGGCTCGCTCCTCATGGCGCCGTCGCTGTACTCGCTCGAGGCATGGCGCGTGCAGCTGCTTATCCACTACGCGCAGCCCAACATGCTGGGCGAGGACGACTCCGGGTGGCAGCCGCTGACCAAGGCACGCCTGGTGGCGATGGGCGACCTCGAGCGGCGCTGGGCGCGGCTGGCGGCGACCACTCCGCTTAAACTGCTCGGCTCGCTCGCGCACTGGGCCCGGTCGTTTGGTGGCTTTGACCTGAAGAAGTATTACCCCCCGATGCGGCTCACGATGATTGGCAGCTGGAGCGTGCCGTTCGTGTTCATGGCGGTCGCATGGCCGGCGCTCATCGCGGGCGGCGGGCTCGCCGCGTGGTTCGACTGCTGGCTCATGCCCTGGCTCATCTTCCACCTCTGGCTGTCGACGCTAACGCTGCTGCAGCACACCGCGCCGCACGTGCCGTTTGAGCCACCGGGCGGGAGCTACGACGCCGCGCAGGCCGCGGTCAACGGCACCGTCACTGTGTCGCTGCCCGCCCCGCTCGAGCTCGTCCTCAACTACGCCAACTACCACCTGCCGCAGCACCTGTCTGGCAGCGTGCCGTTCTACCACGCAAAGGCCGCAACGCAGGCGATCGACGCGCGGCTCGGGCCCTTCCTCACTAAGGCCAACCTGAACGGGCGGCTACTGCGCAACCTGGTGGAGCGGTGGCAGGTGTACGACGAGGAGACGCGCCAGTATATTACGTTTGACGCGGCTGTCGCCGACATCAGCCCGGCCTCGGTGCGCGCACAAGCTGCGTGAGTAGGTTTTTTTTTTTTTTGATGATGCCGAGAAACTGTAAACTGTGGGTCCCCTCTACCGTGCTTGTGTCTCGATGAAAAGTGAAACGTCCGTTGCCTCAGCTGCTGCCCGCTCTCTGTTCTCGCATGCACTCTGTCATCTCCGTCTACAGCTCTCGCGCTATATCTTCACAGCTATCACGCTCTCTCACGCGGCAGCTGAGCTGGTCAGCAGCCTGGCAGGCAGTAAACAGTCAGCCCCTTCAGCACCCCATTGACGAAGTTCCGCTCTGCATGCCACACGCTCCCGCCAGGCACCATGCCTGCCAGCTGGTGCAGGTCGCTGTTGCGGGGCAGAAACAACGCGACGACGCCCCCGCATCCCCCGCCACCAGCAGCCCCGCCGCTGCCGCCGCTCCTAGCCGAGCGTGCCCGCTCGACCACCTGCATCCCCGCCTTCAGCAGGTCGCGCACGCTGTGGTCGCCCGCCACCGGCGCCAGCTCCACGTCAAACACATCGGCGAAGTGGTACTGCAGCGCACAGCGCAAGCGGCGGCGTGTGTTGCTAGTCATTCACAGGCAGTCCGGGGCGGGCACTTATTATCAGGGGGCGGGCGCAAGCAAAAGGCATATGGAGTGGGCCAGACATCACCTGTGGGCCGCCCCACGGCGGCGACGCAAACACGCAGTCCGCCGCGACGCCCCCGCCGCCCGCCGCCGCGAAAAAGTCGCCGCACAGCACGTCGACCCGCGACGACAGACCATACAAGCCCGCGTTGGCCGCGATCATGTCGCAGCGCGGCTGCGAGAGCTCGATGGCGGCCACCGAGCCGAACGCGCGCGCGAGCGCGAGCGCGTTGCCGCCCACGCCCGCCATCGCGTCGAGCGCGGTCGCGCCGCCACCGCTGCCGCCGCCGTCGCCGCCGCTGCACTCCCCATGCCCCGCCCCGCCAGCACTACTCCCGCAGTACGCGGCGCACACCGCCGCCTGCTGGTCAGCGAGCACCTCTGGCGTCGCAGAGTACCACCCCTCGGTGTCCATCCGTATCCCCTCGTCAAAGCGCGAGAAGAGGGAGTAGCGCTGGAGCCAGTACTTGGCCATGCGGCGCGGGAGCAGGCCGCGCACGTGCGCGGCGGTCTGTGCGTCAAGCCGCACGCGGCCCTGCGCCTGCTGTGGTTGCGGCTGCGGCTGCGGTTGCGGTTGCGGCTGCGGCTGCGGCTGCGGCTCTTGTGCAGCGCGTGCCTGTTGTCGCCCGTGTGCCTCCTGCTGCTGCTCCTGCTCCTGCTGCGGCTGTGGCTGCTCGGGCAGCATGCTGCCGCCGCCATCTCCACGACCGCCGCCGCACTCGCGCAGCGTGCGCCAGACGAGCTCCGGCGGCGCCCCGGCGACGCGAGCGGCGGCAAAGATGTCGGCAGGCGTCGCACTGTGCGGCGTGACGTGCATGCCCAGGCCATGCCAAACCAGCGGCACGTCGTACCCTGAGCGGTACAGCGCGTGCACCGCGCGCACAGCATCCACACTTGTGCTGCCGGCACTCGACGTGTGCTGCTGTGGCTGCGCCCTCTCCCCGCTGCGCAGCGGCACCGCAGGCTGCGTGCATCTGCCCGAGCTCGAGGGCCCCCCTGTGTCGCTGCACGGCGGGGGCGTGCCAGGCTGCAGGCAGGTGGGCGACGGGCGCGGCGCTGCCTCGAACCCGCTTGGCGCCTTCTTGGCAGCTGCAGCTGCACCCCCCAGCGCTGCCGCCCCGCCAAACGCAGTTGGCAGGCCCATCGCCGCAGCAGCTGCCGCTGCCTCGTCGTCCTCTGCATACTCGGCCTCTGACGGGCCGCTGGCCAGCTGCTGCCCGGTTCCACCTCTGCAGGTGGATCAGTTAGGGGGGACAGGGGGGGAGGGGGGGGGGAGGGCTAAGTCGCGGCATGCATGCATGCATGCAAAACCCATGCGCATGGCGTGTGCGCGTGTGCCCATCCTCCGCACCCTTTTAGCCCTGGATCGCTCAGGCAGACGCAGGTGATGAGGAGGCGCCCCAGACGGGCATCATCGCACGCCTCAGGGCCACCCAGGTCGGCTGGCGTGCGCACAGTGCCGAGAGCCAGGTGTGCGGCGGCACAGTGCCGAGCACGAAGAGCCCCCAACGCCTCCATCGCCCGTACACTGTGCCGTCAAGAAGGCGCTGTGAACACCGCAATGCTTCACAAGTGACGCTGTTCACACACACCCCACACCCACTTCGCAGCACAGCACCAAGGTTGGATGCTGAAGTTGGTTGTTTAAATAGCTTTGTTAGTGGGCACACCCACATGCTCTCGTACCACCACCACACTCTGGAAGACTGAAGGGTGATGTTGCTGCGTTTGAAAAAACAACTGTTAGGTGCGTGCTGCCTCTGGTGGAGGCGCTGGTCCCCCACAGAGTCCCTCACCTGCACGACCCATGAAGATCTAGTCAGCTTCAAGCACAAGGCGATTTAGCGAGCGCGAGCTGCTGCGCTTTTTTCGCACCAGTGACAGTGCCACAGGCAGCTCGCTGATCAATTCGCCAGGTTAGTTGCGCCAAGTACCTGGTCAGAACCTGGTCCGTGCGCCTGCAATAACACACAATCATCTTCACCCCACAATCACCCCACAGTCATCTTCCTCCTCTGTTCCAACCCACCCACGCCCACACACACACGGGGTGTTGAGCGTGACTTCCCGACTGAGGCCATCACCGCGCATTGGGAGCTTTGCCTCCGAGGAGGGCGCAGCCAGGGCGGCTATGCAGGTGCGTGGACCAGGTGCGGAACTTCCCAGAAGAGGCCAACAGCGAGCCGCCTGCAGGGTGAGGCGCGGAAGCAGCGCGGCAGCCGGGGCCGGCCAGTGTCTTCTGACATTCCAAGGCGACGGCAATGGCAGGTGTGGCAGCATCGCAGCACAGCCCACCTGCCCCCTCTGCCTGGCTGTGGGACCCACAGATCATGAGCCAGCGACAGATTGGGAGCTATGCCTCCGAGGCGGACGCATCCAGGGCATATGCATACGCGGCTGTGAAGACGTACGGATCGGCTGCCTGGCGCAACTTCCCTGGCAAGACGATCAGCGAACTGCCTGAGAATGTGGGCGGAAGAAGCAGTACACAATTTTGCAGTACCTCGGTGTTTGCTGGCACAAACACACAATCGACCAATGATCATACTGCATTACACTAAACGCCCCCACAACTAGGTGCGTCCTGGGACCGTAAACAATCCGGCGCCTACTGGGCGCCTACAGCCAATTGGTGTTCTGTAACAAGACACCGTGCTGCTGTTCAGCCATTCCCGCAGCCCACCCACTCTTTCTCCTGCTCAGCCTCTCCCCGAAGCCTCGCGACAGGGCGCGCGGCCATGCCTTCTCAATTGTTGAGATGTCCGACGTCGTGCGCGACAGCTGGCAACGATTGGGTCCACGCACCGACGGGGCAACGCAGCCCCCCCCCCCCCCCCGCGATGCATCGTGAACAAGTGGCTTTTCTCGAGCATTGTGCGCCCGTCAGCTAACTCGGGCAGCGCAAAAAGAGTTTTTAGCCATCAGCAATGCCACCAAGGTCTGCCCCTCGCCATATGGGTCCAAGCACTGTCCCAGCCACCGTGCGCACCTCATAAGGAGCGACAGCCACCAGAACACGAGCCAGACAATGGGCGGCACAGTAGCAGCGATGGTGGCCGCATTCTCAGCATTCTGAGCAAGTTGGGCCACTGCAAATGTCGCCCGTGCCTGCACGCCACGTGGAGATCCAGGCTTTGTCAGCAGCAGCAGCAGTAGAGGGATAGCACCAGCAGCAGCGATGGAGGTCGCATTGGCAGCATTGCAAGCGAGGCGGTAAAGCGCTCCTGCTGCATTCTGCTGCACGTACTCATGAGAGCCCGGTCCCAGCAGCTGCACCAGTCGAGGGATGGCACTGGCAGCCACAATGTTGACCTGGTTGTAAGCATTGCGGTCACAAAGTGCACTCAGTGCTTTGCTTGCTGTTGCACTCAGTGCTCTGCTTGCTGTTGCACGTCAGCTGGAGAGGTAGGCCCAAGCAGCTGCACCAGTGGAGCAGCAGTGATGTTGAGCGCAATCTCAGCATCATCATTCCTGCTGCATTCCGCTGAACGTCAGCTGAAGAGCCAGGCCTCAGCAGCTGCACCAGTGGAGGGACGACACCATAAGCAGCGATCTCAGACAGGCTGCCTCTGTAAGACAGGTGCACCAACGTGTTGAGTGCCTGCCTCTGCTGGCTTGGGCGTGCGTCCGCGCCTAGCTTGCGAACGAGGCTCCTCAAGTCGCGTCGAGGCAGAGGAGGCATCGCGTACCTGCGTGGGAGGTGGGTGGGTGCATGGTAGAAGGTGCGACGCTTGCGCTTCACGGGGTGCAATGCTATTGCCCCACGACATCACAGGCAAGGTGCGAATGGCAAGTTGCGAATGGCATGCCGATCGACTCTCTGTGTTGCATGGGAGGATCTGGAGCGTCGCCCAAGGCACGGCATGCACCACGCCGCGCCACACACGTTAGCTGGGCTTGGCACGTGTGAGTCAACACGCGATGTGTCAGGCGATGCCGATGGGACACGAATGTGATGGCAGAGAGAAGGCAGAAGGACATCGTAACCCCCCAAACTATTGAAAACGTGGAACTGCCATGGAACTGTAGGTGCAGGCTCAGGCTTGAGCAGTGGGGGGGGGAGGGCAATCACAAGTGGGGGGGTGGGGGTACCAGGGGCTGCTGGACAGGGAGGCGAGGGCGCGCGCCCAGCCACAGAATGCGCCGACGCAGGTGGGCGCGCCACAGGTTGCCGACGCCGGCCACAGCGGTGCCCTTGCGGGGGTGCTCGCTGTAGTGCAGGCGCAGGCGCAACAGATTGCGTCCCTGGTGGATGTGGTGAGCCTCCTGGTGAGCCGCGTCCCTGGGGCGCCCATGCAGATGCCGCATGCAGAGCCCGCCCGCGCGCGGGCCGGCCATGCGGCCCACAGTGCGGCGCCCCGCGCTGCGCCTGCTGCCGAGGCTGCTCAGCCTGCCCGGCCCGCTGCTGCTGCCGCCCCTGTGGCGTCGGCGGGGGGGGGCCGGCGACGGAGCGGCCTGCGTCGGGCGCCACGCGTGCCGCATCTGCGCGCGGCCCCTCCCGCCGGGGGGGGCTGCCTGCGCGTGTGGGCGACACGTCGCTGCGCCGCAGCTTCGTGCTGTCCATCCCGGTGGCACGCGGCGCCAACTGGTTCCTCGCGGGCGGTGGCAGGCGGATGGATGAAGAGGAGGCGACGGCGGCGGCGGCGGAGCGGATCGCTGCAGCTGCCGAGGACGGCACCAGCCTGCCCGTCCGCCTGGCTACGGATGTCGTGCGCTTCCTCTACGGCGGCACCGGCCGGCGGGAGCCGGCTGATGGTGGCGTCGTGTCCGCGTCGCTCCTCAACGCCAAGCCTGCCGTCGGGGGCATCGGCGTGGAGCCACGCGGGGGCGGTGTGCTGCGTGCGCTCTTCACCGTGGCGTCTGACGCCGTGGCCGACACTGTCGTGCGCTGGCGCCACGAGCTGCGCCGCTGCGTGGACTCGACTGCAGTCTTCGACGTCCTCAGTGACCGCGAGGAGGCGCAGCACCAGGCGCTGTGGCCCGCTTTCCTCGCCGCCAAGGTTGCGGGGAAGCGGGCGCAGTTCCACCGCGCGCGCCTCGTCGTTGACGGCGAGCGGGTGCCTGCACCTGCTTGCTAGATGGCATTCCCTCTGGGGGTGTTTTTTGAAGGGGAGGTGGCGCCACACGCGTGCGGTGGCGGGTGCGGTGTGGTCGCTGAGTAGAGTGCTGCGGCGGGTGTGCTACTAGCCCCGCTTCCGGTGGTCTGGGGGAGGGCTTTTTGGTCCCTTCATGGTTTTATACCTTGGGTCCGCCCTCTGGCCATTTGAGGGGCTGGGTGTGCAGCCTGCACAGTGGTGCTGCTTGCTTGGCGCCCGCCACCAAGTGTGGATGGCGTTACCGTGGGCTACTTGTAGCTTGACCTTTTGTGGGCCTTGAGCCTTGTTTCTCTAAGTCCCACTGGAGCTTTGGAACCGTACGTGTGACCGCCAGAAGTGGATTGTAACCAAACATCATCATCATCACGCCGCCCTCTCAGCAGCCGGCACACGGAGGCCGCTTTGCCCCCGGCCTCCGAGTGGGCACGCACAACGTGCGCGGCTTGCGACAGGGGACCAAGCTGGTGGATCTCATGCGCGTCTGGGCGCGCGACCGCCGCCTCGATGTGGTGTGCCTCCAGGAGGTGCATATTGCAGCTGATGACGTCGCGAGCATGGACGGCGTCGACCGCTATGCATCCAGCTGTGCCTACCACCTGGGGACTGAGTCCTACACCTTCTTCTGGGGGGGCGGCGCGGGGACCTCGGCCGTGGTCGCCATCCTCGTGCGGTCAGACCTCTTGGCGTCGCTCCAGCCGGTTGTCCAGGCGGATGGCGACGGCCGGCTGATAGTGATGGATATCACGTGGGGTGGTGGGGGCGCGGGCGGTGGGGGTGGGGGAGCTGGAGGTGGGGGAGCTGGGCGGCTGCGCCTCGTCAATGCGTACCTGCCGGCCTCGCAGCCGAACCGGCCAGCGGTGCAGGCGGCGTTCATCGAGGAGCGCATCCGACCGCTTGCTGCTGGCCAGACGCACCTCGTGCTCGCAGGCGATTTCAACTTTGTCGAGAGCCCGCGTGACCGCGCCCGCTCTGAGGGGCCCCTCGAGTGGCGCGACCGCCGCACCGCGGGTCGGATCACCGCGTTGTGGCAATGCACCTCTCCCCCCTGGTGCCAGAGTCGCGCGGGCCGGGGCGGCCGCGTGTGCGTGCCCATTTCTGGGCTGATCGTGACTTGGCCGATGGGTTCAGGGCATGGTTTCGTCGGGAGGCAGCGGGGGCGCCCACCCATGGCCACACGGAGCTCATGCGGTGGTGGCAGGCTTTCAAGCCGCGTCTGGCTCGCGAGCCCCGCCGTCTCGACTGCGACCTGGGTCGGCGGCGAGATGCTGTGTCGGTGGAGGTGACCCGGCTGCGTGCAGACCTGCAGCGAGCGCGCGCGGCCGTTGAGGCAGGGCGCGATGGGCTTGCGGAGCTCGCCGGGCTCTATGCGCTGCAGCAGCGCCTGGACGCGGCGGTGCGGCGGTACGCTCCAGCCCCGCCCGCCTGTGTGCGGCCGGGAGAGCGCGTTTCCGGGGGCATGGCGGCAGCCTTCCGCAAGCCAGCGGCGGCACGGCGCGTCGCCGCCCTCAGAGATGCGCGTGGCATCCTCGTCACTGATGGCAGGGGAATGGCTGACATCATGGCTGACGCCGTGGCGGCGGTCTCACGGCCGCCACCGCCATCCCCCGCTGATCGGGAGGCTGTGCTGGGGGCGGTGCGTGCGCACTCGCCGCGCGTGCCGCAGGCGGTGGCGGATGCAGCCGGCGCGCTTGTTGTCACACCCGCCGAGGTACGGGCGGCGGCCACCCACTCCAAGCCTGGCACCGCCCCGGGCCCGGATGGCATCCCAGTGGATGTGTGGCGGAAGCTGGGCGAGCCAGCCTTTGAGCTTCTGGCGGCGGTCTTCACCGCGGTGGGAGCTACGGGTGGGACGCCGCCTGGTTTTCTTGACGGCGTCGTTGCCTCAATCTACAAGGCCAAGAACGCTGCGGATGCGGCAAACTACCGCCCACTCACCATGCTGGGCTCCGACTACCGCATCCTCGCCAAGGTGCTGGCGACGCGGTGGACGCCCCTGCTCTCTGCGTTGGTGGGGCCGGAACAGACCGCTTTCCTCGCTGGCCGCCGCATCTCGGACAATATCTGCCTCACGCAGATGCTGCCTGGCCTGCTGGCTGCCAACGCGGCGGATGGCGTGGGGCCGACGGGTGCAGCGCTGGCGCTCCTGGACTTCCGCAAGGCATACGACACCATCGACCGTGGCTTCCTCATTGCGGTCATGGAGGCGGTGGGCGTCGGCGACGGCGTGCTGGCGTGGACCCGCACCATCCTCACGCACACGTACGCGTCGGCCGAGGTCAACGGGTTCATCTCTGCGCCGCGCAAGTATGCGGCGGGCGTGCGCCAGGGCTGCCCCGCCGCGCCAGCCCTCTTCCTGTTCCTGGGGCATGCGCTCGCATGCTTCCTGCGCACATGCCCGGCAGTGGGGGTCGAGGTCGTGCCTGGCTGCCGAGTGACCTGCCCCCAGTACGCTGACGACTGCATGCCCCTCCTCCGGTCGTGTGCGCCGGCTGACGTCGCTGCACTGGTGGAGACGATGGCGGTGTTTGGCCGAGCGACGGGCCTTGTCCTCAACCTCGGCAAGTGCGGCATCCTGCCCCTGGGGTCGGCGGGGAGGGCCTGCTGGCGGGTGCCGAGGTTGCTGGGCTGCGCGTGCTGGACGCGGGCGTGTCGCTGGGGGTGCCCGTCTCTGCCGGCTTGCCGCCCCCGGAGGGCGTCACCGGGGTGTGCCGTGAGAGGCTTGCGGCCGCGTATACCAAGCTCGCGCGCTTCCCCATGTCGGCGTTTGGCAGGGGGCACGCGGCGGCGACGTACGGGGTCTCCCGCATCCTGTTCCGGGCGGTGCACTGTGGCATGACTCCGGAGGCCGAGAGGGTGCTCTCCCGGTGGACGGCTACTCTGGTGGACAGGAGCGTGGGGCCGGACCCGCCGGCAGAGCTGCCGCGGTGGGCCTCTTCGGTGCCTGGTGCGCCTGCTGCGATGCTCCTGGGGCGACCGGCGCATGGTGGTTTTGGGGCGCCGGCGTGGCGGGAGATCGTGCACGGGCAGTGGGCCGTCCACCTCGCGTGCCTGTTTGGGGCGTGGGCGGCAGGCACCCCCCCAGGCCCCCCATCTCCTGCTGCCGGCCCCACGGGCCGGCGGTGGCGGCGGGGCTGGCGGCAGTGGCGGCGGTGGCGGCGGCGGGACACAGCCGGAACAGCAGCCCGCGCCCCCGGCCCAGCCGGCATGGCAGCCGCTCATGGTGGAAGCGGTGCACCGCCTGTGCCCGGAGGCCCACCCGAGCCTCTTGTGCTTATGGCTGGCCTCGCGCCCAGGGCCGGCGCCCTCCCGGACGGCCTTATTGGTGAGTGCGTGGACCCGGCTGTGAGGGCGGCGCTCTTGGCTGGGCCGATGAGGCGCATGCTCGATGGGGTGCAGGCCCTGGGGCCGGTGGCGCGCATCACGGGGCGCGTGCAAACAGCTGAGCTGTGGGGGGCGGAGGCGCCGCTCTGGGCTAACCCCCTCCTCCAGCTGGAGCTGCCGGCTGCGCAGCGGTCGGTACAGTGGCGGGAGCCCACTGGGGATGCGGCAGGGCATGCGCTCTTCAGCCCGACCGATGCGGCACGCTGGCTGGTGGACGGCCTGGCCCGCGTGCGCGACGCCCTCCCCGGCATGCGGACGGTCACGGACCTGTGCGTGCTGTGGGCGTGGCTCGCTGCTGTCGACATGGTGCGCAGCACACGCACGGTTGACCACGCCTGCCTGAGGGTGTACGCTGCTGCGGATCCGGCGCGCGCGCGGCTCGTGCTGGGGCAGATACGCGCGGCGCTGGCGTGCGGCGCTTATGACGGGGGCAATGTCTGGAGGGCAGTCCTGTGCCGCGCCCTTTTCCCAGAGGTGCCGCCGCCAGTGCCGGGGTGTGTGCCAGACCTGCTGTGCGTGCGGCGCATGCTCGACCCCCTGTTCACGGCAGTGGCGGTCGTGCTTGCGGCGCTGCCCCCAGCCTGGGTCGAGGCGGCGGCTGGTGGAGCTGCCCTCACTGTGCTCTGGCCGCTCCGTCACTTCCAGCCCCTCCCCCAGGCGGGCGAGCGCGCTGCTGTGGTGGAGATCCTGCAGCTGGTTGGGTGGAAGCTGCCGAGTGTCATCACGCCGGCTGGCTGGCAGCGTGGGCGGCCTGGCCTCCGATCCACAGCTGCCCAACCTGCTCCCCTACCTGGGGGGGGCGGCGCCGCGGGCGAGCCCCGATGGGTTGGGTTTGCGCACGGCCCGGGTGTGGTGGGGAAACTGACGTGCAAGCTGGCGGTGGCGCTTCAACTGCGGGCGGTTGTGGACGAGCGGCGAGTGCGGCGGGCAGCCACGGTGGAGGCGGCTCTGGCGCTGGACCACGGGCCGCACGGGGGCCCCCGCGCGACCGACGCGCAGGTCTTCGCGGGGCTGCGCGGCCTGGAGGCGGCGGTGCCGACACTGTGGCGGATGCCGCTCCTCAACGCTCGCAAGGAGCCCATCTGGCGGCTGTGGGTGAGTGGTTTTCACAAGCAGGCTGCACTGGCGTGCCCGAGTGCCCCTGCGGGTGGCGGTGCCGTGATGAGGACGGGCCGCCGGCGACGGCGTGGCGTGCGCACAGCTTCTGGGGGTGCCCGGTGGCGGAGGCGGTGGTGGTGGCGGCTGCTGCTGCCCTCCCTGCTCCTACGCCGGTCATCACGTGCTGCCAGGTGTGGCTGCTGCAGCCTCCCGCTGGGGTGCGTGCTGGTGTGTGGGCGGTGGTGGCAGCGCTCGTGGTGGACGCCATGGAGCGAGGCCGCCGCCACTTGTGGCGCATTACGTGCCCGCGTGATGGTGTGCAGCCCCCTGCTCGCTCGGTGGCGGTTGAGCGGGCGGGAAAGCTGGCGACGATGGATCTGTGGGACGCGCTGGCGTCCTTTGCTGAGGGCGGCGGGATGCCGCGCGGGTGGGCGGGTGTGGTGGGCCCGACCCACCCCTTTGTTGGAGTAGTGGACGGCGGGCTCACTCTGAACAAGACGTCCTAGATCCCTGAGAGGATGGTTTCTTTTGAGGGGAGGTGGCGCCACCTGCGTGCGCTGGCGGGTTGTGATGTGGTAGCTGAGCAGAGTGCTGCGGCGGGTGTGCACAACGGCCCCGCTTCCGGTGGGTTGAGGGTGGGCTTTTTGGTCCCTTCATGGTTTTATACCTTGGGCCCGCCATCCGTTTCCTGGAGGGGTTGAGTGTGGAGCCTGCACTGTGGTGCTGCTTGCTTGGTGCCCGCCACCGCGTGTGGGTGGCGCTTTCGTGGGGCATCCCCCCTTTTTTCTGTTGGCAGGTCTTCAGGACTGCTTCCTCTAAGTCCTGCTGGAGCTTTGGAACCGAACGCGTGCCCGCCAGAGAGTGGATTGCAAAAACTCATCATCATCAAAAAAACTCATCATCATCATTTAGAGTACCATCCCCCCCTCAAGTGACCTTCACACCTTCACACTTCAAAATGCTTGCTTGATGCTTGCCTTTAACCCTGCCGTTAACCTGGTGTTAACAGGCGTCGCAGCCTTAAAAGAGCCTGAAGGGCTGAGCCAGGTCTACTTCAAAATATAGATCCGAGATCATGTGCGATGATGAGGCTTCAGCCAGCTACGCCTTGATAGCCCAGCTACTGGCGGCGGAGCCGCGCTACGGCTATGGCTACGACGATGATGAGGCGGAAGAGCCCGGCTCATCTGATACATCTTTTGACGCAGGTTCACGCAAGCGCCCCAAGGGTGCAGGAGGGGGCAAGAAACGTGGGTGGCGCCCCTGTCACGTGCGCACGCGAGGGGGGTGGGGCTGCTGCTGCGGCATGTGTGCATGGGGTGTGCATGGCGACGCAGCGCGTGTCATGCTGTGCCTTGTCATGCCCGTGCGTGTGCGCCTGCTCGCCGCCCCAGCCTGTCCCCCACCGCACTCTATATGCACGCACACACCGCTGCGCCCACCCGCCACACCTGCAGGCGGGGTGGCTCCCGGGAAGGCGCCTCAACTGGCGCCCGTGCAGCAGCAGCAGCAGCAGGAACATGCCGAGGCGAGTGCAGGGCCCGGCGGTCGCAAGCAGCGCTCCGATGTGGGGCGCGCGCGCGCAGCAGGGCGGCCGTGGACAGACCAGGAGGTACGCCCCCCTCTCCTTCCACCACAGCTGTGGCGCTCGCTCGACACACACACACCACCACCGCCACCCCCACCACCAAGATGCACACCCTCTCCCCACCCTCCCCCCGCGCCCCCCTTACACACACTCGGAACATGAGAGTTTACAATCCACTGCCGGCGGTCACACACACGCTTCCAAAGCTCCAGCGGGGCGTAGAGAGAGAGCAGGCGCGAGGCCAGCACGAGGCCCACCAAAAGGTTGAGCATCACAAATAGCCCACGGAGACGCCACACACACTCAAGCAGGAGTGCTCGTCCCCGCGGGGGCTGGAGAAGCATGGGCGCGACTGGAGAATGTGGCGCGCAGTATTTTGGGAAAACGACGGCCCGGCATGGGCCTCGCGGCTCAATTCCTCGATCTCAACCCGCCGCCGGAGGCGTTTGTGTTGGGGTTTGTGAAAATGCCGATTTCACACTACCATACGGGGCGTGTGCCTTCGCGGGGGGGTCGAAAAATGCTTGTTTAAGCGCTCCGCGGGGGTCGTTTTCGTTGTCTTCAGTCGTTTTTGACGCCCCAGATGACGATTTTTTGGTGAACTTGAATAGTTTACAGCTCTGCAGGGGGCTCTGAAACAATATATATTCGCGAAGGCACAGGCCATGTACGGCATTCGGTTCAAAATTAGCGCAGTCTCGCCCCGCAGCGCCGGCCCTAACCAACCGTTTTCACTCCCTGGGCAATGCACTGTTGCGGGGGGTGGTGGGGTGGCTAATGGAAACACTGGTCCACACTCGAGCAGGAGTGCGCGTTCCTGCGCGGGCTGGAGGAGCACGGACGAGACTGGCGCGCGGTCGCGGCGGCGGTCGTGTCGCGCAACCCAGAGGTGTGTGTGCGTGTTTGTGTGTGAGTGTGTGTGCGTGTGTTTGTGTGCGTGTGCGCGCGCGTGTGTGTGTGTGTGTGGAATGGAATGGAATGTGCATGCGTTTGGAATGCATGTGTGTGTGCCGGCTTGACTGGCCACAAGGCCACTTCTGTGACCCTGAGGAAGGTCCTCTTCTATATGCTCCTTGCCAGACATGTCTCTAAGAGACCGCTGTTTGGGGTAGTCTAGCCGGCGGGTGCGGTAGTCTTATCGGCTGGGAGCCGGCGGTCCTCTAGTACTCAAGTGTGCTGGAGTATCGGCGGGTGTCTCTAGTAGAAGAGTAGCCTGCTGAGCTGGAAACCCCGTGTAACTTGTGTGTGTGTGCACGTGTGCGCGTGTGCGTGTGGAATGGAATGTGTGCGTGTGTGCCGAGATGATGGATTTTGCAGTTTGTGTGTCAGCACTACCGATGTTTAAGACGTACGCACGGGCGAGACTGGCGCGCGGTCGCCGCGGCTGTCGCGTTGCGCAACCCAGAGGTGTGTGTAGGGTTGTGGGCAACCGTATATCCCGTATATCCGTATATACGGCCGTATATACGTATGTCAAAAGCGGGCGGTTTACGCACTGCAATATACGGTTTTTTAATTTGTGTGTGGATTGCGGCTGACGCCGACGCGATCCGGGCCGCAACGGGTCGCAAACAGCCTCAGTAGCAGTAACCAAGAGATATAGGATGGAGGAACGTGGGCCGCAAGGTCATTCAGACAGCCGATGGGGTCACACCTTGGAGTCACGCAACAAACAGCAACACTTCTCCCCGAATACAGCACGGAATCGGACGATTCTGCTTGCATTTTTAAGCTGATGACCAGCTCTGTTGATTGCATGCAGCTTTGGGGGGTAGTGGTGATGTTCATGGGGCGCATGCATGGGGCTCATGGGGCGGGTGGCGCAACAACTTTGGGGTCTCTCTGGGTCGAGGTCTGGGGTCTTGGGTCTGGGGCCTGAGGTCTGGGGTCTGGGGTCTGGAGTCTGGGGCGGGGGCGGGATGCGGGGGCGGGGTCTGGGGCCTGGGGCCTGGGGCTCATGTCTTGGGTCTTGGGTCTTGGGTCTTGGGTGTGGGTGTAGGCAGGGGGTCCCCTGGATCAAGGGCTTGGGAGTGTGTCTGGGTCTTGGTGGGGTAGTGTCTCGGCTATTACTTGCTCAGCGTTTTAACAAGGGACGGGGGCCCTTGGGTACTGAACTAGTGTTGAGCTGTAGTGACAGCCTACGGTCACACATTGACTGCCTGTTACTACTACTGCTTTTCCACGGCTATCTGTTTGTCACAAGAGCTCTTTGCTGCTCTTAGATATTGCTTACTGAGATCTTATCTGAATCTTACTGATTGATTACTCCAGGTTTATTATCTGTGTGGACTTTCTCTCTCTGGCAGACGGACTGGGCAGCACACGCCACTCTGATCGTGGCGTGTCCCTGTCCCTGTTCCTTGTCTCTGCCAGGTGAGTAGGTTTGCCCCTTGCAGTCTGGCTCCTGGCTAGGCACTGCTATGCTGCAGCCTGCCTGTAAGCCTGAGGGCTGCTATGCAACCCCCTTCAGCAGCACATGCCTCTCTCCCCTTCCCCTCTGTAAACTCTGATCGTGGCGTGTCCCTGTCCCTGTTCCTTGTCTCTGCCAGCGCCCCCTGTATATCAACAACTAGATCAGGTCGTAGACTCAACGGAGGGGGGAGGAGGGAAAGGAGGCGAAGGGAGGAGGGAGAGGACTTGGCTCCGCACCGCACGCACCGCGGCCGCCCGTGCAGCCACAATACGGTTTTGGCATTTACTGAAATTTTTTAGCACGCATGATGATCACGCCGAGAGCAACAGTGCCCCTTGTAAATCCAGCGTTCCAACGGCGTGTCTCTCACCCAATTTGACATACATATGAGGCAGCTGTGCTACATATACGGATACGGATTTACGGATATACGGTCGTATGTACGTATATACGGATACACGGGGCCGTCCATCTACGGTTGCCCACAACCCTACACACACACAAACACACACACACACACACACGCACACACACAAATACACACACATGCACACACTCACCCAACGCGTGTTGCCACTCTGCGCTCCCGGAGGCAGTCAAGTCGCACACACACACAAACACACACACACACACACAAACACACACACACACGTGTGTTGCCGCTATGCGCTCCTGGAGGCAATCAAGTCTAACACACAGACACACACACACACACGCACACGCACGCACCCAACGTGTGCTGCCGCTCTTCGCTCCCGAAGGCCGTCAAGTCGCACGCGCAATGCCACTTTGTCGGACTCCCCCCCCCCCACCCACACACACGCAAACACACGCACAAACGCACACACACATACACACACACACACACACGCACACACACATACACACACACACGAAGGCCGTCAAGTCGCACGCGCAGCGCCACTTTGTCAAGCTCAAACACACACACGCACACACATGAAGGCCGTAAAGTCGCATGCGCAACGCCACTTTATCAAGCTCGCGATGGCGGGGCAAGGCCTGCCCGCAAAGGTCGCGGAGTCAGGTGCGTGCCTGTGTGTGTGTGGGGGGGGTGCGTGTGTGTGTGCGTGTGTGTGTGTGCGTGTGTGCGTGGGCGTATCGGGGGGGGCCTGCGCGTGTGCTTGTGCTTGTGCATGCGTGTGCGGGGGGGGCGTGTGTGTGTGCGCGGGCATGTCTGTGTGTGTGTGTGTGTGTGCATGTGTGACCGTGTGTGCGTGTGCGTGTGTGCGTGTGCGTGTGTGTGTGTGTGTGTGTGTGTGTGTGTGTGTGTGTGCGTGCGTGTGTGTGTGTGTGTGTGCACGTGCAGTGCCACTCTGTCAAGCTCGCGATGGCGGGGCAAGGCCTGCCGGTAATGGGCGCAGAGTCTGGTTGTGTGCGGTGGTCGATTATACAGTCCGTCGGGCGCCTTGTATGGCGCAGAGTCTGGTGTGAGTCTATTGCATGCTGATGCTTAACCTCCTATCGATAGATCGCAAAGTCAAGAGCCCCCCCACCACCACCACACACAGACGCACATGCACATGCACATGCACATGCACATGCACATGCACATGCACAAGCACATGCACATGCACACGTCCAGGCGCCGGCGATTGAAGATCCTGTCGCAGGTGCCGTTGAACTGCACTTAACCCCCCCCCCCGGTCGCTGTCAGGCGCCGGCTACACGCTCGCTGGCGGCCTGCTCGACCCGGGCAGCACACCCGCGCACACACACACACACACATGCACACACACACTCACACGAACACACACAGACACATACACACACATGCCTCCCCCCCTTGTTGCTGGCAGGTCCCGGCTACACACTGTCTGGTGGCCTGCTCGACCATGGCAGCACACACACACACACACACACACACACACACATTAGGGTCGGCATAACATGTTAATTGTTATGATAACAAATAACAAATAACATAACAAATAACGTTATGAGCGGCGAGGACTTGTTATTGGGAAAATTTTACTGAAAATGGGAAAAATTACAGATTCAATGGATTTCAACGAGGTTGAGCACTCTGGAAAGCCCTTGAAAAGAGGAGCACAATGGCACCAGGTTCTTTTTCGCTCTAGCTCTACACATCTTGGTGTGCAGTTGAACTTGCGGAGGGAAAATCCCCCGATGAACTCCCCCAGCAGCCTCGGCACCATGTCGCTAGCTTGTAGTAGGAAGGGAGGGGGGCGGGGGAGTTGGGTGCAGAGGAGGAAGGGGAGCAGTGAGAGGAGGAGGAGGAATATATGGTGCACTAGTGGAGGAGGTTGCGACACCGGGCGGGCGCCCACAGACAGCGCACATCAAGGTGTCAAGCATCAGCACAGGGACTGATATGACTTCAAGGTGCGGCGGCACTACCCACACATCGTGCCTGACCCCGCTCAGCACCGCGGCGAGTGGGAGGGGCTGACGGACGCTGGCCTCAACGCGGCCGCCCCCCCCCCGGGGACGTCGGCGGCAGGGGCACGCGCGGCAGGGCGGCCGCGGCCTCGACGGCGGCCGGCCGCGGGGCCACCCCACAAAGGCAGCGGCTGAGGCTGCGGCGGCGACTGGGGGCAGCGGCGCGGGGGGACACGGGGGCCAGGCGCAGCGGCGCAGGGGTCACGGCGGCGGCGCGGGGCGCGCGCTCCCCAACCGCAAGTGCCCTTGCAAGCTGCCTGAGGTGATGGACTCGGAGGGCGAGGCGGTGGACTCGGACGCAAAGGAGGAGGGGGGGAGGGAGACACATGTGCAACGTTAGCTAGGGGAGGAGGAGGAACAACATGCAGAGGGGGGGCGGGGGTAGAAGGAGCGTAGGAGAGGGTGTTGACGCCGCGCGTTTACGCGTTCTGCGCGTCATGTAACTGGATTTGGTCCAAAACTCTGGAAAAAAGTCAGAAAAAATATTGGACACCGGCAGCACGCTCCCGGACATCACGGCGAATTACTGTACCAGTCTCAGGGAAAAGGAAAAAGGATTTCAGTGCGATAACATGCAAATGTTACATTATTTTGTTATTTTGTTATGATATCACATAACAATAACGTTATTTCTCGGGCCGGCGATGTTATTTGCCGACCCCTACACACACACACACACATGCCGCTGACAGGTCCCGGCTACAAACTGTCAAGTGGCCTGCTTGACCCTGGCAGCACACCCGCGTGCACACACACACACACACACACACATACATACACATGCCCCCCCCCCACACACACACACGCCCCCCATCCCCTCGTTGCTGTCAGGTCCCGGCTACACGCTCTCGGGGGGCCTGCTTGACCCAGGTAGCGCGGGCGCGACTCAGAACGGCTTTCGCGTGGAGCTACTCGCGGGTGGGTGGCGTGTGTGTTGCAGGGGCGTCATTTTGTGGCTTGAGTGTGGTGTGTGGAGTGGGGAGTGGGGAGCGGGGGGTGTGGCGTGTGGAGTGTGGAGTGTGGGGTGTGGAGTGAAGCGACTCAGAATGGGCTCCGCGTGGAGCTGCTCGCGGGTGGGTGGTATGTGTGTTGCGGGGGCGTCATTTTGTGGCGTGGAGTGTGGAGTGTAGAGTGTGGGGTGTGGAGTGGCGCGACTCAGAGTGAATTCCGCGTGGAGGTGCTCGCGGGTGGGTCACACACTGTTCCCACACAGTTCACACTATTGGGGCAGGTTCACACTATTGGGGTGCAAGTCGGTTGTAGGCAGAAGCAGAAGCACACGAAGAAGAAAACACAGACACACAGACGCACGTGCACGTGCACGCGCACGTACACGCGCACACGCACACGCACACGCACACGCACACGCACACGCACACGCACACGCACACGCACACGCACACGCACGCACGCGCACACACGCACACACGCACACACACACGTGCCCACAGAACTGAGCCTCGAGGAGCTACCAGCCGTCAAGGCAGGCCTTCGCGTCTCACCACCCGACCCGTCAAAACACCCGCCCGTGCCCCCTGTAGGGTTGCCCAAGGTCAAAAAAAGTAGCACGGTTTCCGCTGCTCCCCCTAGCAGTGTTGTAGGCCTAGGTTAGTCAGGAACACGCCCCTGGTTTGGGGTCCTGGGGTGGCGTGTGCGCGGAGAAATTGGGTTCGGCGGTGTGGGGAGGCCTTGCGGAGAGCAGTTGCCCAAAATGCGGCGAAGGGGCATCAAAAATGTGGAAAGTGGTCTTGCGGCGTGCACTCCTTCACTTTGCGCCTGTCCTCTAGGGCCTGAAAACCTCACCCCTGGAACCCCTGAACACGCGCCAATATTGTGACAGAGCTGAGCCTCGAGGAGCTGTCAACCGTTAAGGCAGGCCTTGTCGTGGCAAAGCTGCCGCGCGAGCTCGGAGGGGAGGGCGCCGACGCCGACGCGGGCGCCGCACACGGTGGGTGGGGTGGGTGGCACAGGGGAGCAGCGACCCCAAAAAGCCCTCGCGAGGAAGGATCAACAGGGGATCTCTAGAGTGTGTGTGTATGTGTGTGTATGTGTGTGTGCGCGTGTGTGTGTGTGTGTGTGTGTGTGTTGGGCTTTGTACGAGTGCGAGTGTTGCCAACTACGTCGGCGAGCACCACCTCGACCGGGTCCTTAATCCCAACTCAACCCTAAACCCTAAACCCCAAAACCCAAGCCCTTAACTCTAAACCCTAAACCCTGAACCCTGAACCCTGAACCCCGAACCCTGAGCCCCAAACCCTAAACCCCGATCCCAATGCAGACAACGACGCAGACAACGACGCAGACGACGAGCATCAGCCGCCGGCCGCGCCCGTCCCTGCGCCCGTGCCAGCGCCCGCGCCCGCGCCCGCACCAGCGGCGCCAAAGCGGCGCAGGCAGTCAAAGGGCGCGGCCGCAAAGGGCGCGGCCGCTGCTGTTGCTGCAGCGGCTGCAGCTGCGGCGGGGGCGGCTGCGGCAGCGGCGGGGGCAGCTGCGGCGCCGGTGGCGGCGCCGGGCGCGCGCGCGGCGTCGGCGGCGGCGCACGAGCGCGCACCGGCAGGCGGGGCGAGCGGTGCGCGTCCCGCAGGCAGCTCCCCGCAGCCGGGTGTGCATGTCGGCGGCGGCAGCGGCGGCGGCGGCGGCAGCCCCGCGGGCGGCGCGCGGAGCGACGCGGCAGCAGCGGCAGCGGCGGCAGCGGCAGCGACGGCGGCGGCAGCGGCGGCGGCGGCAGCGGCTTGCCCGCCATCCCGCACAGAGTACGCGCTCTCGCGGCCGCAACGCAACCGCTCGCGCGCGCAGGTGTGGCACGCATTCACACACACCGTGTGTAACACGCGCACACATGCACGCATGCACACATGCACGCATGCACACACGCACGCACGCACGCATGCACGCACGCACGCACGCACGCATGCATGCACGCATGCACGCATGCACGCATGCACACGCACACGCACACGCACACGCACACGCACACGCACACGCACACGCTGCATCCAGCCGTCTCTCGGCGCAAGCAATTGTCCATGCACACACACACACACACACACATGCATGCACACTCACACACACAAACACACGCACACACACACACTCTCTCTGCAGCTGTCGCTCGGCGCCACGTCCGAGTCATCCATGCTTGTGCAGCAGCTGCAGTTCGTTGGGCCCCATCTAGAGGCCTCTCACGGGCCAACACACACGCACACACACACACACACACACACACACACACTCTCTGTATGCAGCTGTCGCTCGGCGCCACGTCCGAGTCACCCATGCCCGTGCAGCCGCTGCAGTTCGTTGGGCCCCATCTAGAGGCCTCTCACGGGCCAACACACACGCACACACACACACACACACACACACACACACACACACACTCTCTCTATGCAGCTGTCGCTCGGCGCCACGACCGAGTCGCCCATGCCCGTGCAGCCGCTGCAGTTTATCCAGCCGTAGCTAGAGGCATCTCACGGGCCAACACATACGCACACACACACACACACACACACACACACACACACTCTCTCTTTATGCAGCTGTCGCTCGGCGCCACGACCGAGCCGCCATGCCCGTGCAGCCGCTGCAGTTTATCCAGCCGTAGCTAGAGGCCTTGCTCACCGAACAGCGGATCAGCAACACACACCCTCACTGGTGGCTGATTGTACAGTCCGTCGGACGCCTTCAACAATGGCGTATTAGACTTACTCACTGTACCCCCCCGCCATGCGTGCAGCTGTCGCTCGGCGCCAAGACTGAGTCATCCATGCTCGTGCAGCCGCTGCAGCTCGTTTGGCCCCATGTCGAGGCCTCTCACGGGCCAACACACACACACACACACACACACACACACACACACACACATGCTCCGTGCAGCTGTCGCTCGGCGCCACGACCGAGTCATCCATGCTTGTGCAGCCGCTGCAGCTCGTTGGGCCCCATGTCGAGGCCTCTCACGGGCCAACACACACACACACACACACGCACACACACACATGCTCCGTGCAGCTGTCGCTCGGCGCCACGACCGAGTCATCCATGCTTGTGCAGCCGCTGCAGCTCGTTGGGCCCCATGTCGAGGCCTCTCACGGGCCAACACACACACACACACACACGCACACACACACATGCTCCGTGCAGCTGTCGCTCGGCGCCACGACCGAGTCATCCATGCTTGTGCAGCCGCTGCAGTTCGTTGGGTCCCATATAGAGGCCTCTCACGGGCCAACACACACGCACACACACACACGCACACACACACGCACACGCACACACACACACACACACACACACACTCTCTGCAGCTGTCGCTCGGCGCCACGTCCGAATCGTCTATGCTTGTGCAGCCGCTGCAGTTCATCGGGCCGCCCGCGAGCGGGACCGCGCTCTCGCAGCCATTCCACATGGCGGTCAATGCGCAGGCGCGTTCATGGGTTGAGTAGAGGGTTCAGGGCGTTGGTTACGGGTTTATTAGGGTTGGGAAGGGTTGGGATCCATGAGAGAGTGTTTGTGTATATGTGTGTGTGCGTGTGCGTGTGCATGTGTGTGTGTGTGAGTGCGTGTGTGGAGAGGGAGAGGGTGAAGGGGAGAAAAGGAGAACAGGAGAAGGGGAGAGAGGGAGAGAAGAAATGGGAGGGGGGGAGGGAAGGGAGAGGGATGGGAGAGAAAGGGAGGGGGGGGAGAGAGAGAGAGAGGAGGGGAGAAAGAGAGAGGGGGAGGGAGAGAGAGAGAGAGGGAAGAGAGGGAGGGAGAGAGGAGAGGGAGAAAGGGAGAGGGAGAGGAGAGGGAGAGGGAGAGAGGGAAGTAGGGGAGAGGGGAGAGAGATAGAGGGGGGGAGGGAGAGGAGGGAGAGAGGGGGGGAGGGAGGAGAGAGAGGAGGGGGAGGAAGAGGAGAAGGGGGAGGAGAGGGAGAGGGAGAGGGAGAGGGAGAGGGAGAGGGAGAGGGAGAGGGAGAAGGAGAAGGAGAGGGAGAGGGAGAGAGTGGGGGAGAAAGAGAAGGGGGAAGAGAGAGAGGGGGGAAGAGAGGGAGAGAGAGAGGGGGGGAGGGAGAGAGAGGGCGGGAGAGAGAGAGAGAGAGAGAGAGAGAGAGGGAGAGAGGGAGAGAGAGAAAGAAGGAGAGAGGGAGAGAGAGGGAGGTAGAAGGAGAAGGAGAGAGGGGGGAGAAAGAGGGAGAGTACGCGCGCGCGCCACTGCATGCTCTCAGGCGAGGGAGGGGGGCTCGTCCTGGAAGAGAGAGGGAGGGAGTGCGCGTGCGTGTGCGTGTGTGTGTGTGTGTGTATGTGTGTGTGTATGTGCGTGTGTGTGTGTGCGTGCACCTGACATAATATTTAGCCCTAAATGTCACACAGACTGTAAAGCCACCATCATCAACGCAGGCGCTGCTGGGTGCAAAGCTTTTGGCACAGACACACACACACACTTACACACACACACATACAGGCGCTGCTGGTCGCAGACCTCCAGGCGCACCTCTGCTCTGATGAGATCATCGGGCTACTGGGAGGCAGCTGGGACGCGGTCACGCAGGTGTGCTGCGTTTAGGGTTTTGGCGTGGGTTCAAACCCAAATGGGGGTTTCTTTTGGGGGTTTGGGGTCCAGGGTTTAGGGGCAACTCTGCTCTGATGAGATCATCGGGCTGCTGGGAGGCAGCTGGGACGCGGCGACGCAGGTACGCTGCTTTTAGGATTTTGGGGTTTAGTTGGGGGGGTTAGGGTCCAGGGTTGAGGCACACCTGTCTGCTCTGATGAGATCATCGGGCTGCTGGGAGGCAGCTGGGATGCGGCCACGCAGGTGTGTGATGTGGTGGCATACCGTACTGACAAATGCACTTCACGTCATGTGTGTAGTTCAGGGTTTCAGGTTTTAGGGTTTAGGGTTTCTAAATCTAAAGGGTTTAGGGGTTTAGGGTTTAGGGTAACGTGTTTAGGGTTTTAGGGTTTAGGTCGTGAACGTCACGAAACACGGATGCCCACGGCCCACGGCCCACGGCGTCTCGTGACGCAGCGTTCACGCCGGCCAGCGCTGTCAGTGTAGTAGTGGGGTTTAGGTTGGGTTTTGGGGGTCGTTGGGGCTTGAACTGGACTTGGGAGAACCCCTGCAGTGCATTGTGCTCTGGGGGCAGAGGCACACGCGCACACACACACACACACACACATACAGATGCCAAGAATTAGATATATTTGTTGCATATTCTAGCGCTAGGACATCCTGGTACACGCACGCACACACACATGCACACACTCACGCACACACGCACACACACTCACACAAATGCACACACCATGCACACACACACACACACACGTACGTACACACCCGCCCACCCACTGCCCACCCACCCCCGCCACCCACTCACCCCCCCCCCACACACACACACACATGCAGACGCTCACAGTCGATGAGGCATTCCCATGCCGCTGCACTCCGGGGGCAGAGGCGCAGAACGCAGTCGAACTGGACGCGGTGGCTGAGGTCGAGGTGTGTGTTTGTGTGTGTGTGTGTGTGTGTGTGTGTGTGTGTGTGTGTTGGTGTGTGAGTGTGCATGTGAGTGTGTGTGTGTGCGTGCACGTGTTTGTTTGTGTGGGGGGGGGATGTGTGTGTGAGATGATGTGGGCAGAGGCGCAGAACGCAGTCGAACTGGACGCGGTGGCTGAGGTCGAGGTGTGTGTGTGGGGGGATGTGTGTGTGTGTGCATGTGTGTATGTGTGTTTTGCGTGTGTGTGTGTGTGCATGTGTGGGTGGGTGGGTGTGAATATGTGTGTAAGGTAGTGTGGGCAGAGGCACAGAACGCAATGGAATTTGACGCGGTGGCCGAGGTCGAGGTGTGTGTGTGTGTGTGTGTGTGTGTGTGTGTGCATGTGTGTGGGGGGGGGTGCGTGTGCGAGGTAGTGTGGGCAGAGGCACAGAACGCAGTGTAACTTACGCGGTGGCTGAGGTCAAGGTGTGTGTGGGGTGTGTGTGTGTGTGGGGGGGGTTCATATGTGGGTGTGCATGTGTGGGTGTGTTCATGTGTGGGTGTGCACGTGTGCATGTGGGTGTGTGAATATGTGTGAGTTAGTGTGGGCAGAGGCACAAAAACGCTGTGGAACTTGATGCGTACACACACACACACGCATGCACGCACGCACGCGCACACGTGCGCTCACGCGCGCACACGCACACACACACACACGCACACACACACACACACACCAGGTGCGCTCGATGATGGAGGCGCGCGGGCAGCGCTGCGTCGGCTGCCCCCCCCCCCACACACACACACACACGCATACACCAGGTGCGCTCGATGATGGAGGCACGCGGGCAGCGCTGCGTTGGATGGTACCACTCGCACCCCGTGTTTGAGCCCAACCCGAGCCAAAAGGACATGGAGAACCAGGTATATATTTACGTTTTCAAACCTTCATCTGAACCCTCAACCTGAACCCTGAAACCTGAAACCTGAAACCTGGAACCTGGAACCTCAATCCGTGAGGTTGGCACCACTCCGACCCCGTGTTTGAGCCCAACCCGTCTGTGGCCAGAAGGATATGGAGAACCAGGTACTGCATTAATGCCGAAAGCCGAAATCCCAAACCTGCACTGAAACCTAAACCCTCAACCCTGTTCCTTTTCGGCCCTTCTTTTGGTTTGCCGGCTGGCACCACCCCCACACATCGGATGGTACCACTCCCACCCCGTGTTTGAGCCCAAACCCAAGCCAAAAGGACATGGAGAAGTACATATTTAGGTTTTAACCTGCACCTAAACCCTGAACCCTGAACCCCAAACCTCAACCCGAAGCGTCGACTGGCACCACCCCAACGCGTCGACCGGAACCCCTCGCACAGCCCGTGTTTGGAGCCATGCCAAGCCATCCCCGAGCCAAAAGGGCATGGAGAGCCATGTATGCGCATCAGGGACGCAAGCACGCACGTACCAGGCACGCACACGCGCACTCACACACATCCCCCCCCCACCACCACACACACACACACACACATGCCGTGGCGGGACAGAGGCAGCGACGCAGCCAGCGGGCGTGCTGCCTATGTGGTGGGCTAGAGGATGAGGCACACATGGTATTTGAGTGCCCTGCCTATGAAGAGGCACGGGTGCAGGCCCACAGCCTGTTTCGGTCCATCCCTCGCCCCGAGGAGGCCGATTTAGATGAGCGGATGCGGGAGTTTATGAATCCTCGGCCAGGCCAGGAGAACCCCAGGTTCTGGCACGAGTTGGCTGACTTCCTTGTCGCCTGTTTTGAGACACGCACCGCGTGCACAGCAATCATGATGGCAGATGGCATGCTAGGGGTCTAATTTTGACAGCTGCCGGCCTCTTTCCTAGGGTCTAATGCGCCATCAAAGGCGTCCGACGGACTGTAAAATCGACCACACATCCCCCCACACACACACACACGCACGCACACACGCATCGCAACTACCAAGTGCTCTTCCGCGACCCCGCGTGCCAACAAGAGCCATTTGTGAGCCATGACCCTTGCATGCCACACTACAAAACTGTGCGCGCACACACACACGCGCACACACCCCCACACGTGCGTGCACGCGCGCACGCACGCACGCAGCGCAACTTCCAAGCGCTCTTCTGCGACCCCGCGTGCCACTTAGAGCCGTTTATTGGCCATGACCCACACACACACACACACACATATGCTGGCACACACGCACAAACACACGCAGCGCAACTACCAAGCGCTCTTCCGCGACCCCGTGTGCCACCAAGAGCCGTTTTTCGCCCACAATCGCACACACTCAGCCACACAAAACACAAGCCACACACAAACACACACACACACACACACACAACTCCCCCCACCCCCTCCCCCCTTCTTCACGCACGCAGCGCAGCAACCAAGCGCTCTTCCGCGACCCCGCGTGCCACCAAGAGCCGTTTGTCGGCCATGACCCACTAAAAATGCGCACACACGCACACACAGACACACACACACCTCTCCCCCCCCAAACCCCCACCCCACACACGCAGCGCAACTACCAAGCGCTTTTCCGCGACCCCGCGTGCCACCAAGAGCCGTTCGTTGGCCTCATCGTCGGTCCCTACAACGTGTCGCTGCCCGGCCCGGCGTCCGCCGTGACCGCGTTTCTGGTGCAGCAACGGAGCTCGATGCTCGTGCCGTATTCACTGAGGTGGGGTGGGTGGTGGTGTGTGTGTGTGTGTGTGTGTGTGTGTGTGTGTGTGTGCGTGTGTGCCCGGCCCCGCGTCCGCCGTGCCCACGTTTCTGGTGCAGCAGCGGAACGCGATGCTGGTGCCGTATTCGCTGAGGTGTATGTGGGGTGGGGGTGGGGATGGGTGGGGGGGGGCATAGGTGTGTGTGTGTGCGTGCGTGTGCGTGTGCGTGTGCGTGTGTGTGTGTGTGTGTGTGTGTATGTATGTGTGCGCGTGTGCGTGTGTGTGTGTGTGTGTGTGTGTGTGTGTCTGTGCGGGGCATGGGTGGGTGGGTGGACCTGCTCTCCCTCGCTCCCTCCCTCCCACCCATTCACCTTCACCTCACCTCACCTCACCTCACCTCACCTCCGCTCACCTCCGCTCACCCGCTCACCCGCTCACCCGCTCACTCGCTCACTCACACCCACTCACTCACTCACTCACTCACTCACTCACTCACTCACCCCCCCCCTCACCCCTCCCAGGTACTCTCTCACCGGCACCAGCACGCCACCCTCCGCCGACTCCTTCCGCCCAAAGCTCTCCCTCCTGGCGGACATGCTTGCTGGCAGGTACGTGCGCATGCGAAGAGAGGTTAATGTCAGAATTCACCGGGGGGTCGAGGGATCTGCCTCATCATGCGAGCTGCCAAGAGAGGTGAGGGATTGAGCTGGGGGATTGAGCTGGGGGAGGGGATTGAGCCGGGGGATTGAGCTGGGGGATTTAGGGAGCTGCCTCATCAGGCAAGAGAAGAGATTGCAGCAGCGGGGGACCGCACACCAGCACACCCGGGGGTGGGGTGGGGTGGGGGGTCAGGCAACGCGCCATCGCAGCAAATGGGGAGGGAGATTGCTGGCGGGCATGGAGGTGATTGCAGCAGCAGGGGAGGGGGCGGGTGCAGCAGCAGGGGGGGGGAGTTGGGGCACGCGCCAGCACGGCGGGAAAAGTGCTGGCGGCATGGCATGGCTGGCGGGCATCGAGGAGATTGCAGCAACGGGGGGGGGACAGACATGTCCTTATCATGAACGCTCTGCACCTAGCAAACAATGACGAGCCCGGTCCCCCCACGTCTTGTGACAGGGGGGGTGAGGTGGGGTGCGCGCCAGCATAGCGGGGTGCCGATGCGTGCGAAGAAGGCATTCCTGCGGGGTAGACGCTGCGTCCGACCCACGCAGCAGGCACGCACGCACCGCCCTAACCTCCCTAACCTTTGTACAGGTCTCCACACACTCGCGACACAAATCACACACACACACACTCTCCCTGCAGCCCCGCGCGCGTCGAACTTTCGTCTCCGTGGCGCCCATTCACGTGGCTGCGGAGCTGCACGCCCGAGGGCCCGCCGCTGACGAGGCTCGCCAAGCTGCGCGCGTCGCTCGCACGGCACCTGAGCGGCGCGGAGCCGCTTGCTGTGCGTGTGCTGCTGGAGCTCGTGGAGACCGAGCTGGGTGGGGGGTGCGAGAGTGGGGGCGGGCAGCAGGGGGGCTGCGGCGGTGACGCGGGCGCTGATGATGGGGAGGCCGCGTGAGGCTGGAGGAGCTGCAGGGGCACGCGAACTGGAGAGTGTTTGGTTCCTGAGGCAACACAAAGGGTGGGAGCAGGCAGGCTGGTTGACCAAGGGGACGCGGCGGGTCTCGTTGCACTGTGTACTGTGTCTCCCCCCCTCGTGTTACAGCTGAGTCCTGCAAAACTGCATTAAATCAACGGCAGTTGCACCCAAGCTGCTGGCCAGTCAACGCTGTGCACAGCAAGGGGAGGTTTGGGCGGCGGAGGCCAAACGTGCCGTCTCTTATTTGAAGTCGAGAAGTGTGTGGGTCAGACAAACACACAAAACATGCATATACCAGCGCTGCCCCCCCCTGATAGTAATCCTGGTAATACCCTGTCCCCCCGCACCCCCCCCTTTCAGGCCAGCCCCCCCCCAGTTGGATACGGGGCTGCCGTTGTCTTGCCCACGCGCGGCGTCATGCCCAGCCGCGTCGTGCCAAGAGACGTCCGAATGGATTAGTCGAACGCCCACTGGTTCTCGCGGCGAACCTCCTCCTCCTCCTCGGGCGTGAAGTCGTTCTTGATGTTGAACGTCTTGCGGATCTCCTCGGGCGTCTTGCCCTTGATCATCTGCGCCACGGTCTGGCACGTCAGGTCGAGCAGGCCCTTGATGTTGAGGTAATTGGCCGCCAGGATCAGGTCGAAGAGCGTCGCCTGGTCCACCTTGACGAACTCGGCGTCCCACTGCTTGATCTCGTCCTCGTTCTTCGAGGCCTTGTCGTCCACCTTCTTCACGGCCTCGACGTGGTACTTGGAGTACTCGATGACCTGCAGCAGGGAGGGTGTGTGCGCACGGCAGACATTTCGTTTCAGGGGTGTATGTGCGCGGCAGACAATGAGTGTGCGGCGCATGTGTGCGGCGCATGCGCGCATGCATGTGGAGGCGGTCACGCTTGAATCGCGGGCACGCGCCCATGCGCCCCAGCCCCACAAGGAGGCACGCCAGCCCTGCCACCAACCCACCTTGGCCAGGATGCGGCCGGACACGTTGGGTAGGGGGATGGTCTCCTCAGAGCCCTGAAGCGCGCGCAGCATGGGATGTGAGCATTGGGTGGGATCCATGCAGCAGCCCCTCCCCTGCACGATCCCGTCACTCCCTGCCCATCCCAAGCCGCTAAAATCCTCTTACTGTGTCCTCAATCATGTTCTTGATGGTCTGCGGGGCAAGGCGGCGGTGGGAATCGTTAGAACGGGGCGATACTGCCAAACGGGGTGCATGGGGCGAAACGAGGCACCCATCATTGTGTACACACACGCCCAGCGGCTCACCTGGCTCTCGTGCGCCACCTCCTCGTCGACCTGCGGCGAACAAGGAAGGACACGGGCGACGTCAGGGGCGGGGGAAGCTGGGGACCCCCATTGTGTTCGACACAGGGGGAGCGTGGCAGTCGCGGCTCCCAGCGCATGCGCCCACCCACCTCGAAGGTCTGCGAGTCCGAGGACATGAGCTTGAGCTGCAGACGCAGCAGAGGTGCGGGCGTCAGGGGAGGGAGCCTGGGTGCTCAAGCTCGATCGAGGACCTCCCCCTGGGCAGCGTCACGCCCTGCGCGCCCGCAGATCCCGGGATCACAAGACCCATGGGGACGTTGGCGCAGGCGGGGCACCCACCTTCGTGCTCATGGCGCCGAGCTCCTGTCCCAAGTTGAAAGAGCTGCTGGGGAGGCTGGGTGGGCCCTCCTGTCCAGGTGCCCGGGTCAGGGGCTATGGGAGTGGTTGTGTTTGTTTCTGGCGGGCTGCTTTGCCGCCCAATGTGCGTGCACACATCGTGTTTCGCCCCATGTTGGGTGTGGGTGCGTCTCTTCCTCATACCTCCTCCAGCTTCCTCAGCTTCCTTCCTGTTAGGCTCTGTAAACCCTCACCTTCCGATACACACGCGACCAGAGATGGAGCAAGATTGGGTGCGACGAGGAGGGCTCGCTCATTCGACTTCCGCGATGCAGTGCGGTGTTGCAACCTTTCACAACACTCACGTTGCATACACTACTACCTCAAATCCAGGTAGAATGTAGGTGGAGGTAATTGATTGCAGCGGTCGGGGCGAGTGGCTCCTGCTTTGATTTCTGCAGGCCATTGAGCCGGCAATTGAATTGTCTTCTCAGAATTAAAACAAATCAGCAGAGCCCTCGCCAAGGACGAGCAAGCTGACGAGTGGCGTAGCTGCCGAGTGAGCAGGAAAAGCACGCGTGTGTGTGCAGCGCACACTGTGCGTGCGTGTGCGCATGCGTGTGTATGTGTTTGTGTGTGCACGTGTGCGTGCACGGTGGACAACAAGCGCCGGCCAGTCACACGGTTGGCGGTGCCTAGCTACCCACTAGCTTCCGCGCGTCCACATGCTTGATCGCCGATCTGTGGTCATGCCTCACAAACACAAAACATGGCACACGGGAGCGTTGGTGCTGGAACATGGGATTGCGACGGGTCGCATTGAGCTACAGTCTGGCGACGGGTCGCATTGAGCTACAACTGACTCGATTGAAGGTTGCCCACTCATACTGCCTTCGTCGTATTCTGGGCGTGCGCCTGGTTGACCGGCACAGAGAACCCAAGGCCTATCCCCCTAATGCGGGGAGCGACGTCTCACAGAGCATGGCAAACATAGGCGACGTCTCCTTAACCACGGGAAGGACGCACTCGCCGCCGGGGGCGCGGGGCGGCAGGACTTTAAGATCGAACACCGCGATGATCACAGCCCTCGGGTCCACTAGCACAGCGGGCGACGAGCGGACAGCGGGTGGGCAGCGAACGGGCAGCGGAGAGGCAGCGAGGGCGGAGGACACAGCGACGAGGGCCGCCATCACGGCGCTCCCCCACCCCACGGGGAGCGCCGCGACCCCCCAGCGCGCAGCCCCCGGCACGTCCAGTGCCGGGATCGCGCCAGCGGGGCCGGCGGCGGCGTCAGGCATCGGCGAGGAGGGGGACGCGGATGGAGAGGGGGCAGCGACAGGGGCTGCCGGCATCACCCCCTCACTCGCTCTGGTCCTGTATCAGGACGAGCCGCTCGCGCCACCCAGCGGCTATGACGAGGGCATGCAAGGCGGGGAGGGCATGAGTGCCCTTGCACGGCAGCATGCGGCCATGCACGAGGTGGCCAAGCGGATGCCATGCGGGCGGACGCCAGGCGCAACCATGCAGCCACGGAGACACGCCTGTCTGGGCTCGAGACGGCGCTTGGCGGGCTCGGCAGCGGGTACGGGCGCATGAATGCAGAGGTGATCAGGCTGGGGCTAGGACTCACGGCCATGGAGGAGCGCACGGCGGGCCACGAGGCCCTCGTGCGAGAGGACACCAAGGCGCGGCAGGTGCAGTACAGCCGCGACCTGGCCAGCAGGGCAAGCAAGGACGAGCTCGGTGCACACGCCGCAGCCCAGCAGAGGGACACGGCTGCTCTGCGGGACGAGATCAGGCAGGCGGCCGGCATGGGCCCAACTGGGAACGTGCGAGCCGCCATCATCGCAGAGCGGCGAGAGACTCGCTGCAACCGCATGTTCAAGGTCATCATCCCTCAACGGGTGACCGACAGACCACTCGAGCTCGCGGACAAGCTGCACACGTGGCTCATCCGGCCGGAGCTGCTGGGGAAGCCACCACCTGCCGCGGGGCCGCTGGTGTTTGAGGACGCGTGGGTGCTGCGGCCGAAGGGAGGGGAGACCAGCAGCCAGGAGGGCACCAAGGCGGCGTTTGTGGTGGAGCCCCCTGCTGGCGCGCTGGGTGCACAGCCGCCTCGCGGCGGTGTCCGCGGCGGGGGTCAGCATCAGCGTGGAGCGGACGCCTGCGCAGCAGCAGGCGTGGCTGCCGCTGAAGGCGCTGTTCGCGCAGGCGATGCAGGAGGGGAGGAAGGTGCGCTCTGCCAGGGGTTGCCTGTGGGTTGATGACAAGCAGGTGCTCGCGGGCGGGGTGCTGCCGCCGCGGGAGCCGGCGCAGCAGGGCGGGGGAGAATACCCACCACCACCACCACCAGGGGCGCAGCATGCCGGGGGGGGACAGCCAGTGGACACGGGGCCGGACATGGGGCAGCTGCCGGGAGCGGCGCTGCCGCGGCCGGCCGGGCCGGGGCACCACGGGGGACAGGCACTGACACTGCCACCAACAGGGGCGCAGCAGGCAGGGGGGGGCCAGGCGGTGGTCACGGATCCGGGCAGGTTGCAGCTGCCGAGGGTGGCGCAGCAGGCAAGAACGGGGTACCAGGGGGGGCATGCACTAACACCACCACCACCCGGGGCGCAGCAGGCATCGGGGGGGCAGATTGGGGGCACGGGGGCGGGCATGTGGCAGCCGCCGGGGTCGGGCATGTGGCAGCCGCCGCTAGGAGCAGGGTTCCAGGGGGGGCAGGCACCAACACCAACGGCACAGACCGCAGGTGGGGGGCATCCCTGGGGCATGGGTCCGGGCATGTGGCAGCCAGGGGCAATGCAAGAGGGGGCAGGGACGGCAGCACTGCAGCTTCAGATACACCATCTGCAGCAGCAGCTGCAACAGCTAACGGGCACGGGGCAACAGATGGGCATGGGGCAGCAGCAGCAGCAACAGGCTGCAGGGCTGCAGGCATTGCGCGTGCCGCAGCACACAAACGCAAGGCAGCAGCACATGGGCAATGGCGCGCAAGCACAGGCACAGGCGGCACAGGCACAGGCACAGGCACAGAAGGCACAGGCACAGGCACAAGCACTGGCACATGAGGGCATGGGGCAGGCGCAGCAGCAGACGCAGCACCAGATGGCAATGGGGATGCAGCAGCAGCTGCAGCAGCAACATCAGCAGGCGGGGGCACAAACATGGGGGCCGCAACACATGGGCATGTGGCAGCACCAGCAGGCTGGGGGGGGCCAGCATGCGGGGACGGGCGGGGGGGGGACACCACTGGCGGCGGGGCCGCCGCATCAGGTGATGACTGGGCCGCCGGCATGGGACCCCATTGGCGTAGGGCAGCAGCATGCTGGAATGGAACAGCAGCAGGGCATGGGGTCGGCGAGGGGGGGGGCAGGGCCACTGGGGGCGCTGGGGGCGCCCCCGGTGGCGGCAATGGGCCCCATGCACGACGCGGAGCACACCAGGATGGCCGGGCACGGCGGGGCCGGGCCCAGCCGGCCGGGCCACGCCCCGGCATCGGGTTACGCGTAATGACGTGGTTAAAGGGCAACACTATCACATAGACCAGAGCGCCGACGTCAGTAACTGGCTCTGGGCCACAACGGACATCATCGCATTCACTGAAACTGGGCATACCGGCGAGGCCCCCGGGGCTATTAGGGGGTTCAAGTGCCTAGCATGCAGCCGACGCCCATACACCGCTAAACACGGGGGGGTGGCGCTTCATGTGCGCTCCACGATCGCGAGCCACGTCAAGGTGGTGGAAGACACCCCAGCGCTGGGGATGCTTTGGTTCAGGATAAGGCTCAAGGGGGGGAGGGACGTGTACGAGTGCGCTGTCTACCTCCCCCCCCCCACCTCCACGTACCTGAAGCGGGAGGGCGGGAGCCTGTCGGCGGAAGCCCACATGCTGGCTCTCGGCCAAGGGATAGCCAAGTACAGGGAGCTGGGGGAGGTGCTAGTTTTGGGGGACCTCAACGCCCGCACCGGCCAAGCGGACGACAGGGGGGGCACGACGCCGAGGGGGGTGACCCCGCCCTCGCGCTGACCGCTTGGGACATCACACGGGCTGGGCGGGTAGGACAGCGGACGTCTGCCGACCACGGGCCGCAGAACGCGCACGGGAGGGACATGATTAGACTGTGCCGAGACACCGGGATGGTGATTCTGAACGGGCGCTTGCCAGAGGATGAGGGGGGAGCACACACATTCCATGCAACAGGCAGGAATGCGCACAGCGTTGTTGACTACCACGTTGCATCGCCGGCACTCATGTTTAGCGAGACGGGGGCCCCGCGGGAGGGGGCCACGCTCAGGGTGCATACGATCCCCACCCTGCCAGGCTGGAAGGGGTCCTTTGACCACTGCCCAGTTGTGCTGACCATGGGCGAGGCGGCCGGTGAGGCGGTCGCCACGCCACACCCTACCATGCCATGCACCACGCCAACTAGATTTAGGTGGCCTGAGGGGGGGGAGCGTGCCTACGCACGGGAGCTGCAGGGGGTGGCGGCAGAGATCAAGGGGGCGCGGGAGGCCCCCACGGTAGATGAGGAGCAGGCGCTCCTAGAAGGGGCGGTTGAGCGGGCAGCGCGGGCGCTGCACGCGTCAGGGGCGGCTGGGGCGGTGCTGGTAAAACCAGGGGGGGGGGGCGCATCAGTGCGACCACACAACACATGGTATGCCCAGGAGTGCAAGGAGGCACGGCAGGCGTATCGAGAGGCCGAGAGGGCGCACGGGGCGCAGTCGACGCTGACCTCAGCAGCGTTCAGGGCGTATAGGCAGACCACGCGACGCGTGCGCCGGGCATGGGAGGCCCAGGAGTACGACGCTATGCTCAAACACATGCATGGCGCCCCCAGGAAATTCTGGCGCAAGGTTAAACCAGGGAGCCAGGGAGGGGGGCTGAGGGATGTAGAGGGGTGGACGACCTACTTTGAGGGCCTGGTTGGGGGCGAGCATGCCCATGGGGAGCTGCAGGAGGGAGGGAACCCGTTTTCGGATGCCTCCGAAGGAAATAAGCAGCGGGCACGAGTACTCAACGCTTGGCTCACCGAGGACGAGGTGAGCACAGCCCTCCTGGGCATGGCGGCGGGCAAAGCGCCGGGCGTGGACGGCGTACCGGTAGAATTTTATCAAAGGGCATGGACTGGGAGGGGGACACAGGGGGTGGGGGAGATGTGGAGGGGAGCGAGCCGCAACACGCGCTGCTTGAACGATCACACATCTACTCAATCGGGTCTTCCGCGAGGGGTATCCCAAAGCATGGCACATGGGGCAGTCACGCCGGTGCCGAAGAAAGGCAATCTGGACGAGCGGGACAACTATAGGGGCATCACGGTGGGTGGGGCGCTTGCTAAGCTCTATAGTCTGGCGCTACTCCGCAGACTAGACGACCTTGCTGAGAAGGGCGGCCATAGAGCCGCCGGGCAGGCAGGGTTCCGGAAGGGGCGGGGGACCCCTGACAATGCCTTCATCCTACAGCACATGATTGAGAGGCGCAGCCATGAGCGAAAACCGCTGTATACTGCCTTCATCGACTTTAGAAAGGCATACGACTGCGTGCATCGGCAGCTCATGTGGGAGTGCCTTAAGAGCCTGGGGGTGGGGGGGGCGTTTTTAGCAGCCCTGACATCACTGTACGATGGGGCTGGCATGTGCGTGCGCATAGACGGCACGGTGGGACCAGGCTTCACCACACGCCAGGGGGTCATGCAGGGCGACCCAATGTCGCCGCTTTTGTTTGGGCTGTTTATCGACTCACTAGAAGGGGAGCTTGACGCACAGATGCCAGAGGTCGGGGTCCCCCTAGGGACAGGAGCAAACAGGCGGCTCCTACGGTTACTCTTGTATGCAGATGACCTCGTGCTCATGGCAGAGACGCCGGAGGCGCTCCAGCGCTTGCTAGATGCACTTCACGTTTTTTGCAGGACGCACGCTCTCACTGTCAATGTCCGCAAATCTGAGGGGGTGGTGTTTAACGACCAGTACTGCCCGGTCACGAGCGCCAGGGGAAGGGTGACCCTGAAGTACGCTGGTATGGACCTGCCCATCAATCACGAGTTTAAATATCTGGGCATGCTTTTTGGGAGCCGTCGGGCAATAGGCGCGGGGCTGGAGCAGAGGCAGGGGGCGGGCCAGCGTGCACGCTTCGCCCTAGCGCGCAGATACGATGCCATGGGCCTCCACAACGTGGGAGTAAAGGCGCACCTGTTCAACGCACTGGTGCGACCTGTAATTAACTACGGGTGCGAGATCTGGGGCCCAGGGTTGATGGCGGGGGCGGGCATGGGGGTACAGGGGATCTTCTCGGGGGCAGCCGACAAGTGGGGGTTGGCTGGAGGGGCCCCCGTCCCCTTGGAGGGGACGGGGGCCCCTCCAAGGCGGCGCGCCGCAAGTGGCGCGCCATGGAAGCCCTGCACTTGCAATCTGTGCGCGAGGCCCTCCGTATTCGCAGGTGTGGGCAACAGCTATCGCTGCTGGCGACGGAGGTGGGCTGGCGACCGCTGTCGACCGACTGGCTGCGGCAGGCGGCGCGCTTCTGGGCGAAAGCGCTACGGCGGCCGGATGGCGATCTGCTGAAGGCGGCAATGCGGGAGAGCTGGGAGCTAGCGGCGGGTGGCGTGCGAGAGAGCTGGGTGGCACAGCTGAGCGAGTGCCTCAGCACAGTGGGGCACACGCTGGTGTGGGGCCAGGAGGCGGGGGGCATCGCCCGCCTGCTAGAGACAGCAGCGGCAGGTTGGCTGGCATCAGAGACCAGCACACCAGAGCTGCCAGAGGACGCCAACCAGCTCAGCGTCGTCCGCTCAGTGCCTGACTCATGGTCACACCGCTTCAAGATGCTTACTTACTTGCGGTGGATGGCAGACGACTGTGGCGGCGCACCAATGCTCTGGACGGGGCTGAACAGCGCCGCCCAGATCACGACACTCGCACGCTTTAGAATGGGGCTGCATGAACTGCAGATAGAGAAGGGGCGCCACACGGCGCAGGCGGAGCCACGCAGCCAGAGGCTCTGTCGCCTTTGTGGCATGCGGGAGGATGAGGCACACGTGATTTTTGAGTGTCCAGCGTATACGGAGACACGCGTACAGTTCCACACCCTTTTCCTGAGCGTCCCTGGGGACGATAAAGGCTTGGATGCGAAGATGCGGGCGTTTATGAACCCCAGCCCGGGGCTACTTTACCCTTGTTTTTGGCGTGACATGGCCAACTTTCTGGTCTCGTGCCTTGATATACGTAACACAAGCCTGGAGATGGTAGAGGATCGGGAGGAATAATTGACCTGAAGCGAACGATGTTTTGAATTAGGAGTCAATGAGGCAGCCACGATAGTGGCGGGGACCCAAGCGTGGGTTCCCGAGGAGCTGCGGTGGACTGTGCCGTTTGCAGTGCACCGCAGCTGGCGCACCTGAGAAATGCCCACGCTGGGTCTCACACGTGAAAGCTGCCTCAAAGATGACGACCTCAAAACGGAGTATGCAGAAGGAACATATTTATCCGCTATAACCGGGGGGCAAGCTTGCTTTCTAACCTATCACCAAATCCCACACTGTTGGTCACTACTGACCGCCTTTTCCAGCCCCTTTCTAGGTAGTTAGGCTTAGGGATGTGCCCCTCACCGAGTCCTTCTGTGCCTCCCCCCTTCAGCAGGGGGGGGGCCTGCGACACGTCCAATGTCGTGCTCGGTGCAACTACAAGGGGTCAGCTTCTGCTCAGAGCCGGGTTAAGGGTAACAGGTTGAGAATCCTGTGAATGCTGGTTGAAATCCCAGTTAGAAAACCCCTTAACACGTTAGAGGTTGCGGCCCGGCTGGATATCCTTTTCGGCCACGTCTTGGCCTTTCTCCCCACGGGGGGATGTCTCTTCTGGCAATTGGCGACGAACCTGCCTTGCGTTTTCCGTTTCCCAACATGCGCTCACCGACTTCAACAAGCGTTTGCTGCCGCTGCGGTAGGGGACCTAGGGGTGCGCCCACGCTCTTTACAGAGTTGGGGTTCCCTACCACCAACAGCCAGCCATCTCAGTAAGGTGCTCGGGCCATACGCGCCGAGCACGGTCTTATACGCCTTTAGAGGTGTCCCTGACTGTAACATCCATCATCATCACAGTTGACCTCGGATAATCATGCGGCCAGGGGTGCTGTGCCAGAGACCCTCAAGCAGCCGTGCTTTTGGCTGTAGCACTGCCGCCGGGGAAGTACTTATGTGAGACCTACCGAGGAGCGGCATATGCGGCTGGCAACGTGACGGCGGCTGGTGATCGCAAGTGAACACTGAAGTGGGACAGCGTATGGCGGACGTCTGTAACAACACACTCGTCCTTGCTTCCTGGTGGGTGGGTGGGTCACTACTCTCACTCGGTCTCAACTACTGGACACAAAATATTTGGGACGCACGTTGCCCCCCTCACAAACTACACACAGTCAGAGTCAGTAGTAAGTTTTGTACAAAACACTCTGGTCAACGCTCAGTCAGCACCACGTGTAAACGAGTGCGTGGCGTCGTCTACGCGAGGTCGTCCTGCAGCAGCAGCGCGACCGACGCGAGCGTCCACTTGTGCTCGGGGTCGTTCGTGCGCATCGTGAACGTGGACACGCTCGGCGAGTACACGTTGGCGCGCTGCATGTTCATGTAGACCGGGCACGCGTAGTAGCCCTCGAGCGTGTAGTCGTCCGACGTGACGGGCTTGACCTGGACGACCGGCAGCACGGGGTGCAGCTCGCCCGGGAGCGAGTCCTTGATGACCATGTCCTCCATGTCCCAGCGCGCGCCCTCCATCACGAGGCCGTGGATGTAGCAGCCGAGCGGCGCGGGCTCGGTCACCTGCTCGGGGCCCTTCATCTTTGTGATCTCGGTCATGAAGCGCATCACGTCGAGCGGCAGCTTGTTCGCGCGCGCGTACACCTGCATGACCGCGGTCAGGAACGCTTTGGGGTTGAACATGCCCGGCAGCCACACGCAGTTGGGCAGCACGACCTCGCCGGCCGTCCACGCCGCGAGCTGCTCGTAGCGCTTGATGATGTCGGCGTACCACGCGGTGAGCGTGTAGACCTCCTGCACGCGCGTCGACAGCTGCGCCATCCACAGCGCAGGCACCGTGTTGGTGGAGATGCCCTTGGAGAGCGCCTCCATCTTGGCAGACATGTTGAGCGCGCCGTCGAGCCCCAGGTTGAGCTCCTCCAGCGAGCGGCGCATCTCGACGAGCAGGTCGTTCATGCGGTTGGCCTCCTGCAGCGCGACGACCACAAATGGCGTCTTGTTCTTGATGCGCAGCTCGATCTCAATCATGTTGAACGGCTCGGGCAGCTTGTCGAGGAAGCCCTGCAGGCTCGAGCGCAGCGCGGCCTCACCGCCGCCGCCCCCGCCGCCCCCGCTGCCGCCGCCCGTGACGTCGATGACGGTGCGGAAGAGCGTCTCGCCCTGGCTTGTGAGCAGCGACAGCTCCGCGTTGGTGTGCATGCCGTACATGACGGGCGACTCGGCCGGCAGCGAGCTCTCGATGTACTCCTTGAGCGACGCGTACGACGTGGGGATCGGCGCCTTGAAGCCCGGCGCAAACTCGAGCGTCGGCTGCGTCCACGACGCCGCGTCGTTGAGCGTGCCGCCCGGCAGGATCTCCGGGCGCACGAGCACGTCGAGGTAGGTCGTGCAGCAGCGGCGGTCCATGCTGTCGGTGATGTGGCCGCCGTAGAAGACCTCGCCAAACATGTAGCGCAGGTCGGGCCACGGGACGTGCTCGTACGCCTCGAGGTAGTTGTACAGCACGTCGCCGCACGTCGTGAGGTCGCCGATGTTGAACGAGTAGCCGCGGCAGAAGCCGAGGCCGGAGCCCGACCCGGTGCCGATGCCGACGCCAAACTTCTTGCGGCCGAGCAGCAGCGAGTGGTAGAAGCAGAGGCCGAAGAGGATCGAGCGGAACACGGTGCGCTTGGTCTCGGTCGTCGGCCGCTCGCACTGCTCCTCGGTGAACGCGGCAAACGCACGGCGCATGTTGGACTTCATGTCGGACGGCGGCTCGTTCGAGATCTTGATACATGTCTGCAGGATCGACTCGGGCACGATCTCGGCAAACGGCGCGCCATTGATCGGCTCGGCCGAGAAGAAGCACCGGAAGTCGGGGTGCGCGGTCTCTGCCGCGACCTCGAGCTTGCGCTCGAGGCGCGGCACCCAGCCCTGCATAAGGTGCACGTTGTCGAGGAACACCCAGCCGCCCTCCTGCGTGTACTTGTCGAGCACCGCCTCGGCCGGGCCCTCCTGGCCCTGGCCCATTGAGATGAGCTTAAGCTTGCCGTTCTCGACCGTGTGGCCGACCTTGACGGCGTACTCCTCAATCTCCTTGGACGGCGAGTACCCGGGGAACAGGATGAAGAAGATGGGCGTCGACGACGACGTCTCCTCCATCATCGCCGCCGCGCTGAACGCCTCCTGGTTCACGTAGTCGCTGCCCATGATCCTGCAAACGGGGAGCGGCAGCGGAGGGTGGCAGGTGTCAGCAAGTTGGCGCTAGCACCGGGGGATCGACGCCTCTACTCCCATTCTCTCAGAGCAGGAATTTTCGTGCCCTATCCGTTGCTGCTTCATGGAACGCCCCCCTACCCCGTATGCACGTCTACTGCACCTCTCTAGCCCCGCTCCCCCAGCATCAACCGCCACTCACTTCTCGCAGTAGTTGGACAGCGCGTTGGTGATGCGGTCGGGGCGCAGCGCGCGGATGATGAGCAGCTGCTTGAACTCGGAGAGCTTTGACCAGTCGCCGGGCATGCTGGCGCGCTCGCTCGCCTCGAGGTTGCACCAGGTGAGCCAGTCCTCGGATGACTTCTCCATGTCCTGTGGTCCAGGCAAGGAAAGGGGGAGGGAGGGTGGGAGGGAGGGAGGGGGAGAATGTCGCGTGAGTAAGAGGGCAGTGTCACGTGAGTAAGAAGGTATGGCATCAGGTGTGATCTGGGTTTGCAGCGCCACTATTTTTAACAGAGCTGAGAGGGCCAGTTAGGGCTGCTGTGACTGTCAATTAAAAGCAGTGTCAGTAGGGGGCTGCCTTCGCGTGCTGCCTGCCCACCCACCCCACCCACCTTGGCGAGGTTGACAAACGCGGGCAGCGTGGTGAGCACGTCGAGCGCGGCCCACTGCGCCTCGTTCATCCACCGCGACAGGTCGTCGGTGATGGGCGGCGGGCTCGGGTTCTTGAGCCCGCGGCACATGGCCTCGTACTCGGACGAGTCGATCGCCTGGGAGCGCAGCAGGATCGTGAACGTGAGCAGCGTGAGCACGATAAGCTTGTCGCGGTCGAAGAGCCCGCGCCGCGTGTAGTTGAACACGGTGTACGTGCACGTGTCGAGCAGCGACTGCAGGCGGCGCTCCAGGTCCTCGGCGCTCAGCTCCAGCCCGTCGTCCTCGTCGTCCTCCTCCTCGGCGTCGTCCACGTCGTCAGCCAGCGAGACCACGCCGGCAGACGGCTGCGAGAGCACGCCGGCAGACGGTTCGCCCTCGGCAGACACCGCTGCGGTGGACGGCTCGCCGTCGGCGCCCGTGGGCGCGCCAGAGGCATCGCCCTCGGAAGCCGGAGCAGCGCCAGCCTCGCCCTCCGCCGCCGGCGCGCCCGCCTCGGGGGCAGGCGCAGCGGCAGGGGCGGGCTTGGGGGCCACCTCGGACGCCTGCGAGCTGACCGCCGCCGGCGCCCTCTCCGCCCGCTGTCCGCCCGCCTTCTTCTTGCGCCCGCCTGGCGCGAGGTCGAGCCCGCGGCCAAACACGACGACGAACGCGTTGAGCGAGAACTGGTAGAACGCGTGGATCTTGTTGAGCGAGTTGAGGAGGAAGAAGAGCATCGCGCCGCGCGCGGCGACGTTGCGGTACTTGTTGCGCGCCTCATTGATCGCGACCTCAGTCTCCTTGGCCTCGGCGACTGCGCGGGTGGTGGGGGTGGGGGTGGGGGTGGGGCAGAGGGAGGAGGAGGCAGGGGCGGTGTGCCATGCAAGACAGCAGGCACGGTGCGGGGCTGTCTGCTGGAGGACCCGCTCTCTCGCGCGCGGGTGGGGGTACTTTGCACCACCTATCAGGAGAGGGAGTGGGAGTAGCACGCACCCCAAGACGCACATGCACACGTCCCGCATGGCAGCAAGCATCCTTCAGAGGAGCGGGTGGCACACAGCCTGAGACATGCACACACACCCACACCCCACGCGCCAGCTGCCTGACCCACCCCATGCGCCAGCCGCCCGACCCTTCCCATGCGCCCGCCACATCCCATGCCCGACACATCCCATGCGCCCGACACACCCCATGCGCCAGCCGCCCAACCCTTCCCATGCGCCCGCTCGACACACCCCATGCCCGACCGCCCAGCCCATCCCATGCGCCAGCCGCCCGACCCATCCCATACGCCCGACACACCCCATGCCCGACCCATCCCATGCGCCCGACACACCCTTGACATGCACACGCCCACATCCATGCACACGCGCACATCCCCATGCGCCGACCGCCCGACCCACCCTTGAGCGAGATCTCCGTCGCGACGCGCTTCGACTCCTCGAGCGACTCAATCAGCTCCACGTCCTCGGTGATGTCTCCCTCTGCGTTTGCGAGCTTGTACAGCAGCTCGTCCTCGAGCTGCTTGAGCTTGATCGTGAAGTCGGTGTTCTGGATGATGAGCTGCGTCTTGGTCTCCTCCAGGTCGGGGCGCTCCTTGTTGACGACGAGCGCGAGCAGCTGGTCCTCGAGGCCGCCCTCCGTGACGGTGAAGTTGATGAGCGTGGTCTCGGCCTGCACCTCTGGCGGGTAGTGCGGGTTGGAGAGCTTGGTGTGCAGGTAGAGCCGGAAGTTCTTGTGGTACTCGACCTCCTTGTCGCCAAGCTTCACGTACATCGAGCGGCCCTTCTTGAACGTGGAGCGCGTGATGACCGGGCCGAGCACCGCGTCGATCGACTCAGCCATGTTCTCGATCAGCACCGAGTGCCCAGCCTCGATCGCGCGCTCCATGACGGTGATCATGTTGTCGGCGCCCATGCGCGTGACGACGAGCGAGTTCTTCGACGCACGCTCCTTGATCCAGACGACGCCCTGGAGCTGCGGGTCCATCATGAGCGGCCAGCGCTCCGAGTTTGTGAGGATGGTGCCGTTCTGCACTGACGTGGGGTCCGACGGCAGGCCCTCGCTGATCCACCCGGCGACGACCGCGTCGTCGACAAGCACCTGCGCGGTGTGTGTGTACGTGCACGTGCATGTGTGTGCGTGTGCGAGGGCACGCGTCGGCAGGGCCTGATCACACAGAGCACCAGCCCTTGTCCCATGCAGGACACACACGCACACGTGCCAGGGTGCACAGTGTAGGTGAATATGCGTGTCTGCGTGTGGGAGTACATGGTGTGGGGTGTGCCTGCTATCTAGGACCTGCACCTTGAGTGGGTCGATGAGCCCGTCGGTCATCGGCATCTGGCGCTCCTTGAGGAACTTGATCCAGTCGGTGATGAGCCCTGCGCGGAACTTGGACGTGAAGGGGCCGGCGTACGACACAAACGCGGCGGCGAGGAGCATGTCGCCGGTCAGCACGAGGTAGTCCTTGCGCAGCTGCTCGACCGTGAGCGCCCAGCGCTCGCCCTCGGACGCGAGCGCCGTGATGAGGCGGTTGGCGAGCCCGAGCTTGCGCTGGCAGCGGTCCGACTCTGCGATCGCCGCCTCCTTCTCGTCGTTCGCGGCCTTGAACTGGCTCTCCAGGTCCTGCACCATCTTGTTCAGGCCTGCAACCTTGACCTCGACCGCCGCGAGCGTCACGTTGGCCTCCTCCAGCTTTGCGTTGGCCTCGGCGAGCTCGAGCCGCTTCGGCTCGACCTCGGAGACGACGTCAAAGTAGAGCACGATGTTGATTGCCCACTCGCAGAGTCCGGCCGCGGCACGCGACTTGTTGTAGATTGTCTCCTTGTTGAACCACTCGAGCGCGAGGTACGGGCGCGTCGCGTCGACCGTCTTCTTCTGGAGCTCGCCGCCGTCGATCACGGCCTTGAAGCCCTTGAGGCGCTCGAGGAACTTGTCGACGTTGCCCATGAGCTTGCACGCGGCCTGCCACGACTTGTCCTTGGGGTTGCCTTCAAGCAGGATGATGATCACGGCCGTGATGTCGTCGACGCCGGCGGGCGGCTTCTTGAGCGACTTGGCCTCGCCGAGGTCCTTCTTGTTGAGGGTGTCGAGCGCGGCCTCGGCCTGCGCAGGTGGGTGGGTGCAGTGGCAATCCGCTTGGCCCCCGGGTCGCATGGGGTCTCGTCCGCAATGCTGAGTGTACTGGAGGTGGGTTGTTTGGCAGATGCTCAGCAACTGCTTGGCAGTTGTCTGCCTGAGGGGGCGGTGGCAGCGGGCGGTTGGTGGTGTGACAAGTTAGTGGCACGGGTGGTGGCAGCGCGGGCGGGGGCACGAGCGAGCGTGGGGGGCGTCAATGAGCAGCAGCGCGTGCTGTGGCCCAGCAGCAAGAGGCCATGCGGCCGAGGCAGTCGGGAGGCTGTGCGGTCGCAGCACCAGCAGCAGTGAGGGAGACGCTTGGTCGCGCGGCCGAGAGGCTGTGCGCATTGTGCATGCACGGCGCTGCACCGTGTGCACGAGGCTGTTGCTATGATCTGGACATGATAGCTCCTTAAAACCGTCATAAGGCAGGCTGCCTCAGCGGAACCCCTGGCAAGGCATGCGCACCTGCGCGACGAGCGGCTCAGCGGCCGCGAGGTCTTTCTCGCACGACGCCTGCTTCAGCGACACCTCTGTCGCAATGACCGCGCACTTCTCGGCCTCGACCTGCATGGTGTGTGTACGTGTGTGTGTGTGTGCACGCGCGTGCATGTGTGTGTGTGTGTGTGTGCACATGAGGGCACATGTTGGCAGGGCCCGATTATACAGCATCAGCCCTTGATCCACGCAGGACACATGTGCCAGGGTGCCCCATTTGTGTTCGTGTGTGTGTGTGTCTTGTGCGTGTATGCGTGTGTGTGCGTGAGTACATGCACAAACGCACCATGGTGCATGTGTCTGCTGTTTAGGACCTGCTTGCTCGTTTGTCCATACAACTACAGCCCCCCAAGTAAGGCGAGCATGCTGCAGGCTCCCGTCCCCTTCACCACCCACCTGCGCCATCGCGTTCTCGATGCCGACCTTCTCCTTCTCAATCCCGACCTGCTCGGCAAACACGTTGGCGCTCGCGACCTGCGTGCACGCGCGCGAGGGTTGGACCAGTCGGTTTCGGGTTTCGGGTTTTAGGTCTTAGGGTTTAGGGTTAAGGTGCAGTCGCGTCCATCAGAGCCAAACAACACAGCCTTGCCACACACCCTTCTGCACCCCGCTCAGTAGGACCGCCACGCCACCCAAAAGCCTGCCCCACAGCCCCACCCCAAACCCTGCCCACAAATCCTCACAACCCCTGCTCCCAGCCTCTACACACAAAGCCCCCCTTCCCCCATGCACCACCCCTGCCCCACAGCCCTACCGCCCCATGCCAACAGCTCCACCCCCCATGCGCCACCCCCTTGCCCTGCCAACCACTCTTCCATGCACCACCCATCTTGTGCCCAACAACCTGCCCAACTGCCTAACTACTCAACTGCCCAACCACGCCATGGCTAACTGCCCAATCACCCCATGCCATGCACCCCAGGCCATGCCCAATCACCCTATGCACCACCCACCTTGTGCTCGACCTCGACGCTCATGACTTTCGCGGCCTCAATGAGCACGTCGACATCGGCTTGCACCTGTGGGTATGGGAAATGTGCGCGTGAGAGAGAAAGAGAGCCAATGAGGTGTGTGTGTGTGTGTAGACAGACAGACACAGAGAGAAAGAGAGAGAGAGAGAGAAAGAGAGAGAGAGAGGGTGCGATGGATTCAGATAGACAACTGAGATGTGTGTCAAAGTTGGAGAGCCCATCGCATCGCATCCTCACACAAATGCACGCACGCACACACACACACACACACACGCACCTTCATGAGCTTGTTGAGCCCGTTCTCCAGCCGGTCGATGTTCTCCTGCGTGCCGGCGCGCTTGGCCTTGAGCACGTTCTTGTAGAGCTTGATGAGCTCGAGGAACGTCTTTGGCGTCGTGTAGTTGTAGCGGCGCTCGGCCTCGTAGAACTTGGTCGAGACCTTGTTGACGAGCGCAAACGAGTAGGGCATGAACTCGACGACGGCGGAGCGGAGCGCGTCGGAGCCGAGGTCGACCTGAAAGCAGCAGGGTGTGGTTGTGTGTGTGGTGTTAAGGGCGGCACTGAGTTGAGGGTCAGGGCAGGCTGTCAGCGAGGGCGCAAAGGAGCACGGAATGAACTCGACGAAGGCGGAGCGCAGCGCGTCGGAGACGAGGTCGACCTGCGGGGGGTGGGGTGGGTACTTTGGTGGCAATTTTCTTGTTGTGGGGGCTGCTTGTTTGGCGAACAGGCAGCCCTACAAGATCATCCTGAAGACTGAGGGAGAGAGAGAGAGAGAGAGAGTGAGAAAGAGAGCGAGAGCGAGAGAAGAGGGAGAGACAGATAAACAGAGAGGGGGAGACAGAGGAACAGGGATAGAGACAGGGAGAGAGACAGAGAGAGAGAGGGAGACAGACGTAAGCAGAGGGTGAGACAGAGACACAGATAGAGATAGAGAGAGCGGTGGCACGCCCACCTCGAGGAACTTCTTCGCGACCGAGAACAGCGACGACTCGGGCCACGGCTGGAACCAGTCGATCACGGTCGACCCTAAACCCCAAACCCTAAACCCTAAAGGATTTTGCGGAGAGAGGGAGACAGCAAGAGAGGGAGAGAGAGGCAGACAGAGACTGAGAGAGACTGAGACAGACCGAGACAGCGGGAGGGAAAGAGACTGAGAATACTGAGACGGACAGAAACAGGGGGAGAGACAGAGACACACAGAAAGAGAGAGACACAGAGAGAGAGAGAGAGAGTTGTGGCAACAAACCCACCTCATCGAGGAACTTCTTCGCAACTGAGAACAGCGACGACTCGGGCCACGGCTGGAACCAGTCGATCACGGTCGACGTGACGGTCGCGAGGAAGCGCTGCGAGCGGATGCGGAAGTTCTCGCCGACAGGCGACGCGGTGAACACGACGTGCAGGTTCTGCTTGACCTTGGTGATGAATGTGGCCCAGCAGTTCTCGGCAGTGTCGATGAGGCCCGCGGCCTTGGTCTCGCCGCGCATCGCGTTGATGATCTCATCCTTGTCCTGTGGGGTAAAAAGGGAGCAAGGAAGGGGGAGGTGGGTGCTCGGCAGTGTTGAAATCCATGGAGGGTCTCGTCTTTTGAGAAGAGGCGCATCGCGTTGATGATCTCGTCCTTGTTCCTTGCAGGTGGGTAGGAAGAGGGAGAGGAAGTGGGGAGGCGAGTGTCGGGCAGTGTTGAACTCCATGGAGGGTCTTGTCCTGCGGGAACAGGTCTGGGATCTCGTCCTCGCCCACACCCTAAGCAAAAGCCTCAACAGAAGAGACAGCCAGAAGAGAGAGAGAGTGAGTGAGAGAATGAGAGGGAGAGAGAAGGAGGGAGAGAGAGAGGGAGAGAGAGACAGAGAGACAGAGAGAGACGAAGAGTGAGCGAGCCCCCAAAACACACCTCCTGAGGGAACAGGTCTGGGATCTCGCCCGACGCGAGCAGGTCGTTGATGTACACGAGCATCTTCTCGTCGATGATCTGAGAGTCGGTGAACAGGAACATGATGCCCTCGCCCTTCACGCCCGCGCGCTTGTACAGCTTCTGGAGGTCCTCCTTGAAGTTGTTCATCGAGTACGAGCCCGAGATCACGATCGTCGACGTCGAGTAGCCGCAGATCGTGCCAGCGAGGCGCGAGAGTGACTGCGGGGTGCGTGTGTGCGTGTGTGTGTTTGTGTGTGTTGGGGGGGTGGGATAGGGGGAAGGAAGCCACCGGAGGGAGCCTTGCCTGTGCGAGTGTGAGTGCGTGTGCCTGGCGGTAGCCGCAACCTCGTGTTCCCCTTGTAACTGCCTGCCCGAGGCCATGCCACACACACATACACACATATACACACACATGCGCACACGCACCCGCGCACACACCTGCGCACCCGCACACACCCGCGCACACACCCGCGCACACACACACACACACGCACCTGCTTGCCCGAGCCCCCGACGCCCACGAGCAGCGCGTGCCCGCTGGGGTTGGAGATGATGCGCGAGATGCGGGGCAGATATGCTTCATCCCCCCCCCCCTCACACACACATGCACACGCACACACACGCACACGCACACTCACACACACCTGCTTGCCCGAGCCCCCCACGCCCACGAGCAGCGCGTGCCCGCTGGGGTTGGAGATGATGCGCGAGATGCGGCAGATGTGCTTCATCGCGTCCTCAAAGAGCACGAGGTCCATGACGGCGTTGGTCTCGTTGTACTCGGTCAGGGCCTCGGTCAGCGTCTTGTAGAGAGAATCAAAGTCATTGACCTCGTCGTACACCTACGGGGTTAAGGGTTCAAGGTTTAGGGTAGGTAACACTGTAGGGGGTTAAGGGTTAGTCCAAGTGCTGATAATAATACAACAATTGCGGGCGCTACATGCGAGGCACACACCCTCTCGGTGGGACCGCATGCAAAGTGGCAGAAGCTGAGCGGCCTGGCTTGGGAAGTTGGTACTTAGACAACAAATGTGGGCGCTCCAAGCACAGTTTGTTCACACATGCATGCAGACACACCTTCTCGGCGAGGCCGCGTGCAAAGTGGCAGAAGACGACCAGCTTGGGGTCTGATTTTGACAGCGGCAGGCCCCCTTCCCACTAGTGCCTAATACGCCATCAATGGCGCCCGACAGACTCCACACCTTCTCGGCCAGACCGCGCGCAAAGCGGCAGAAGATGAGCGGCCTGGCTTGACACGTTAGTACTATACAGCAAATGTGGGCTGGGTTGGAAGAGCTTCTAGGGTCATCCATTCATCCGTCCATCCATTCATCCATCAAAGCCAGCATGCACACACACCTTCTCGGCCAGACCGCGCGCAAAGTGGCAGAAGATGAGCGGCTTTGGGTCCTTCTTTTTGTAGTAGTCATCAATGTCAGAGATGGAGAAGTACCTGGAGGAAGAGAAGGGGGGGGGGGCAGGAGTGGGAGGAGGAAGAGGGAATTTGGTTAGACAGCATGCAGCGGGTGGACTGCGGCAGGCATGCAGGCAGGCACGCACGCAGGCACGCACTGCAGGCACACTGAGCAGCACTCCGCCGTGGCACACCGACGCATTCGTGGCACACAGCGCGCCAACGCACATGCATGGCACGCATGCATGTCACTCATGCATGGCGCGCATACGCACTTCTTTGCGATCGACACGGCTGTCTTGGAGTAGGTTTCCAGGTCGTTGAGCGACACGAGGCGGTCGGCGTACACGCGCTCCGACTCGTGCAGCCACAGCTTGCCGAGCTTGACGGTGCTGTTGAACTGCGTGCATGCGTGCGTGTGTGTGTGTGCGTGTGTGTGAGGGTTTGTGCGAGGTTGAGGGTGCTGAGTGGTCAATGGTGGTAACGAGCGAGCGACACGACTGTTTGCTGACCCCCCCCCTGCTGAGGGAGGGCAACAACAACAACAACCCACAACAACAACAACAACAACAACAACCCTTGATGCCTAGCCTTCTCTGCCGGAACACCCGGTTGGACGTCAGCATGAGCAAGCCCTGGATTTTGGTACATACAGCGGCCTTTCTGACCTCCAACCCTTCCCATGCTTGCTCAGGCTCAGGCGTGTCTTCAGGTGGGATGTGTTGCACCCCCACACCGTGCCCTCCTGAAGGGAGGCCTTATTGTGGCCTCGTTGTATCCAGGAGAACAATTGAACCACAGGGGTGCCCCACCTGGTCGGGCGTCGACATGAGCAGGCCCTGGAACACGTTTGCGAGGTGGCGCACGGTGAACTCGTAGTGGAAGTTGATCGCGGTCTTGCGGAACGTGGACGAGACGCGGTCGTGGAGCGCGAGCGCGGCCTGCAGGATCTTCGTGCCCATGTCCTGGACCTCCTCCTTGAAGTGTTTCAGGTGGCCCTGCGGTGCAAGGGTGGTGGTGCATGGGGGCTGCCTGGGTGGTGCATGGGGGGTGCGCAGGGAGGGGGCGCGGCCTCCAGGATCTTGGTGCCCATGTCCTGGACCTCCTCGTTTGAAGTGCTTCAGGTGGCCCTGCGGTGATGCGTGGGGAGGGCAAGCAGGGTCAGCGCTGTGGTTGAGGTGCTCAGCACTCGCAGACCCGCAGTCCTGGACCTCCTCTTTGCCGGTGGTGAATTGGGTGGTGCATGCAGGCGGTGCTGTATTCAGGAGTGGTTTGCTTTTGACTGACAGCACAAACTCAGCACATACCAGGGTCCCGAAGTCGCGCTGCTGCAGCTGGGTGGGGCAGCAGCAGTGTGCGCGCCGGGTTTGGAAGCTCGACCCAGCCCCCCCCCCCTCTCTGTCTGGACCCACCTGCAGGAAGGTTCCGTAGATCTTCATGAGCGAGTCCTGGCCGGGGAAGTCCATCGCGAGCGTCATGAAGAGGCGCTGCAGCCGCGGGTTGATGATGAATGACCCCGCGGTCGGGTTCATGCACGCAACGTACTGGCAGTTGTTCACGTTCTTCTGCGTGAGCTTGGCGCGGTCGAACCAGTGGCCCCAGCCGATGTGCTGCCGGATGAGCGAGATCGGCATCGCGGTCTCGTACGGGTCGAGCTTCGGCATGTTGAGGTCGTCGACAAAGTAGATGAGCGACTTGGTGCCGGGCGGCCCGTAGTTCACGCCCGCCTTCTTCTCGAGCGGCCCCTCGAGCACCTTCTGGAAGCCAATCACGTCGGTGAAGTAGTTAAATGAGATCGCGAGCGAGACTGACTCCTCCGGCAGCGTCGCAAGCTTGCCCTTGACGAGCTGCGTCTTGCCGACGCCCGCGCCGCCGACGAACATGATTGGCTTCTTGAGGTCGATCATGAGGTCGAGGAAGAATCGCAGCGACGATGTCTCGGCGGTCGGCACAAACACGCTCGACATGACCTGCGTGCGAGGGTCGGTGCAATACAGTCAACACCCCAGGCCAGAATTATACACGCTATTTCACCGTGACTGTGGTGGATTATGGATGTCGCAGCCAGGTACACCGCTAAGACTCACCTCTAAGAGAGGTCTCAATCTTGCGTCAGTTCCCCAAGAGTTCAATTTATTTCCTGGAGCCACTTGACTGAACATCCGGTTCCATGACCCCCAAATCCGGTTCCATCTATGCCGGAAACAAAAAAACTGTGTTATGCACTGCACAACAACACTGCGTTATGCCACCTCCTCCTCACCTGCGTGCCCGAGTCGAACTCGACGTCCGTGACGAGCTCCGCCCACGGCTGGAACTTCTGCGTCTTGGAGTTGACAAAGTAGTCGTACACGGTGCCCTTGCCCGGGATCTTTACGCTCGTCCATGTCTGCTTGAACCACTTGTCAAAGTTGCGGCGGTAGTCGATGCCGTCCTTGGCGCACAGGCCGCCGCCGAACGCCCAGATCATCGCAAACACAAAGTACATCTCGAACACGCCCTGCTCGGCCTTGTTGTTGACGTTCTCGGGCTTGATGCACCCCTCGAGGATGTTGACGAGCGTGGAGACAAAGTTCATCGAGAGCAGCGGCGTGATGTGGCTGTACGCCTTCTTCATCTCGATGATCGAGTCGGGGATGTACTTGTCGAAGAACTCGGAGAACCACTTGCACACGACCGACGGGTCCTTCCACTTGGCCTTCTCCGCGTACGCCTTGATGACCTTGTTCGTCCACGACGTCGTCATATTGCGCCACTGCTTGCCCTCGGAGATGTACAGGATGCCGGCGCGCGTCGCGGTTGCGGGCGTCGCAAACTTGAGGTCGCGGATCTCAAAGATGAGCTTCATGTGCGGGAGCAGGCGGATGCGCTCGTTCGAGGGCAGCGTGAGCAGCCGGTTGTCGTCCATGACCGAGTTCATCGACTCGATCCAGTTTGCGTCGAGGTCGCCGTCGAGCAGGATCCACTTCGGGTTGTCGTCGGGGATGTTGGATAGCTCGCGCATGTTGAACGAGAGCAGGCCGTCCTTCCACTCACGCGTCGCCATGTTGACGTACCCGTACAGCTCCTGCGTCGAGATCGACTTGGGGTTGATGTCGCGGATCACGATCTTCTTCTTGTTCACCTGTTGCGCGAGTGTGAGTGTGGGCAAGTGTGAGCAGGTGTGGGCAAGTGTGAGCGAGAGCGAGCGAGTCTGGGAGGTCGCAGGTGTGAGCGAGAGTAGGAGTGAGAGAGTGCGAGTGTGAGCGAGAGAGTGAGAGTGAGTGGGAGAGGCAGGAGGCAGGAAGGCAGCGGTTCTTGGTTAAAACTGGGCTTGTGCAAACGACGGCTTTGCGCGCGCACCTGCTTGAGGTAGTCGTTCTCGGGGTTGGCGGTGCCCGTGGTCAGCGCCTTAGCGAGCACGCGGTAGACCTCGGTGCGGCCCGCGCCGGTGGGGCCCATGAGGAAGATGCAGTGGCGGATCGCGAGCAGCTCTGAGAACTGGACGACGCGCAGGATGAAGTCGTCCTCGGGCTCGAGTCCGAGGTCGCGCGCGGTCTGCACGATGACGGCCTCAAACGTGACGTCGCGCTTGCGCGGGGGGTCGATGCCGGGGAACAGGTCGTTGAGGAGGCCGACAAAGATGATCATGTCCTGTGGTGTGGGTGCGTGAGGGAGGGGTGAGATAGAGGGTGAGTGGGCAGTGAGTAGATGGGTGGGTAATTGTGTGAGGAGGAGGCAGATGAAGAGGATGCGGGCGGGCAAGTTTGAGTGCCGTGTCTCAGCCAGCCAACAGCTTCTCGGCCCAGCAGCACAGCCAGAAAAACCCAGCGCGTGGTTGGCCCTGGTCAACAACACAGACCATAACAGCCCAGCCAGCACCTCAGCTCAGGTGGGCCAGCCAGCCAGCAGCACAGCCAGACAGCACAGCCAGCGGCACAGATGGGCCCTGACCACCAACACAGCGAAGGACAGCCAGCAGCCCAGCCAGATGAGCCAGCCAGCCGCACTGCCATCAGCACAGGTGGGCCCTGATCACCAACACAGCACAGCCAGCACAGCATAGCTCACGTGCGCCAGCCAGCAGCATAGACAGCAGCCAGCCAGCAGTCCAGCACAGTGCAGCCAGGGGCATCCCATCCCGGCACGCAGCCTGCATGCCCCCCGTCTGTGCCACGCACCTCTGCGAGAATCTTGGGGATGTTGAAGTCGCGCAGCGCGCGGAACAGCACGTCGGACTCGACCTGGCCAGCCTCGGCGCGCAGCAGCGAGCCGGCGACCACGAGCACAGACTGCACGGGGTGTGTGTGAAGAGTGTGGGGAGGGAGTGTGAGGAGGGAGTGTGGGGAGGGAGTGTGTGGGGAAAGATTGGTTAGAGCTGCGGGTGCGGATGCTTCTGCGGCGGGGCGAGAGAGAGCCGGCACATCGCACACGACCACGCCCCAACGTAAAGCAACTGACCACACACCTGCCCTCAACTGCTCTCGACTGACCACAACCCTGCCCCCACCTTGATCGCGCGCAGCCCCCAGTCGTAGTGCTTCTGCGGCGAGAGCAGGTCCTCGAGCAGGTAATAGAGCGACGCAAACTTCTTGGCGAGCATCTTTGCCTCGACAAAGCCCTCGGCCATGAGCATGTTCTCCATGATGAGCTGGCGGTCGGGCACCATGACGGTGATGGGGCGGAAGAGCGCCTGGGAAGGTGGGTAGAAGGTGGGAAGAAGATGGTTGAAAGGTGGATAGAAAGTGGATAGAAGGTGGTCTTAGCAAGTGGATATAAGGTGGTTGCGAATGCAGCCATCGTTCAAACCCCCCACACTGTCCACCAGCCTTCACACCTTGGGTGGCTCATCATCCTCCACCCTCCACACCCCACACCCACCTTTAGGAATTCGGGCAGCTCGGCGCGTCCGCTGTAGCCCGGCTTCACACACCCACACCCCCCACCCACCCTCGAGCAACTCGCCACCCACCCATCCACCTACCCTCTCCACACCCCACACCCTTCACACCCCACACCCTCCCACACCTTGAGCGACTCGGGCAGCTCCGCGCGCCCGATGTAGCCGGGGTTCATCGTGATGAAGCCAGACGTTCCCTCCTCCAGCGGCATCTCCACTCCATCCGCGGCGACAAAGGTCCATTTCTGAATCGCGGGGTGCGTGACGCCGTCCTGTGGGAGTGGGTAGAATGTGTGCGCGTGTGTGTGTGTGTGTGCGTGTGTGTTTGTGTTGCGTGCTGCCGTGCTGAGGAGGTGGGTGTGCGCGTGTGTTACTATCCACTCGACTCCGGTGCTGGCTGGCCCCCTCGTTTCGAAAGATGTCCCAGTGCACGGGTAAAGACCCCTTCAAAACTGCCGGGCTGTGTAACTGCTAGAAGTAGTGCAGGCACTGCCGGTGCATGCGGCCCGCGCTCAAGTAGCGCATTGATGGATGATGACGAAGTACTCGAGACTGCGGGCCGGGCAGCAACGTCTGCTGGCGGGCAGCAACGTCTGCTGGTAGGCAGCGACGCCTGCTGGCGCGTCTGCCAACGCCTGCACCCTGAACCCTAAACCCCAGGCCTCAAATACCCACCTTAAAGTACTCGTGGCCACGCCCGGAAAGAGCATCTTGCGCTTCAAGTGTCGAGTCCCAGAAGAAGAACCCTGAAGCCTTCACCCCAGGCCCTCAACCCGGGCCAGGCTATACCCCAGATTTAAAAACACCCACCTTAAAGTACTCGAGGCCGCGCCCGGGCAGCATCGTCTTGCGCTTCTGCGAGTCCGTGACGCACTTGTACTGCACCGAGCACACAGAGAGCACCTCGGGCACGAGGCGGTTGAACTCGTCGAAGCAGCCCCACGAGCCAGAGGCGGCAAGGCCTGCGGCGGGGTTGAGTTTTGAGTTTGAAAAGTCGATTTCACACTTTTCGGAGCCAGTCCCCCCCCCCCCTCCTCCGCTCTATAACGCGTTCTGGTTGCCCTCACGGCTGGGGGGACTGCGGGGGCGCTAGGGACACCACCAGAACACAAAGAGCGGTGTCTCAGTGACACGCGTTGGCCCATGCAACAGTTGTTCATGCGCGACAGGAAACAGATAGGTCCCAGCCCCCCTCCCCTCGCGTACCCACCCTTGAAGATGTCACCCATGGTGCGGTAGTCCATCTCGGGTGCGCAGTTGAACACATAGATCGACTTGCCGAGCTGCGCCGACAGATCCTTGGTGGACTCGGTCTTGCCGGTGCCTGTGGTTTGGGGTGAAGGTGTTCAGGGTGGAGAGAGAGAGAGAGAGAGAGAGGGAGACAGAGAGAGAGAGAGAGAGAGAGAGAGGGGGAGAGAGAGAGGGAGAGGAGGGGAGGGAGGAGAGAGAGGAGAGAGAGGGGAGAGGGTGAAGAGGGAGAAGAGGGGGAGAGGGAGAAGAGAGGAAGAGAGAGAGAGAGAGAGAGAGGAGAGAGAGAGAGAGAGGGAGAGGGAGAGGGAGAGGGAGAGGGAGAGGGAGAGGGGCACGTGTGTGGATGTGTGTGTGTGCTTATGTGTGGAGAGCCGACATATACTTGGTGGACTCGGTCTTGCCGGTGCCTGCGGTGCGTGTATGCCGGTGTGTGAGTGTGTGTGCGTGTGTGTGTGCGTGTGACATGTGTGTGTGTGTGCGTGTGGTGTCTGGCAGCACAACTCACCACAAATTAACCAAACAGCCACCGCACCTGCGGGCCCTGCGGGCGCGGTGCCCGCATGCGTCGCCAACCTACCAACCAACAAACATCAACCCAAACCACCAACCTCCAACCTACCAACCAACCGAGCCAGAACAACCAGCCAACGCACCTGCGGGCCCCGCGGGCGCGGTGCCGAGCGACAGCCAGCACGCCAGCGTCGCCAACCACCAACCACCAAACACCAAACAACCAACGCACCTACGGGCCCCGCGGGCGCGGTGCCGAGCAACAGCTAGCACGCCTGCGTCGCCAACCAACCACCAACAAAGCCGCCACCAACTCGAGCGCGAGCGAGAGGTCAACTAGCTGAGGGTGTGCTGGCAGCACGCACAACAATAGGCATCGCACCTGCGGGCCCCGCGGGCGCGGTGCCGAGCGACAGCCAGCACGCCTGCGTCGCCGTGATGTAGATCCGGTCGGTGAGCGGCGTGATGACCAGGCGCGCGCCGTTGCCGAGGTACTCGTAGCCGTAGGGGAACGACGCGTCGCAGATGCGCACTCGGCAGTCCTGGTGAAGGTGGGTGGAAGGTGGGTGGAAGGTGGGTGGAAGGTGAGTCATCGCAGAAAATATGAGTGTGTGTGCGCGCGCCGTTGCCGAGGTACTCGCAGTCGCAGGGGAACGACGCGTCGCAGATGCGCACGCAGCAGTCCGGGGGAAGGTGGTTGGAAGGTGGTTGGCAGGTGAAGGTCAGTCATCACAGCAGAGGCATGTGCGTGTGTGTTGCAGAGGCACACGTGCCTTTTGTGCATCGCAGCAGAAGCACACACACCTCCTGCTCGTGTCTGAACCCCTACCCTGAGCCTCGCATCCCAGTACGTTCGCAGCTGGCACATATACTGGAATGAGTCTCATATCATTGGTGCTGTCACACAGGCTGCCACACAGGCTAACACATCCGCCATCGTTGCCCCTACCTTAAGGCCCGTGTCCCAGTACGTGCGCAGCTGGCACATCCACTAGAACGAGTCTGCCCCCCAGCGGTGCCGCACAGACACTGCAATTCATCCTTGTTACCACCACCGTTGCCCCTACCTTGAGCCCCGAGTCCCAGTACGTGCGCAGCTGGCACATCCACTGGAACGAGTCTGCCGCGTCGACGCCCGCCTCGTGCATGTTCTGGACAATGTCGCGCGAGTGCGCGTCGATCGTGATCATGTTCATGATCTTCTGGCGCTGGTCCTTGGGCAGGTCGGTGCGCGTGACCTCGATGAGCTTGGTCAGCTGGCCGACCTGTGGAGGAGGAGGATTGGGTTGCAGGAGTTGGTTTCAAATGGTTGAGACTAGGGTTAGTTGGGCTCAGTTGGACCGGGGTTGGTTTGGGTTGTCTTCTGGCGCTGGTTCTTGGGCAGGTCGTTGCGCGTGACCTCGATGAGCTTGGTGAGCTGGCCAACCTGTGGGGGAGGGGGATTAGGATGGAGTGGTTCGTTTCAGACCAAAGCCTGGGGGGTGTTTCGGGTTAGTTTGGGTGCAGGTGGGTCCTTGGGCAGGTCGGTGCACGTGACCTCGATGAGCTTGGTCAGCTGGCCGACCTGTGGGGGGCACATACGCGCAAGGGAAGGGGTTGATTGAGTTAAGGTTCAAAGCCTTAGACCCCTACTAAGGTTCGAAGCCCCAGACCCCTTAACCCTGAAAGACAGCCTCTAGTCCCAGCTAGACCCAAGCCCCGTACTGGCCATAGACACCCCTAGACGAAGCCCCTATTCACCTGGAAGTCATTGTACGTGATCATGCCGTCCTTGTCCCCGGCGTTGATCTTCTTGAGCGCATCCCAGCTAGTACCTCCGCCTAGACGCAAGCCCACTTCTGGCCATTCCCCCCCCCCCCCCCAGGGTTCAGTGCCCCCAGGTTCTGACTCAACACATTCAAAACCCAGGGTTCTGACCCTCAACCCGAAGCCCCCCCCAAAATTTACCTGGAAGTCGCTGTGCGTCCTCATGCCGTCCTTGTCCCCGGCGTTGACCTACTTGAACGCGTCCCAGCTAGAACCACCGCCTACACGCGAGCCTAGTTCTGGCCCTTTGCCCCTGTGCCCCCCCCCCTCACACACCCGCCCCCCCAGGGTCCTGTGCCTCACAGCAACCCACCCCAGAACCCAGGACTCTGACTCAACACACTCAAAACCCAGGGTTCTGACCACCCCACCCAAAGCCCCAATTCACCTGGAAGTCGTTGTGCGTCCTCATGCTGTTCGTGTCCCCGGCGTTGACCTTCTTGAACACGTCCCAGCTAGTACCACCGCCTACACGCAAGCCCAGTTCTGGCCTTTTGCCCCTGTGCCCCCCCCCACCCCCACCCCATGCACCCACCCCTCCAGGGTTCTGTGCCCCACAGCAACCCACCCCAGAACCCAGGGCTCTGACTCAACACACTCAAAACCCAGGGTGCTGACCCTCCCAAAGCCCCCCTAACATTGACCTGGAAGTCGTTGTATGTCCTCATGCCGTCCTTGTCACCGGCGTTGATCTTCTTGAACGCGTCCTCGACCTCCTGGCACCAGTAGATCTGGTTGACGACGAGGATGATCTGGGACGACCAGTCAAACTGCCACTTGTCACGGGCCTGGGGAGAGAGTGAGAGAGGGTGTGTGTGGGTGAGTGCGTGAGAGAGAGGGAGAGAACGGGAGAGAGAGAGGGAGAGAAAGAGAGGGAGAGAGAAAGAGAGAGAGGAAGAGAGAGAGAGAGAAAGAGAGTAAGAATGAGGATGCTCTGCCATTTGTCACGCGTTTGGGCAGAGGGTGCGTGCAAGAGGGAGTGAGTGTGAGAATGAGAGAGAGAGGCAGCGAGGGAGGGAAGAGGCAGAGAGGGCATGCAAGAGTGAGTGAGTGAGAATGAGATAGATAGATAGAGGGAGAGAGAGGGAGAGAGAGGGAGAGAGAGAGTGAGGGAGAAGAGAGAGAGAGAGAGAGAGAGCGTCTGGACCCCGACTGACTGCACCCTCAACATCAACACCCACCTTGGTTGGGTAGTCATTGACTGAGTCAAGCAGGATGCCGCGCAGCTCACTTCGCATCTGCAATTCCAAGGGGTGCATGATGTGTGAATGGGGTGTGTGACTGACACGCAAAGCGCACGCACACACGCACGCCCTGCACAGTTCATACACAACACCCACCCACAGACCGGACGCACATCCCATCCCAAAACACACACACACACACACACAACACACAGATACTGGCCTTGCTGATGATGTCGTTCATGTACTCCTCGACCTTGCCCTGAATTGGTGAAAGGAGGAGGGGAGAGGAGGTCGTCAGGCGAAACGAGGTGGTCGCAAGGCAAAACGAGGATAAGGGAAGAGGTTGCTGGGAGGTTGCTGGGGGAGGGGGGGGGGGCGAGCTGGCAGGCAGGCATTGGCCCTGAGCCCACCAGGAGAAACGTTGTGTGTGGGGTGGGTGGGTGGGTGGGTGCTGAGCACGCAGGCTGAGCACGCAGGCAGGCAGGCTGGTAGGCAGGCTGGCAGGTTGTTTGGGAGGTGGGGTGCTGAGCTGGTGCACATTGAAGAAGAGGAGGGAGGTTGTTTGTGTGTGTGTGCTGGGAGGTTGTTTGGGTTTGTGCTGAGCTGGCGTGCGCACCTTGAGCGCGAGCGGCGTCTTGAATGCTAACGCCTCGGTGCGGACGCACGCGACCATGCATTTTTTAGGCCAAGGTTCAAAGTTTAGGGTGCAGGTGCATGCGTTAGGGTTTAGAGCTTGGGGTTCTTTCTCGGGGTTAGGGCGCACACACCTTGAGTGTGAGCGGCGTCTTGAACGCGACCGTCTCGGTGCCGACGCACGCAACCACAAAACATCAGGGTCGAGGGCTTAGGGTTTTGGGTTTCGGGTTCATGGGGTTTAGAGTTTGGGGTTTGTGCTGAGCTGGTATGCGCACCTTGAGCGTAAGCGGCGTCTTGAACGCGACCGTCTCGGTGCCGACGCACGAGACCATCGCGAGTGCTGACGGGCGCACGCCCGGCGCCGGCGACTCGTTGTCGAGCTTGAGCTTGTCGATGGCCTGTGGGGGGAAGGGAGGGTGGTGTGTGTGCGTGCGTGTGTGTGTGTGTGTGTGAGTAAGGGGGGGGGTAGAGTACACAAAGGTTGGCGGGTAGGGGCGGGAGGTCGCACGCCCGGTGCCGGCGACTTGTTGTCCAGCTTGAGCTTGTCGATGGTCTGTGGGGGGAAGGGAGGATGGTGTGTGTGTGTGTGTGTGTGTGTGCGTGTGTAAGGGGGGGGTAGAGTAAGCAAAGGTTGGCGGGTAGGGGCGGGGGGGCGCACGCCCGGTGCCGGCGGCTCGTTGGCAAGCCTGAGCTTGTCGATCGCCTGTGTGTGTCGGGGTGGGGGGCACAGTTGGGCTTAAATCAGGGTTGTCAGTTGCAGCTGGGTGCGGGAGGGGTGGGGGTGGAAGCACTTTGCACATTGACGTGCGCGCGTGGGCACGCGAACATGCCCACATGCGATGCAATGCGCGCGTGCACGCGACCGTGTGCACGCGTGCCCGACCTCGCCTAGTCCCTAACCTGGAAGCACTTTGACATGTGCATCATGATGCGTGTGGGCGAGTTGCCGTTGGACAGGATGTCGAGCAGGTCGGCTGTGGAGACGAAGTAGAAGCGCGGGAACGCGCGGCGCTTGGACTCCATGTAGTCTGCGAGAGCCTTCTCGCAGATCTCGAGCTCGACCTGTGTGTGTGTGTGTGTGCGTATGCGTGTGTGGAAGAGAGAGAGAGTGTGTGTGTGTGTGTGCGTGTGCGTGTGTGTGCATTGAGATTGGACCCTTCCCATCCCGAGAGACCCTCCAACCGAATCCCCTCCTTTCCAATGCACCTCCACCACCCCACCCCAAGTCTCCCCAGGCACTCCCCCACACAAATCCCACGCAAGTGTGTACCTGCTGCTTCTCGAGGAACTTCATGAGGCCGTCCTTGTTGCAGCAGTCGACCGCGTTCTTGGTCGCCTCAAACTCCTACGGGGGAGGGGAGGGGTATGTGTGTGCGTGCGTGTGTGTGTGTGTGTGTGTGTGTATGTGTGCGTGTGTGTGTGCGCGCGCATGTGTGCATTCTTGGCGTGTGTGCGCATGTGTGTGTGTGTGTGAGAGTGTGTACAGCAGTCGACCGCGTTCTTGGTTGCCTCAAACTCCTACGGGGGGTGGGGGGCGTGTGCGTGGGTGTGTTGACGTACATTGTGACCTGAAACCATCGGCCAGCTGCGTTGCAACAACATTTCATCACACCCCACACCGCCGAAGGCCTTCCCCGCGCTCCCTCCAACGTCGCACCTTGAGCACCGTCTTGACCTCCTTGTCGATGTTGGCAAAGCGGACAGTCGCGTCGGGCAGCTCCTTCTTCACCTCCTCTGACGAGATGAAGAGCGACTCGAGGTACGACCACGTGCGCTGGATCTCAGTCATGATCTGGGGTGTGAACACACGTGAACAGGCGTGAACACGTGGGATCTGGTGGGTGAGGGTTAGGACTGCTGCATTTTTTAGCGGTGAGTGGCAGGATGTCAACCCCGAAGACGAGATGAAGAGCGACTCGAGGTACGACCACGTGCGCTGGATCTCAGTCATGATCTGGGGTGTGAACATGTGTGAACATGTGTGAACACGTGGGATCTGGTGGGTGGGGTTTGGGGCTGCTGCGTTTCTAGGCGGTTAGTGGCAGGATGTAAACCCGAAGGCGAGATGAAGAGCGACTCGAGGTACGGCCACGTGCGCTGGATCTCAGTCATGATCTGTGGTTGGCGGGCGGGGTTGTGGTTGCATTTTTGTAGGGTTTTCAAAATGGACGGGTTGCTTAAACCTCCATCCCTCCAGCCTTCTATGTCCACAGGTCAGGTGGGGGGGGGTTCTCCCCTGGTTCACAATTGCCACGCTAATGAGCTTCTTGTTCCACCTTCTACCCACCTTCCATCTAGCTCAAATCACCCCCCCACACACACACACACAGACCCATACTCAGGGTATGTTCCCCACCTCTTGCTCGTCTGCAACATTCATCAGCTTCTGTCTGCACAGCTTGTACCTAGTCGCTCCCCCCCCCCATACACATACACATACACCTCATACCTAGCTACAACCCCCACCCCCAGCACCACCACCACACACACACACACACACACCTGGTTCACGTCCGCCACGTTCATCAGCTTCTTGTTCCACCCGAGGATGTCGTCCTTGAACGTGTTCATGTAGCGGTTGGCCATCATGCCCTGAACGAGCACCTGCGCAACACGTGTGCGGCACGAGCATGCACACCAGGCATGTTAGGAGCAGCAGGCGAGAGAGAGACGATGATGGATATAACAGTCTGTGTGACACCAGCAATGATGTATAAGACCGGTGTCGGCGCTAGAGCCCAACACCTTAAACTCAGTTTCAGTGGGAAACTGGCTGGCTACCTGGTAGGCGTGAGGGTAAACCCCCACACGCGCGCACGCACTGGACCTAGACAGGATGCTGGGCCCCCAGATCCACCCTATACCACCCAGGTAGTGACAGCAACACATTGTTGAGAGACAGAGAGAAGGAGAGAGAGAGAGGGTACAGCGCGGGCTGGGTGTTCACGTGGCGGTTGGCCAACATGCCCTGAACCAGCACCTGCGCGACATGACGTGTGCGGCACAGGGAGCATGCACACCAGGAGCGTCAGGAGCGGGGCACGCTGTGCCAGGCGTACACAGTGGCGGCACCAAGCGTGCAGCGGTTGCGAGAGCAATGCGCGGCGGGAAACGACGAGGACAACACACACGCACACACACACACACACACATGCAGCTTGTGCGTACGCACAGGTCTACTCATGCGCCATCAGAGGCGTCCAACGGACTGCAAAACTGACCACCGCAGACAAACACATACACACACATAACCAAACAAGCATTGTATCAGGGCGAGCTGCACACACACACAAACACAAAACGCACACACACACGCACACACACACCTGGTTGTCCTCAAGAGCCTCGAAGTCCTCCTCGGCCATCTTGACTGTGGAGACCTGCAGGGGTGAAAACAGGAGGTAACAAACGGTTGACGGATGGCCAAGGGATGTGGAGGTTATAAACTGATGAACACATGGGCAAGGTTTCCAGAACCAGATGGCTTGAAGGGCCAGAACTGCACTTCGGCCTAGGCGGTGGCAGTAGGTCTAGAAGATGTCTCTATTTGAACAGCCAGTGTTATGTAAGGAGTCCCTTTCACAGTAGGTAGGTGGAACTGTCCACTCACCGGCGAGTCCTTGAACTGCGTGAACTGGAACTCGACGCGCCCCCACGTCTCCTTGAGCTTGGCAAGCGCGAGCTCCATCTTCTCCTCCTTCTGCGCGCGGTCTACAATCTCGCCGACCTGGCGGTTTGGTTTGAAATTCAAACGTCAGATGGGGGAAACGATCTCGCCGACATGGCGGTTGCAAGAATATGAATTGAAATGGGTAAGGCATCATGGAAGACCCGCGCTGTGGTGCAGCACGCCATGCTTGGTGCAAGCCAGGCGCAGCGTGGCGAGCATGAGGCAGGCAGACAGGCAGACAGTCAGTCAGTCAGTCAGTCAGTCAGTCAGTCAGTCAGTCAGACAGACAGACAGACAGACAGACAGGCAGGCAGGCAGGCAGGCAGGCAGGCAGGCAGGCAGGCAGGCAGGCAAACAGATAGACAGACAGACAGACAGACAGACAGACAGACAGACAGACAGACACACAGACACACACACAGACAGACAGACAGACAGACAGACAGACAGACAGACAGACAGACAGACAGACAGACAGACAGACAGACAGACAGACAGACAGACAGACAGACAGACAGACAGACAGACAGACAGACAGACAGACAGACAGACAGACAGACAGACAGACAGACAGACAGACAGACAGACAGACAGACAGACAGACAGACAGACAGACACACACGCAAGCATGACACCCGAATCACCTCCTCCTCAAACCTGTGCAGCTCGAGCTTGAGCAGGTCATCGAGCATGCCAAAACTCAAAACGTTTTAACGCTTTAAAACCCTTCAGACAAAGGCAATAAACCCACCTCCTCCTCAAACCTGTGCAGCTTGAGCTTGAGCAGGTCATCGAGCATGCCAAACCTCAAAACGTTTTAACGCTTCAAAACCCTTCAGACAAAGGCAATAAACCCACCTCCTCCTCAAACCTGTGCAGCTCGAGCTTGAGCAGGTCATCGAGCATGCCAAACCTAAAAAAACGTTTAACTGCTTTAAAACCCTTTGAAGGGTCAGACCCTTCAGGAACAGGAACAGACAAAGGCAATAAACCCACCTCCTCCTCGAACTTATGTAGCTCGAGCTTGAGCAGGTCGTCGAGCTTGAACGACGGGTCCTTGACGTCAAACTTGACACTTGTTGCGACCATGAGCTGCGCGTAGGCATGGGTGGGTAGGTGGGATGGATGAGTGGGTGCGCATGGGGGGGGGGGGGGGGGCACACATGTGTGTGCGTTTGTACGTGTGTGTGTGCGTGTGTGTGCGTTTGTACGTGTGTGTGCGTGTGTGAGCGAGAGCGCACGTGCTCTTGGGGTGCCCACACGCACCTGCTCCCAGTGCCGCTCGCGCATCGCCGGCGAGCGCAGGTCGGCAACCAGTGGCACCGAGATGAGGAAATTCTTGACGCCGTCGTCAGTGCCGCGGAAGCAGTCCTCGTCGCGGACCTTCTTGTTGAGGGTCTTGACCTGTAAGTTGAGCATTTTGAGGGTTCAAGGCAGGTTTTGGGCTTGGCTTTTTGACGAGTGGGAGGGAGAGCGGAAACAGTCCTCGTCACGGACTTTCTTGTTGAGAGTCTTGACCTGGAGCCGCTCACAATACGCCTTTTGTGAGGGCGGGCGGGTGACGGGGATTGCGCGGAACCTGCGTGTGCATGTGCATGCCCATGCATGTGAGTATGCATGTGTCTGTGCATATGCGTGTGTATGTGCATGTGCATGTGCCCCTGTGCCTGTGCCTGTGCATGCCCATGTGTGCATGACCCAACGATATGAAATGCCGCCACGTGCCACTACCCACCTCCTTGACGAACGCCTTGGCACCGTCCTCCATGTCCTCGGTCACAATGTCATTCCACAGCGTCGCGCGCCAGTCGGCAAACGTGAGCGTGGTGAGCATCATCGTGTCCCACACATCCTGAGGGACGACGAGTGTGTGTGTGTGTGTGTTTGTGTTAGCCGACCCGACAACGCACACTTTTGGGTAGACGGTTGAATTTCGACCCAAAACATATGGAAATTGATTCACAGCCTTTCGCAAAACATCGCCTCCGCCGGGTTGAGATTTGGGGAGTGAGCTGCGAGGCCCGGGCTGGGTCATCATTTCCCCAAGATCCTTGGCGGAACCACTGGTGTGTGTGTTCAAAACAATGCCTCAACAGGTCTCAAACAGGTCTCAAACACGTTCGTGGTCGTCGTGTGAACGTTGCCGGAAGAAGTAGCTAGAGGCAACCAAAAGTAACCGAAAATGCATCCAAAAGTAACTGACAGTAACCGACACACGCCCACCTTGACCATCACGATGTCCTCAAACATCTCATTGATCATGACCGAGACGGGCTCCACGAGGTTGGGGAACTCAAACGTGGACGCAAGCTCGTACAGCTGGCCGCGCTCAGTCCTGTGGGGGGGGGAGTGTGTGTGTGTGTGTGTGTGTATGTGTGTGTGAAGGAGGGGGGGGCATGTGTATGTGCATGTGAGTGCTTGTGTGTATGTGCAGCTGTCCACAGCGAGCTCGTACAGCTGGCGCTCAGACCAGTGCGTGTGTATGTGTGGGGGGGGGGGGGGGGAAGGGGGAGGGCGTGCATGTGCGTGTGGGTGTTTGTGTGTATGTGTGCGGTTGACCACAGTGTGGGTGCATGGGTGTGCATGCGTGTGTGTGTGTGTGTGTGGCTGTGGCTGTGTGTGCGTGTGTGCTCACCTCAGCGCAATCAGCTCGGCGCTGGTTCCGTCAAGCTCGGGGTACGCTGCCTCGGGGCCGGTGGCGTACTTCCAGAACGTCTTCTTGCGCATGTTGAGCTTGTAATTGCGGACCTGGGGGGAGAGGTATGTGTGTGTTTGTGAATGTGTGTGTGTGTGTGCGTGTGAAGGTGAAAGGGCCGGTGGCGTACTTCCAAAGCGTCTCCTTGCGCATGTTGAGCTTGTTGCGGACCAGGGGGGAGGGGGGGAGAGATGCGTGGGTGTGTGCGTGGTGTGTGAAATTTTCCACACTGCAACTTTGTGTGTTTTCAGCACTCGACTCAATCTGGGCGGTGGCACTGGGATGAGAGTCTTTGCTGGACAGCACGACAGCCGATGTTTCTGTTGCTGTTCTCATCACCCCACCTTGGTCGCGAACGTCTCTGATGATGATGGATATTACAGTCTGTGTGACACCAGTAATGATGTGTAAGACCTGCGTCGGCGCTAGCGCCCGACACCTTTAACTCAGTTTTCTCTATGTCCTTCCGGATGCGCACGTACTGACTGGAAGGCGAACGGTTGCATCGGTTTTAATCTAGGTTTTGGGCGCCGGTTTCAAGGCCGGTTTCATCATTTTCCCCTCAACCTCCCCCACCTTGGTCGTGAACGTCTCGATGTCCTTCCGTATGTCCTCGCTCTCGCTGACCATGACCCCCACACAAAAAACGTGCAGGGCTATGGGCACGCGCGACTGATATAGTTTTCCAAATGTCGGGTTTATCAGTTTCCCCTCAACCTCCCTCACCTTGGTCGCGAACGTCTCGATGTCCTTCCGGATACGCTCGCTCTCGCTGACCTGGATTGGCTCCACGTCAGACTTGACCTGCGGCTGCGCCTTCTTGATTTCGTCCCACTTGGCGCGGACCTGGCGCAGAGACAGAGAGGCAGATGATGCTTGTGGGTGAGAGAATGCGTGTGAGTGAGAGAGAGAAAGAGAGAGAAAGAGAGAGAGAGAGAGACAGAGAATGAGAGAGAGAGTGAGACAGAGGATGCATGCGGGAGAGATAAAGAGAGAGGCAGAGAGAGGGAGGGGGGTGTTGCCGACCAAAAAACGGAACCCACCTCGTCGAGTCGCTTCTCGAGCTTCCCGACCGAGACCTTCTCCTTTCCGAGGTGTGCGTAGCATACCGACAGCTGGTCAATCAGCAGGTCAATGTCTCCCTTCTTGTTCTTGACCTGGCAGTAGGAAGCAGCGTGTGGCGGTTAAGTTAATTAGGGCATTGGTCCGGGTTCAGGGCCGGTTGCGTTTTTTTTCTTCAATGCCACCGCCTCCACCTCTTGCACCTATAACACCCCCCCCTCACGCCTGCAGCAGGCAGTCCCTCGCGCGCAGCTAGTTGTTGCATGGAGGACCCCAAATTACACGTCTGCCACCCACTGGACAGCCACCGCCTCGACCTTTCGCTTGACTCGCACACACCCCACACACACGCTCACACCCACACACGCACGTACACAAACACACAACCAACCAACCAATCAACCAAGCGTTGCATGAGGCCGTCTGCAGACGAAACACACGCACACACACACACAACACACACAAATGCACACACACACACACACACACACTAACACGCACCTGCAGCAAGCTGTCCATCACGCGCAGCTGGTTGTCACACGGAGGACCCCAAACACGTCTGCCGATTGGACAGCCACCGCCTCGACCCATCGATTGCCTCACACACCACCACACACACACACACACACACACGCATACACACCTGCAGCAGGCTGTCCATAACACGCAGCAGGTTGTCGAACGACGACGAGAGCTTGTCGGGCTCGCGCGCGAGCACGAGGCACTTGTCCATCTTGTCGGCAAACGCCTCGAGGCCCTCGAGCAGCTCGACCGATGCGGCCTTCATCTGCGTGGGGGAAGGCAGTCGGGGGACAGTTCAAGGGGGCAGGGTCGGGGCCGGGGCGCTGGGGGTGTGAGGAGGACGGCGGGCAGGCAGCCGGGGAGCACAGAGTGGGCAGCGAGCATGTGCGTTACTGCGTTGCGCCGCTGCTCGGCTCTCCATCCCATGCGTGTACGCGCGTGCGCGTGCCTCCCACCCATGCACCCACCGTTGGAACGGGGGCGGGGCGATCTCAAGCCCTTAACCTAAACCCTGAACCCTTAACCTAAACCCTTGACCTAAACCCGCAAGCCCTGAACCCGCACCTTGGGCAGGAATATGTACTGGTCGCGCGCCTCCATGAAGTCGATCGAGCTCGCGAGGTCGATCTTGGGAGATCCAGTCGAGGAGCTGAGGATCACGAGGCGGCCGTTGACGAGTGTGCCGAGTGATCCGGTTGAGAGCACCTGTGCGTGTGCATGGGAGGGGCATGTGCGTGTGTGCATGTGTGTGTGAGTGTGTCTGTTTGCGGCGGGTTATCGAGCAGCACCTTTATCGCCAAGCAAGCGCACGCGCACATGAAGAGCCGACTTCCCTCGAGTGCACAGCAATCATGATGACAGACAGCGGCCAGGGGTCTCATGTTGAAAGCGCTTGCGAGCACACAATACGCCAATACGGGCGTACGCACGCACACGGGTGCGCGCACGCGCACCTGATCGGGCGAGCCATTGAACACGCGCTCCCACGCCATCGTGGCCACGTCGAGCAGGTAGCCGTCGTTCAGCGCCTTGCCGGTGGCGTCGAGCCCGCCATACAGGAACAGCCGTCCGGGCGAGAACTCGAGCAGCACCGCGCCCGAGCGCGCGCACGGCGTCGGGCCGGTCGTCGCCGGAGACACCGTGCACGTGAGCGTGCCGGGCGGCGCGACGGCAAACACGACAAGCTCGTCGGTCGCGGCCGCGTCGGCGCCCGCCGCGCCGGCCGCGATGCCGCCAAACATGAAGATCCTGCCGCCCGACGCGAACGCGGCCGCGCCCTTGCGCGGCGCGGGCACGTCGCCGTGCAGCACCGGCTCGCCGAAGGCCGCGGTCGCGCGGTTCGCTGTGTCGTACGCTGCGAGGAAGTCGCCGAGCAGGTCGCCGCCGGCGTCGCCGCCGAGCACGTACAGCTCGCGGTCGACGACCACGCCCGCGTGGTTCCCGCGCGCAGACACCGGCTCGGGCACGGCCGGCGCCTCGGGCTCGTCCGCGGCCGCGGGCGCGTCGCCGTCGCCGCCGCCCTCGGCGTCCGCCGCTGGCGCGGGCGCCTCGTCGTCCTCGGGCGCGGGCGCAGTGACAGCAGCCTCCTCCCCCTCGGCGGTCTCAGCCGAGGGGTCAGTCGGCACGGTAGGCGTCTTGGCTGCATGGGCCGCCGTCTCGGCCGCATGGGCCGCGGACGCGTGTGCGCGGCGCATGTACGGCGCGCCGGGCGCGGGGTGCGACCACTCCCAGCCGTCGCCCACCTTTTTCAGGTAGTAACAGTCGCTGAGGTCGTTCTGCTCGGCCAGGCTCACGCCGCCAAACACGACGAGCTCAGAGCCCGACACGAGCGTCGCAGTGTGCGCGGTTCGGTCGAGCGGCGCCTCGCCGGCCGGCTCGACCGCCGCCCAGCGCCAGTCGGCGCCAGCATCAGTCGCGCACACCGACACGCCGCTCTTGTCCCCGCCGTACAGCACGAGCTCGTTGCCAACCGTGGAGAGCGTCGCGCCCTTGCGGCGCGCGGGCGTCGCGCCCATCACGCGGTGCCGCACCATCGGGTCGTCGCACGTGATGGTGAACGGCGAGCCGCGGATCGGCACATTCTCGCTGGTCGAGAGGTCGAGCATCGCGACGCTCACTTTCCACACGCCCGCGCCCGGCACCGAGTAGTGCACCTCGTACAGGCCGTTGCACAGGTCGGACACGCGCGCCGCGCCCTGCTGCTTGCCGTCGGCAGACGCCACGCTGATGACAAACGTGTCGCCGCCGGACGAGCGCTTCTCGCTCTGCGTGTCGATCGCCTGGACGAGGAACGGCATCTCGATCGCGGCGTCGCCGCGCGCGAGCAGGCCGGGGCCGTACGCGATGCAGTTGCGCGGCGCGGTGTTGGCAAAGTACGCAAACTGCATCTTGTTCACGGTCCAGCCCTCGCCGCCGATCGACACCTGCACCTGCACCGGCATCGCGCCGTACGACTCGTAGTTGGGCGTGCGCACGACGATCGTCGAGTGGTCGACAAACGCGGCGTCCTCCACGACGACCTCGTTTTTCTCGTTGGTGCCAAACTTGACGGTGATCTTGCCGTTGCGGAAACGCAGGCCCCTGATCGTGAGCTCGGTCGACCCAAACACGGGGCCGGCCTCGGGCGTGATCGCCGTGCACGCGTACGGCGGGCCGATGATCGGTGACACGTTGAGCTTGAGCGTGTCCCCGAGCCAGCGGTTGGACCAGCCGCCAAAGATGAGCAGCGAGCAGGTCTTGGCGTCAAAGACCCATGCGCAGTCCTCGCGGCCCTGGGGCGGCACGCCGCCGTCGATCGGTGGCGTCGACCAGATCTGCGAGCCGCAGTCCATGACCTCAACCGCGTTCATGTACTGCATCATGCCCTTCTTGCCGCCGAACGAGAAGACCTTGTGGTACGGCACCGACTCGACGCCGTCGCAGATGTTGTTGCAGATCTCGTACGGGAGGCACGGCGCCTGCACGTCGTTCTCCCACTTCATCGCGACCAGGTCGAGCATGTGCGAGTCGTGCAGCATCTGCGACGTGTCGCGGCCGCCCATGATGAGCAGCTTGTCGAACGTGGCGCTGTTTGGCGTCAGCGGGTAGATGAAGGCCGAGTGGTCGAAGCGTGGAGTTGGGCCGTCGCCCTCAATCTTGCCAGTCACGTTCTCCCACTGGTACGCGCCCTCGTTGCTGAAGTGCAGCACCCACATGTCGTTGAACACCTGGCCGTAGCCGCCGTATCCGCCAAACACAAAGATGCTCGTGCCAAACTTGGTGGCGGTGAAGTGGGCGCGGGGCTCTGGCGCGCCGTGCTCCTCGTCGGCGGCCACCTCCACCTGAATCCACGCCTTCTCATCCACGTCTAGCACCCACACGTCGTTGTAGCGCGTGCGCTTGTTGAGGCCGCCAAACACCAGGAGGTGCCTGCTGGAGACCTGCGCACACGCGCGCATGCAACCTCCATGTGAGCATGCGAGTGGACTGTGCGTGCGTCCATCACAAGCAAGCGCACGGCTGCGTTCGCTGCATTCAGCCGGCTGGAGGCCCTGGCCTGCTGCGCCCATGCACAACAAGGCACGCGAGTTGAGGGCCATGGCGCTGGGCCATGTGCGCATGCATGCATGTTGAGCCAAGACTCACCGCGATGGCGGTGTGCCTTGCCCTGGGCGGGGGCGGGTTGGAGGCACTCATCTGCTTCCACCTGCGATGGACACAGTGCGTGCGGAGGCGGTCAGCCTTGCGTGCTTTGATCGCCATCGAGGCCACGCAACCACCCCGCGCCCCCTCCCCACTCGCCTGTACTCATCGGGGTCGGAGGTGTCTAGCTCGTGGATGTCACTGAACGCCTGTGCCTTGCCTGAGGGAGGAGGGGGGGAGGGGGGAGAGAGCGTGAGTGCCAGCATGGAGGACGCATGCGTGTTGCATGTTGCATGGGCGACACACAACCCACCATCCACGCGCCCGCATCCGCCGAAGAGCACGAAGCGCTCGCCGACAACGGTGAACGTGTGTCCCGACCGCGGCGTGGGAGTGTCCCCCACCACGGTGGGGGTCTCCCAGAAGATGGACTGCGGAAAGGCAATATTGTGAGCGAGTCGGCGTCAACGCGCCCCCTCAAAACGACAACGTGCTAGTTAACCTGGTAGTAACCTGTAGGACCAGCGCCATGTGAGCTCACCATTCTTGTGTGCTCCCCTTTAGTCGGTCGTGGTCATGCACGAGGGGAGCGTCGAGTTGAACGCTAGCGGCAGCAAGGTGGGTATGTCGTGAGAGATCTGACACAGAGACACTACCAAGACGCTGTGACGTCCAACAACTGGCTGGCAGTCGCGGGGCCGCGCAGTCATCACAACAGTCCGAACCTAGCTACACACAAAACCGACCCAGAGCCCAAAACAGCCCCAAACACGCAGCCAACAAGCTGGTTTTCACAGGTAATTATTATGGGGTGTGTTGAGGGCTGGTGGGGTGCAGGTGGGGGGAGGGGGCTGTGTTGCGCGTGTGCACGCTGTGTTGTGTGTGGCTCGCGGCGCAACTGGTATTTTTGATGATGATGATGAGTTTTTACAATCCACTCTCTGGCGGGCACGCGATCGGTTCCAAAGCTCCAGCAGGACTTAGAGGAAGCAGTCCTGAAGACCTGCCAACAGAAAAAAGGGGGGATGCCCCACGGAAGCGCCACCCACACGCGGTGGCGGGCACCAAGCAAGCAGCACCACAGTGCAGGCTCCACACTCAACCCCTCCAGGAAACGGATGGCGGGCCCAAGGTATAAAACCATGAAGGGACCAAAAAGCCCACCCTCAACCCACCGGAAGCGGAGCCGTTGTGCACACCCGCCGCAGCACTCTGCTCAGCTACCACATCACAACCCGCCAGCGCACGCATGTGGCGCCACCTCCCCTCAAAAGAAACCATCCTCTCAGGGATCTAGGACGTCTTGTTCAGAGTGAGCCCGCCGTCCACTACTCCAACAAAGGGGTGGGTCGGGCCCACCACACCCGCCCACCCGCGCGGCATCCCGCCGCCCTCAGCAAAGGACGCCAGCGCGTCCCACAGATCCATCGTCGCCAGCTCCCCCGCCCGCTCAACCGCCACCGAGCGAGCAGGGGGCTGCACACCATCACGCGGGCACGTAATGCGCCACAAGTGGCGGCGGCCTCGCTCCATGGCGTCCACCACGAGCGCTGCCACCACCGCCCACACACCAGCACGCACCCCAGCGGGAGGCTGCAGCAGCCACACCTGGCAGCACGTGATGACCGGCGTAGGAGCAGGGAGGGCAGCAGCAGCCGCCACCACCACCGCCTCCGCCACCGGGCACCCCCAGAAGCTGTGCGCACGCCACGCCGTCGCCGGCGGCCCGTCCTCATCACGGCACCGCCACCCGCAGGGGCACTCGGGCACGCCTAGTGCAGCCTGCTTGTGAAAACCACTCACCCACAGCCGCCAGATGGGCTCCTTGCGAGCGTTGAGGAGCGGCATCCGCCACAGTGTCGGCACCGCCGCCTCCAGGCCGCGCAGCCCCGCGAAGACCTGCGCGTCGGTCGCGCGGGGGCCCCCGTGCGGCCCGTGGTCCAGCGCCAGAGCCGCCTCCACCGTGGCTGCCCGCCGCACTCGTCGCCCGTCCACAACCGCCCGCAGTTGAAGCGCCACCGCCAGCTTGCACGTCAGTTTTCCCACCACACCCGGGCTGTGCGCAAACCAAACCCATCGGGGCTCGCCCGCGGCGCCGCCCCCCCCAGGTAGGGGAGCAGGTTGGGCAGCTGTGGATCGGAGGCCAGGCCGCCCACGCTGCCAGCCAGCCGGCGTGATGACACTCGGCAGCTTCCACCCAACCAGCTGCAGGATCTCCACCACAGCAGCGCGCTCGCCCGCCTGGGGGAGGGGCTGGAAGTGACGGAGCGGCCAGAGCACAGTGAGGGCAGCTCCACCAGCCGCCGCCTCGACCCAGGCTGGGGGCAGCGCCGCAAGCACGACCGCCACTGCCGTGAACAGGGGGTCGAGCATGCGCCGCACGCACAGCAGGTCTGGCACACACCCCGGCACTGGCGGCGGCACCTCTGGGAAAAGGGCGCGGCACAGGACTGCCCTCCAGACATTGCCCCCGTCATAAGCGCCGCACGCCAGCGCCGCGCGTATCTGCCCCAGCACGAGCCGCGCGCGCGCCGGATCCGCAGCAGCGTACACCCTCAGGCAGGCGTGGTCAACCGTGCGTGTGCTGCGCACCATGTCGACAGCAGCGAGCCACGCCCACAGCACGCACAGGTCCGTGACCGTCCGCATGCCGGGGAGGGCGTCGCGCACGCGGGCCAGGCCGTCCACCAGCCAGCGTGCCGCATCGGTCGGGCTGAAGAGCGCATGCCCTGCCGCATCCCCAGTGGGCTCCCGCCACTGTACCGACCGCTGCGCAGCCGGCAGCTCCAGCTGGAGGAGGGGGTTAGCCCAGAGCGGCGCCTCCGCCCCCCACAGCTCAGCTGTTTGCACGCGCCCCGTGATGCGCGCCACCGGCCCCAGGGCCTGCACCCCATCGAGCATGCGCCTCATCGGCCCAGCCAAGAGCACCGCCCTCACAGCCGGGTCCACGCACTCACCAATAAGGCCGTCCGGGAGGGCGCCGGCCCTGGGCGCGAGGCCAGCCATAAGCACAAGAGGCTCGGGTGGGCCTCCGGGCACAGGCGGTGCACCGCTTCCACCATGAGCGGCTGCCATGCCGGCTGGGCCGGGGGCGCGGGCTGCTGTTCCGGCTGTGTCCCGCCGCCGCCACCGCCGCCACTGCCGCCAGCCCCGCCGCCACCGCCGGCCCGTGGGGCCGGCAGCAGGAGATGGGGGGCGCCTGCCGCCCACGCCCCAAACAGGCACGCGAGGTGGACGGCCCACTGCCCGTGCACGATCTCCCGCCACGCCGGCGCCCCAAAACCACCATGCGCCGGTCGCCCCAGGAGCATCGCAGCAGGCGCACCAGGCACCGAAGAGGCCCACCGCGGCAGCTCTGCCGGCGGGTCCGGCCCCACGCTCCTGTCCACCAGAGTAGCCGTCCACCGGGAGAGCACCCTCTCGGCCTCCGGAGTCATGCCACAGTGCACCGCCCGGAACAGGATGCGGGAGACCCCGTACGTCGCCGCCGCGTGCCCCCTGCCAAACGCCGACATGGGGAAGCGCGCGAGCTTGGTATACGCGGCCGCAAGCCTCTCACGGCACACCCCGGTGACGCCCTCCGGGAGCGGCAAGCCGGCAGAGACGGGCACCCCCAGCGACACGCCCGCGTCCAGCACGCGCAGCCCAGCAACCTCGGCACCCGCCAGCAAGCCCTCCCCCGCCGACCCCAGGGGCAGGATGCCGCACTTGCCGAGGTTGAGGACAAGGCCCGTCGCTCGGCCAAACACCGCCATCGTCTCCACCAGTGCAGCGACGTCAGCCGGCGCACACGACCGGAGGAGGGGCATGCAGTCGTCAGCGTACTGGGGGCAGGTCACTCGGCAGCCAGGCACGACCTCGACCCCCACTGCCGGGCATGTGCGCAGGAAGCATGCGAGCGCATGCCCCAGGAACAGGAAGAGGGCTGGCGCGGCGGGGCAGCCCTGGCGCACGCCCGCCGCATACTTGCGCGGCGCAGAGATGAACCCGTTGACCTCGGCCGACGCGTACGTGTGCGTGAGGATGGTGCGGGTCCACGCCAGCACGCCGTCGCCGACGCCCACCGCCTCCATGACCGCAATGAGGAAGCCACGGTCGATGGTGTCGTATGCCTTGCGGAAGTCCAGGAGCGCCAGCGCTGCACCCGTCGGCCCCACGCCATCCGCCGCGTTGGCAGCCAGCAGGCCAGGCAGCATCTGCGTGAGGCAGATATTGTCCGAGATGCGGCGGCCAGCGAGGAAAGCGGTCTGTTCCGGCCCCACCACCGCAGAGAGCAGGGGCGTTCACCGCGTCGCCAGCACCTTGGCGAGGATGCGGTAGTCGGAGCCCAGCATGGTGAGTGGGCGGTAGTTTGCCGCATCCGCAGCGTTCTTGGCCTTGTAGATTGAGGCAACGACGCCGTCGAAAAAACCAGGCGGCGTCCCACCCGTAGCTCCCACCGCGGTGAAGACCGCCGCCAGAAGCTCAAAGGCTGGCTCGCCCAGCTTCCGCCACACATCCACTGGGATACCATCCGGGCCCGGGGCGGTGCCAGGCTTGGAGTGGGTGGCCGCCGCCCGTACCTCGGCGGGTGTGACAACAAGCAATGATGATGTTTGGTTACAATCCACTTATGGCGGTCACACGTACGGTTCCAAAGCTCCAGTGGGACTTAGAGAAACAAGGCTCAAGGCCCACAAAAGGTCAAGCTACAAGTAGCCCACGGTAACGCCATCCACACTTGGTGGCGGGCGCCAAGCAAGCAGCACCACTGTGCAGCCCCTCAAATGGCCAGAGGGCGGACCCAAGGTATAAAACCATGAAGGGACCAAATAACCCTCCCCCAGACCACCGGAAGCGGGGCTAGTAGCACACCCGCCGCAGCACTCAACTCAGCGACCACACCGCACCCGCCACCGCACGCGTGTGGCGCCACCTCCCCTTCAAAAACACCCCCAGAGGGAATGCCATCTAGCAAGCAGGTGCAGGCACCCGCTCGCCGTCAACGACGAGGCGCGCGCGGTGGAACTGCGCCCGCTTCCCCGCAACCTTGGCGGCGAGGAAAGCGGGCCACAGCGCCTGGTGCTGCGCCTCCTCGCGGTCACTGAGGACGTCGAAGACTGCAGTCGAGTCCACGCAGCGGCGCAGCTCGTGGCGCCAGCGCACGACAGTGTCGGCCACGGCGTCAGACGCCACGGTGAAGAGCACACGCAGCACACCTAAAGCGCATACCCCCCCATCCATCATCCATCAAACAGGCTTTCTGACTTTCGTGTGCTAAGCTGGTGCGCCAAGCCCTTGCGATGTGAGTGATGGTGTGCTGTGTATGCCACGCCCATCTGCCATGTCGTGCCGCGCAAATGAGAGAGTCTGCCAGCGTGCTTGCATGTGGTGCCCGTACCCCAGGCCCCATGCCCCGTGCCCTGTGCCCCGTGCCCCGTGCCTCGTGCCCCGTGCCTCGTGCCCCGTGCCCCGTGCCCCATGCCGCATGCACTGCATCGCCATGCATGCCCCATGCGCCCCTCATCATCGCCATGCATGCCCCTCCTGCCTGCATGTGTGTACGCAGCCGCGCTGCTTACGATGCCAATGCCCGCTCGGAGGGATTTGAGGAACTTAGTACGCAAGCTTGGCGCGAACGCGCGTCCAGCGCAGCAGAGAGCTGCACTGTCACTCGTCCTCTCTCTCTCGCTTAGTGCTGGTGCAGACGCGTTGGCCGAAATCGCCGCTGCTGGTGCCATCCCTCCATTGGTGCAGCTATTGGGGCGTGCGGCTGGGCTGCAGTACGACGCCTTGGGAGTGCTGGGCCGGCTAGCCCAGAATGCTGGGACTGTGGCTGACGTCGTCACGGCTGCTGGTGTCATCCCTGCACTGGTGCAGCTGCTGGGCCCTGGCTCTTCTGAGCATGTGCCGATGCTGCAGATGGGCGCAGCGAGCCTGCTGCTGATACTCGCTGGAACACAGGGGAATGCGGCCGACATTGCTGCTGCTGGTGCTATCCCTCCACTGGTGCAGCTGCTGGGACCTGGCTCCTCCAGTGAGGTCCAACAGTACGCAGCGGGGACACTTGGGATCCTTGCAAAGGAAGCCGAGATCGCGGCCACCATCACGGCTGCATCCGATGCCATCCCTGCGCTCGCGCGGCTGCTTGGGCCCGACGGTCCAGCTGACTCGCAGCGCGATGCGGCAGGAGCTCTGATGTTCCTCGCTCGCAACACTGAGAGTGTGGTCGCCATCGCTGCAGCTGGTGCCATCCCTCCACTGGTGCTGCTGCTGGGGCCTGCCTCTACAGCTCCTCGGTTCCTCGTTGGGAACGTAGCAACCCTCCTCTTGCTCCTTGCTCAAAACGCTGCAAACCGAATGGACATTGCCGCTGCCGGTGCCATCCCTGCGCTACTGCGGCTGCTGGGGCCTGGCTCTACAGCTGCCATGCAGTGCCATGTAGCAGAAACGCTGATGTTCCTCGCTGACAACACGGAGAATGTGGTCACGAGCGCGGCAGCTGGTGCCATCCCTCCACTGGTGCAGCTGCTGCGGTCTGTCCCTCCAGCCCCTCGACACGCAGCAGGAGCACTCGAGCTCCTCGCTCGGGCCGCTGAGAACCGGGCCGCCATTGCCAGTGCCGGTGCCATCCCTCTGCTTATGCAGCTGATACGGCCTGGATCTGACGACAACACGCTGAAAGTCACACACGCCGCACTGCTGGCAGTTACAGTTACAGTTACATCGGCTTTCCAGCAAAGACTACCTCTAGTCCTTGTACCACCGCCTAGACCCAAGTCCAGTTCTGGCCCGTACAATTACTTGTGAGGGGCGGTAGCCACCAGCCGGCTGCCTGCCAACGTGTAGTCCCAGAGCAAAAAGGAGAGCTATTGTGCGACGCCTCGAAAATAGGTCCTAACTGCTTCTAGGGGATAGGGGGTCACGTGGCGCTTGCCAATCTACTTGACCGCCGTGGTGGAGGGGCCGGCGCCTGAGGGGCAGCCGGACCGTACACCACGGCTCTCCACCCGACCCTATCCTGAGCACGCTCAAACGCCGTGTCCGAAAAAGTCTTGCAATCAGAACGAGTGCCACTAGTTTCGCCTAGCTGCTGAATCAGTAGCTTAAGAAAATAGTGTCGGGAGGAGGCTGGAGGCCGGCCTTGCTGCCGAGCCACATCCATTGTGCAGTCAAAAGTCGTACGAGGAAGACGAGAAGCCGGCATGCGCATCACATGGCCTAGCCACTGCATTGATCGCTTTGCCACAAGGCTCTCAATTGGCTCAGTGTCGCACGCCTGCCGAATATAAGTTAATCTGTGCCGGTCGACCAGGCGCACACCCAGAATGCGACGAAGGCAGTTCAAGTGGGCAACCTCCAATCGAGTCAGTTGTGTGTTAGCAGGGGCCCATGTTTCGCAGCCGTACAGAAAGTGGGGCAGCACGAAAGTGTTGTAAACCCGCATCTTAGACTGCACTTGCATCTTCTTGCTGGCCCAAATCTGATCAAGAGACGCAAACACGCCCAGCGCGCGACCGACACGCACACCGATCTCCTTTTCCACACCACCACTCTGGGTTATCCAACTCCCTAGAAACTTAAATGCAGAGACGCATTTGTTTTTCCGCACTGCTGGCACTATGTGTCAACAACCCCGAGAATCGTGCTGCCGTTGACGCTGCGTGCGGAAATGCCGCTGCAGAGTTTGAGCGACTGGCGCTGAGCGAAGCAGCTGACGCGCCGGCATAGTACCGTCGGTCAACATGCCGTGCATGTGCGCTACAAATGTTCGAGCGTCCTGTCTAGATCTAGTGTCTAGATGCATCACAGAAAGCCTGCCAACTCCTCGCTGTTGCGGGCGCGTTTCTTTTGAGGTAATGAGTTGGGTAAGGAGGTAAGGGAAAGTTAGGTCTATGTAAACAAGAACACAGGTTGTGGTTTCGTAGAGCCCGGTCCACCGGTGCCACCACGGTGGTGTCGTCAAGTCACGCCGTCCTATACGCCGCCGTCTCTAGGAGTGGCGCCTAGATGAGCAGCCTGCCGCACATAGTAGGAGCTCCTATTCTGGCGCCCCCGTCGCCTCTGCTGCCTGCCGCGCTGCGTCCGCCGCCTCCCTCGCCTCTGCTGCGCGTATTGCGTGCATAAACCCCGCGCAGTGCAGCGACGCCCCCGGCTTGGCCAGCGTACGGCAGCACGCGATGAGCTTGTCGATGTCCTTGGCACACTGCCGCTGGTCAAAGTTGTGCTTATCGAGGCACCTGCGAGCAGGCCATCCGGGTGACACGTGGGCCCACGCACGCGCACACGCATCGTGCACGCACACCCACCTGCCGGCATCCAGCACCCAGTGAGGCATCGTGGCCCACGACGGCACACACGCGCAACGTGTGCATGCATACTCACTCTTGGATCTGGCACGCGAACGGCTTGCACCCAAACTGCGGGAGTGCAGGCTCAACCCCCCTTGAGCAGGCGCTGCGGGGGATCTTGTAATCCGACTCCGGCGCGTTGTCCTCGTGCGAGACACCGTACTGGGAGGGGCGCACCGGCATGGGCATTGAGCTGGCGCTGGTTGGAACCCTAAGGTTCCTCCCGACCCTCGGGCTTCGAAAAACTCAGTACTGCCCAGCGGTTGGGGGGTGGTAGTAAGCCGCACCAACCGGGAGGGGGCTCTGCCACGTTCCTGGTTAGGGTAAGCAGCCATTGGGTGTGTGTTGGTGTGCGAGTAAGCTTCATGGTGCATGGAGTGCCATGCGTGGCCAATGTGAGGTGGAGGGCCCATTGGCGTGGGTGCCTCGCTCCGACCCGCGCTGTCGAGTGCTGCCTCTCTCGTCACCCCCTGCCATCATACAAGGCACACGGCCGATAGGGTGACACAAGCACGCACCGTGAGGCCCAGTCGCACTCCACACGGCTGCGGATGTCAGCCACACCTTGCTTAAGGTGGCAGACGCCAGTGGTTACCAGGTTAATACGAGCCACTTGGGTGCGTCGGCTGACATGCGGATGCGGATGACCTCGCCAGAACGAGATACAGTATGGAGATACGAGTGTGAAGTCCACACAAATCCAGTCCAATCCATACACAACCACATGATCTGCCTTAACACCTGGCCTGCTAAGACCTACGGCCGTTCACGGCTGGCCCTGTACAGCACAGCCGACCGCGCTCAACAAGAAGCGCCTTCGCCAGCGTGCGTACAGCATAACTGAATGAACATTGGCAAAAAACATGATGAGCAAATGTAGTCCATGGTTGGGAGACCGACGACGAGCGCAGTCTCCAAGCGGCCGGTGGCGGTGTCTCCACCCGGCTCCGCAAGTCCGAGAGGCAATGGGTGGGGAAGGGCGGCGAGGACGACTGGGCGGCGCGCCGAGCAGCGCACTCGCAGCAGCTGCGCCTCATGCCTTGGGCGCGCGCTGCTTCTTCTTCACGGGCGCGGCTGTGAACCCGTCGGGGTTCACGACGGGCGCAGGCGCCTTGGTGAACGCCTCGGCCGGCGTCGGCAGAGCGTCCTCGCCCTCGTCGGCGTCAGCAACCGGTGCGGCGGGCGTGACGACGCCCCAGGTGCGCGCGGCCGGCCGCGGCGCGGTAGGCGCGGCGGGCGCGGCGACCGGCACCGGCTCAGGCGCGGCGACCGGCACCGGCTCGGGTGCGGCCGCCACCACGGCGGCGAGCGCTGCAGGCACGGCTGCGGGCGCTGGCGTGGACGCAGAGGCGGGGCGCGGGCCGCGCCCGCCGCCGCCCCCGCGGTGCGAGCCGTTGGCCGACGGGACGTGCGGCGCCTCGACGAGCGGCGCGGCGTGCGCGGCGAGCACGCCGTCGTGCGCGGCCCTGATCTGCACCGACATCGCGTCAACCGCGTGCAGCGCGTCGGCTGCGGCGCCCGCGCCTGCTGGCGACGCGGCGACGACGACCTCGTAGCGCGCGTTGAGCTCCGAGACGACGGCCATCGCGGAGCGCCTGACGTCGTCCGCGGTGCGCAGGTGGTCGGCGAGCAGCTGCGAGCAGGGCGGGGCACGAGGCGCACGAGGTCAAAGTGGGTGACGCGTGCGCAGCGGGTGTGTGGGTGTGCTTGTGTGGGTCTGGGTTGCTGGGGGACAGGGGCAGCTGCGGGCGGGGCGAGGCGCGAGGGCGCGAGGTCAAAGTGGGTGACTCGGCGTGGTGGGTGGGTGGGTGCGTGGTCAGCAAGCAGCTGTGAGCGGGGCGAGGCGCGAGGGCGGATTGGGTGACGCGGGCGCCGTGGGTGGGTGGGGGAGGTGCAGGGAGATAGCGCTGCTGCTCATCACAGCTGAACGTGGGCTCGGCGTTCGGGGGCCTGGCTGGCGGCGCTGCGAGGAGCACATGCGTGCAAAGGCTTGTGGTGGTTGCCAAGTGGCTGCTGGTGGAAGGAGGGGCATTCGAAATGTGCTCAAGGGCATGCAGCAGAGCGGGCCTGGGCAGAGCAGTAGGGAGGTAGGTTGTGTGTGCCATGCCCGCCCGCCCCCGCCCCCCCACGCCCGGGCCCACCTTCTCCACCTCATCCTTCTGCTTGCTCCCGGCGCCGCCCGCTACCAGCTTCGCGAGCTTGTCCGCGTGCGAGAGCCGCTGCTTGCAGAAGTTGAGCTTGGTCGGCATTTCAGAGAGCACAGCGAGCGCGAGGGAGAGGTACTGGTGCCCGGCTGACAGGTACTCGAGCGGCGCGTTGGCCTGCGCGGCGCGCATGCCCGCGACCTGCGACGCGCGCGCGAGGAGGTGCGCGTTGTGTATGAGGGGAGAGGGGGGGTGGGGGCGGAGGGGCAACGAAGGCGCTTGCCACGCGAAGCAGCAGCAGCAGCAGCGCGCGCTCGCAGCGCTGCGTGCATTCCAAACCGCCCGCCCCGCTGGCGCCGATTGTGGACCCCGTCTTGTAGCCACCCCCTCCCGCCTCTCGCCCTGCCCCCACAAACCTGCTCGGCCGAGACGCCTGCGCCCGGAGACAGCGCGCTCGCCAGCGCGTCCACCGCAGACGCCTGTGCGGGACACGGCGCACCAGTCGGGGAGTTGTGTCAGTTCAGTGCGGCAGCGGCGCGCTTTCTCTGCGCGTGCATGCTCCTCACCACACCGCGCACACTTGCCGTGCGCTTGTGCGGGACACGGCGCACCAGTCGGGGGGGTGCGTTCAATACCAGGGGTGTCCTCAAGGAAACCGAGAATGTGGTGTTTGCCGCCGCAACGTTGGAGGGAGTATGCCAAAGTGCCCCCCCGCAACGAGGCGTTTTTCTGCGGGGAAAGTGTGAAAATTGCCAGAATCCACACTTTTTGAGTGGAATTCCCGTGATTCGCCCCTGCAGTCTCCCCCCCCAATTTTCCCGGGTTGCCCCCGCCCGCAGAGGGCTGCGGGGGCGCTCAGGACACAACTGTTCAGTACCATGCGGCAGCGGCGCGCTTTCCCTGCGCGCGCATCCACCTCCCCACACTGCGCACACTTGCCATGCATGACACATTATTGCATATTTGATCGCCGCTGCCCAGAGCCCTCTCGCCGGCTCTCTCCTCGCACAATCCCTCACGCGAGCCTGGTAGCTTCTGGACCCCCCGCACGTCGCGCTCGCCGCCGCAAAGATCGCAGAGTCTTGAACAGACGCATCCTTCCCCTCGTTTCTCGCTCCAATGGACGCGCCATACACGCGCCGTACACGCACGCGCATGCGTGCTGTCACGCGCATGCGTGCCAACCGCCCGTCCGAGGTCCACCCAGCCACGCACACGCGCACCTGGTCGCGGAAGTGCGCCGCGCCGTGCAGCGCTCCGCCACGGCCGCCCATTGAGTCGACAACCTTGCGCGAGCGCTGCTGCAGCTGCGCGCGCTTGTCCTCGAGCTCGGCCTGGCGGGACTTGAGCGCGCGGAGCTGCGCCTCGAGCGTGCGCACCTGCAGGTTCCAGAGGGTGTGTGTGTGCGCGCGCGTGTGCATGTGTGTGGGTGTGTGCACACGCAGCGCACGTGCGTGCAGCGCGTCGGGGCGTGTGTGTACGCGCTGCCCACACGCACCTGCAGAGGGTCCAGAGGGTGTGTGCGCGCGCGTGTGCCAGGGGTTGCCTCCCCGATTTGAAAACAAAAAATGCCTGAAGGGCGCACTCCCGATGGTTTTGGGGAGGGTGCCTTCGGAAAAAACGACGTGCGGAGACCTGAGCGGTGGCGTGTTTTCGGGGGAAAGTGTGAAATCGTCGATTTTGCACTTTTCAAAGTGATTCTCAGGGCTGCAGCCCGAAATCCTGACGAATCCAAGAAACCTTCTTTAGGAGACACGATTGGATGACTGACCCCAATGAAACCCCTGGCGTGTGCGTGTGCGTGGGTGTGCACGTGCAGCGCGCGTGCAGCGCGTCGAGGCGTGTGCGTGTGCAACCACGCGCACCTGCGCCGCCACCTCGGCCACCTCCGCCGTCACGAGCGACTCCTCGCGCCGGTACGCCGAGAGCGCCTGCACGCGCTGCGCCTCGGCCGAGATGGCCTTGACGTTGGCGCCGTCCTCGAGCGCGGCTGCCTCGCGCAGATGGCCGCCGATCACGGCCTTGAGTTCGGCGATCACCTTGTCGGCGGCGCCGTCGCCGCCAGACCTGGAGCTCGGCGTCTGCAGCAGCATGTCGAACTTGTCGCCCGACATCTTGTAGATGGCCTTGGCGCAGACAAGCTGCTCCCTGCGCGCGCGCAAGCAGGGGAGGTGTGTGTGTGAGCGGTCTGCAAGCGGTGTGCGTGCGTGCAGTGTGTGCAGCAGTTCGAGTGTCAGAACCAGCTGCGACCCGCTGATGTGGTGTGATCTCGCATGCATGCATGCATGCATCGCGCACGCACTTGGACACAATGCCTCCGCTGGACGCCGCCATCTTCTGCAGCATGCCCTGCTGCTTCATGATGCCCTTTTCGGCGCCCTCCACGCGGTCCACCCAGCTCTCCTCGCCCGACGCGACCGCATGGTCGCCCGACTTGTTTTTTAGCGCAGTGATTACAGAGCGCGCTGCACGCTGCGCCGCGCCCAGCGTGTCCGGCGCCTCGTCAGCCACCAGCACCGACAGTCGCACGAGCGCAGACGCAAGCGCCTGGGATGATGCGCCCGGCAGGAGGCAGCTCAGCATGGACGACAGGTGCTCGTGGTGCTGGTGGCTCAGGCCAGATACCAGGCACCCCTCGATCGTAATCTCCAGAGCGTTGGAACGGAGGAGCATCTGTGTGGTGGTGGGGCGGTGGGTCGCATGGGGGCGGGTACTGGGCACACAAAAAACAGCAAGATCACTCCGAGCGCTGCCCAGCCGCACCTGGCTGAAGTCCAGCTCGCCATCGGCGGCCTTGTACTTGAGCTTGCCCGTGTTGGACTGCGCGTGGTGGGCATGCATTGGTCGGTTGTATGCAGCTGCAGCTGACACACAGCTGGCCCAGCCCAGACCCGATGCCGCGCGCCCAGAACTCGCCTGGCGGATCCACTCCTTCCACAGCTTGGTCTTCTGCTCAATTGTCTTTGCCTCGCGCGCCGCGCGCTCCAGGATGGCAGCACCCTCGCCAGCGTCGACAGGCCCGCTCACCACAGGTGGAGCTGGGGGCGCAGCAGCCCGCGCGGCTGGCGCTGGGGCTGAGTGGTTAGGTGCGTGCGCCGCGGAACCGTTGGATGCCGGGGCTGCAGCAACAGCAGCGCCCTGCTCTGTCTTCTTGGCGGGCTTGCGTTTCTTCTTGTGCGCTGATGCTGCTGCCCCGGCATTCTCGCCGGTATTCATAAGCATCGCGAATGCATTAGTGGTGTCCGCCATGGTGAGGGAGGGGAGTCAGGAGTGTTTGGGCTGCATCAGGGCTGGATGTTGCGGGGTGTGTGGGTGTGTGGGTCTTTGTCGTGCAAAAACACCGACTCCCGTAACGTGAAGGGGGTGACGCCGTTGTGACGGGCGCCCTGGAATCTCGCACTCGAGGAGGTGTGTGTGCCTTACACCGTTGACCAGGTCGTTGACCAGGTCGTTGACCACCAACTACTACTCCCTCTACTAGCTCGCACAACCTAAACTGCAGCGCAGGTGCCTACCAGCCGACACATACCTGGGCGTCGCGTTGCCCTCCTTGCACACAAATGCACGGCGTGACACACACACCGCGTCGCTGTGCACTCCCCCCCGCAAGGCGCAAACCATGGTTCAGAGCACTGTGAACGCTCGTGCACAGCCGATATACATGCATCCCCTGAACGCACCCCGCATTGTGAGTGCATAGCAGCACGCACGCAGACCGCATGCGCTGCTCAGGAGCCCCTGGCGCTGCTGCAGCAAATCCCCGACACACAGCCCATGTATGGCCCGCCCCCGGCCCCCCTCCCCGGAACAAGTTCAGTAGAGGCACTGCCCCTCCCCCCCCGGCTGTGGTAGGGAGAATACAGCGACATTCCTCACGACACGGCGACCCTGCGTCGAACCCACCACTCCACACGTAGTTGCTTTACAACCGAATCCGACAAAAACGGGGCGCTCTTGCGCTGAGCCCGTGCCGAAAGTACGGCCACCTCCCCTGGCAGGACGCACACGCACTTGAACATCAGGCGTGGGTGGAAGGTGCTCCCAGTGGTGGGTGCCGAGCGGCACGTGCGTGTGACTCTGGCACGAGGACGACGGACGGGCACAAAATGGATGAGGGGAGGCGGAGGCCGCTGCTTAGATCACAGTGCCGTCCGCCACCGTGGCGCCCTTCTGAACGACGACGATCCCCGAGCGGATGTCAACGGGGGCAGCAGCAGTGCGGGGGCAGAGGAGACGAAGGCCGCTGCTTAGATCACGGTGTTGTCCGCAACCGTGGCGCTGTTCTGAATGACGACGATCCCCGAGCGGATGTCTGCGGTGCAGCAGTGCAGCAGTGGAGGGGGGAGGGGCGGGGGGGGGAGAGGGCAACAAGGGGCGTGCAGTGAGATAACCTGTCGAAGGGTTGTTGCGGGGATCGTTGCGGGGTTGTTGCTTGATTTGTGAGTGACGCGCGCGCAGCAACGACCGCAGCAACGCAACACCCGCAGATGTCCCAACCCAATCCAATCCAGATGTCCCAATCCAATCCAATCCAACCCAACCCAACCCAATCCAGATGCTCAATCCAATCCAATCCAGATGCCAAAATCCAATCCAATCCACTCACAGATGCCCGCCACCGCGTCGGTCACTCCTGCACGCCCGCCCTGTCCCACAACCTGAACGTTCTTGCAGCCCACACAACACCCCCAGGTGCCCCATTCCATTCCAATCCAATCCAATCCATCCCAATCCAACAGAGCCAAAAAAAACACTCACAGATGCCAGCCACCGCGTCGGTCGACTCCTGCACGCTTGACTTGCTGATGATCTGAACGCTCTTGCGGCCAACACAACATCCCCAGGTGCCCTAATCCAATCAAATCCAAGAGACGGCCAACAGCCAACTCGCAGATGCCTGCCACCCCGCCACCGCGTTGGTCGACTCTTGCACGCCCGACTTGTTGATAATTTGCGCGTTCTTGCAGCCAACACAACCCCCCCAGGTGCCCCAATCCAATCCAATCCAACCCATTCCAACCCAACAGACAGCCAAAAAATACTCACAGATGCCCGCGACCGCGTCGGTCGACTCCTGCAAGCCCGCCCTGTCCACAATCTGAACGCTCTTGCAGCCAACGCAACACCCCCAGGTGCCCCAATCCAATCCAATCCAATCAAACCCATCCCAATCCAACAGACAGCCAACAGCTAACTCACAGATGCCCGCGACCGCGTCGGTCGACTGCTGCACGCCTGACTTGTTTATAATCTGAACGCTCCTGTAACCAACACAACACCCCCAGACGCCCCGATCGAATCGAATCCAACAAACTCACCGCGTGGGTCCACGACTTGTTCACGAATGCTTATCCAACCCAATCCAACACAACGCCCCGAGATGCCCCACAATCTAATCCAATCCAATCCAATCCACTCACAGATGCCAGCCACCGCGTCGGTCGACTCCTGCACGCCGGACTTGTTGATAATCTGCACGTTCTTGCCGATGCGCGCGTTCTTGTCGATGATCGCGTTCTGGATGATCGTGCCCGCGCCGATGCCGATCGGCACGCCGCCGGCGAGCAGAATGGCCTCCTTCTGCTCGTCGCTCTCGTAGTAGTCGGCACCTGCGTATGTTGTGTGTGTGTGTTTGTTTGCGTGTGTGAATGTGTGTGTTGTGGGCGTGCGTGTTGTGGGTGTGTGCATGTCTGTGTGTGTGGCCGATCGGCACGCCGCCGGCGCGCACGACGGCCGCCTTCTGCTCGTCGTTCTCGTAGTCGGCACCTGCGCATGTTTGGTGTGTGTATGTGTGTGTGTGTGTTTGTGTGTGCGTGAAGGGGCGGGGGGCGGGAGTAATCGCACCGACTCGTCACCCGCTGCGTGCACTGACATCCATGCCTTTGGACCTCGGGAACATCCATCCACCCTTCAGGTTTAGAAACCCCTGAACCCCATCACCCTAAAAAAAAACTCAATCTCCCTGGGCATCGCGCCCCACCCACCCATGACCATCGCGTCGATGATGCTGCAGCCCTCGCCGATCGTCGCGCAGTGCCCCACCCGCGACGACCCATGACCACCCGTGACCGCCTCCCGTAACCAGGAGTTGGGGTGGGTGAGTGATAAACCCACGACCACACACGACCATCAAGCAACCACCATGCAACCACCATGCAACCGCTATGCAACCGCCATGCAACCGCCATGCATGCATGCAACCCACCCATGACCATCGCGTCGATGATGCTGCAGCCCTCGCCGATCGTCGCGCGCAGGCCAATGACTGCGTTGGAGATGGTGGCCTTGGCGATGGACGCGCCCTGCGGGAGTGCGTGTGTGTGTGTGTGCGTGTTTGCGTGCGCGTGTGTGCGTGTGAGCTTGTGACGACTGCGTTGGTGGCCTTGGCGATGGACGCACCCTGCGGGAGAGTGTGTGCATGTGTGTGTGCACGCATTGTGTGTGTGTGTGTGTGTGTGTGTGTGTGTGCGACGAGTGGTCACCCGCCATTGAAAAGACACCCTCATGCAGGCCTCTGGAACGGAATGTAATGGAATATGTGTGCGCGCGCGCGTATTCCGCCCGCCTAGCGCGATAATAGAGCGTCTGGACTCGACCACGTCCGCCCGTGCCCCCATCTCCCCCTTCACACACACATACACACACACACACACCTCCGCGACGATGGCATCCTTGCTCCCGGGCTCGACCATGGTCACAGACACAGACACACACACGCACACACCTGCGCGACGATCGCATCCTTGATCCTTGACTCAATCACTGTCGCGGGCGGCAGCACGCGTGGCGATGTGTAGATCGGAGACTGGGGGTCGTAGAACCTGCGCACGGGTACGCGCGCGCGGGTGAGGGATATATATGTAGAGAGAGAGAGAGAGAGAGAGAGAGATGGAGAGGGGGAAAGAGAGAGAGAGAGAGAGAGAGAGAGGGAGAGAGAGAGAGCGGGGGGGAGAGAGAGTGACCGGGAGAGAGAGGGAGCGGGAGAGAGGGAGAGCAAGATAGGAGGGCGCGGGCGGGCGGGTTGTTATAAGGGCGTTTCTGAAGCACTGGATCGAGCACGCACACGCATGCGTGCGGGGTTAGTTCCGCTAAGCATCTTGGGAAAATTGTGGTTCAACCCGGGCCTCACAGCTGACATCCTCAATCCCAACCATAAGATTTTGTTTTTGAGAAAAGTGCGAAATGTGGAGTTCACACTTTTGGGGTCGGATTTTGAGCGATTTCAACCTGCAGCGCCAGCCCAAATAGGCCGATCTAAAAAATATGTTGCAGGGTTGAGGGTCGCGGGTTGCTTAACAGAAACACTGGCGTGCGGGGGTGAGCGCGCGTGCGGCGTGGCGTGTGCCGTGGGGGGGAGCGGCGACCCATTTGGGGTGAACCCATACGCCACGAAGGGCGCCCAACGGGCCATCCTCCGGGACCACCCTTTGCCACACTCAAGGCGTCCAACAAGACTGTAAAATCGACCACAGTAACAGTAACACGGGGTTTCCAGCTAAGCAGGCTACTCTTCTACTAGACACCCGCCGATACTCCAGCACACTTAAGTACTAGAGTACCGCCGGCTCCCGGCCGATAGACTACCGCTCCCGCAGGCTAGACTACCCCAAACAGCGGTCTCTGAAAGACATGTCTGGCAAGGAGCATATAGGAGAGGACCTTCCACAGGGTCACAGTAGTGGCCCTGTGGCCAGTCAAGCCACACACACACACTCACAACTCTACGAGGGCAGTGGCGGCAAGCGCGTCACATTCCGCGGGGCCTGCATCCTCGGGACCATCCTTTGCCACACACTCAGTCGAACTCTGCCGCCCGACCCGCCCCCGCATGCATGGGTTCCCCGACGGTTCCCGAGCTCAAGTCCAGATGCGGGGGGGGGGGCAAGGCACACTGCCAGGCAGCAGGAGTCCGCTGGAATACAGCCAAGTGATGTCATTTGCCCCGTGTCCTCCCAGTACTACGCTCCGCGCGACACTCACTCGAACTCTGCCGGCTGGCGGCACAGCTTCAGGTTCCCCTACGGTTCCCGAGCTCAAGTCCAGAAGAGGGGCAAGGCAAGGCACACTGCCAGACAGCAGGGATCTGCTGGAATACAGCCAAGTGATGTCATTTGCCCTGTGTCCTCCCAGTACTACGTGCTGCGCCACACTCAAACTCTGCCGACCTGCCCCCGCATGCATGGATTCCCCTACTACAGTTCCCGAGCTGAAGTCCAGAAGGGAGGGGGGGGGGGGCAAGGCAAGGTACACTGCCAGACAGCAGGGATCCGCTGGAAAACAGCCAAGTGATATGCTTTGCCCGATGTCCTCCTAGTACTGGGTGGTATAGGGTGGATCTGGGGGCCTAGTGCCCTGTCTAGACCCAGTGCGCGCGTGCATGTGGGGGTTTACCCAGTGGTCCCTGGGAAGGATTTTAGTAATTAGTTTTTTGCCGGCTCCAGCAACTTTGACCGCTCATACCTAGGGTTGCGGGCAACTGTATATCCCGTATATCCGTATATACGGCGGTATACACGGATGTCAAAAGCGGGCGGTATACGCACTGCAATATACGTTTTTTTTGTGTGTGCGGATTGTGGCTGACGCCGACGCGATCCGGGCCGCAACGGGTCGCAAACAGCCTCAGTAGCAGTAACCAAGAGATATAGGATGGAGGAACGTGGGCCGCAAGGTCCTTCAGACAGCCAATGGGGTCACGCAACAAACGGCAACACTACTCCCCGAATACAGCACGGAATCGGACGATTCTGCTTGCATTTTTAAGCTGATGACCAGCTCTGTTGATTGCATGCAGCTTTGGGGGGTAGTGGTGATGTGCATGGGGCGCATGCATGGGGCTCATGGGGCGGGTGGCGCAACAACTAAAGGGTCTCTCTGGGTCGAGGTCTGGGGTCTTGGGTCTGGGGCCTGAGGTCTGGGGTCTGGAGTCTGGGGCGGGGGCGGGAGGCGGGGGCGGGGTCTGGGGCCTGGGACCTGGGGCTCATGTCTTGGGTCTTGGGTGTGGGTCTAGGCAGGGGGTCCCCTGGATCTAGGGCTTGGGTGTGTGTCTGGGTCTTGGTGGGGTGGTGTCTCGGCTATTACTTGCTCAGCGTTTTAACAAGGGACGGGGGCCCTTGGGTACTGAACTAGATCAGGTCGTAGACTCAACGGAGGGGGGAGGAGGGAGAGGAGGGGAAGGGAGGAGGGAGAGGACTTGGCTCCCGCACCGCACGCACCGCGGCCGCCCGTGCAGCCACAATACGGTTTTGTCATTTACTGAAAAACCTTAGCACGCATGATGATCACGCCGAGAGCAACAGTGCCCCTTGTAAATCCAGCGTTCCAACGGCGTGTCTCTCACCCAATTTGACATACATATGAGGCAGCTGTGCTACATATACGGATACGGATACACGGATATACGGTCGTATGTACGTATATACGGACACACGGGGCCGTCCATCTACGGTTGCCCACAACCCTACTCATACCAGGCACAGTACACAGTGGGTATTCATGCAACGCATGCCGTTGGGCTGCTCTCGGCAAGAGCTTTCCAACGCACCGCTCCACGCCCTCTCCCACCAAGTATGAGGTGGTTTTCTGGGAAATGGGAAATCCGGCTCGGAGCGGTATACGGCTCGCAGGGGAATCACTGGGTTTACCTTCACCCCTACCACGTGGCCAGCAAGTTTCAGCCTCTGAGTGAAACTGAGTGAGAAAGGCGCTAGCGCCGACACAGGTCTTATACATCATTACTGGTGCCACACAGACTGTAATATCCATCAGTACCACGCTCTGCGCGACACTCACTCGAACTCTGCCGGCTGGCGGCACAGCTTGAGGTTCTCCTCAAAGAACGACTTGATCGTACCGATGTCCTCCCAGTAGCCAAAGAAGCTGCAACAAGCACAGGCAAGCACAGGCAGACCGAAAGCCGGGGTCAGAACAGGTGCATGGAGCCGTAAGGAGCCTTACGGAGCCGTGTAACAGTACCACACGTGTGGTGGTGGCTACAAAGTGTTCTCCTCAAAGAACGACTTGATCGTGCCGATGTCCTCCCAGTAGCCAAAGAACCTGCAACAAACACAGGCAAGCACAGGCAAGCCGGGGGTATAATAGGTTCTTGGAGCCCTATACAAGGTAAGGTGCGTCACACACTGACCGCAGGGATTTATATTACCCGTGAGCCCCCCCCCCCTCCTCCCTCCTACCTAGATACTCACGGGTACGCGACCACGTTCATGTCCTTTGCCGCAGCGGGGATGATCTCGCCGCCAAAGTCGTTTGCGGTCTCGAATTATCACCCTTGGAACACACAGTAACACGGGGTTTCCAGCTAAGCAGGCTACTCTTCTACTCGATTAACGGGGGCGCGTTCTCGTCGCCAAGCCCTGGACCCAGCAATGCGGCGCTGCTGGTGACGAGGATCTCCGTGCCGCTGACGAGCGGGGTAAAATACGACTGGCCGGCTCCTGCTAGACTGCCTCTCGGTGGAACACTGCAAGAGCGGCTTGCCCGGCGCTGCCATGGCTTGGCGAGTAGCCGCGGCGCTGCCGCGGCCCGTGCTGGGAGACGGCCCTTATCCTCCCCCCATGCAGGATGCCATGCGGCACCGATCTTGACGAGTTGATCGACGAGCGGAGGAGCTGGCGCCCGTCAATGCATGCTGGACATTGGTCAAGATGGCTGCCCGTGGAGGCGGGCTACCATCACGGCTTCAGCGGTGGCGACCGCCGAGGCAACACAGAGTAAATCCGCTTCACCAATCGCAGCGTTCGTCACCGCGCTCATCCTCGGGGTCGCTCGTCTGCCGGTGACTGGCGTTGGAAAGTCTTCAGGCAGCCTCCATGACAACTCTGTCGTCCATGCACCCCTGGAGGTGGGACCTGGCCATGCATGAGGCATGGGGCACCGGCTGAGCCCCATGCAAACGAGAGCTGGACAGCCATGCAGTGCCAGGCGGGGACCGTTCCAGTCAGCGCCAGTCGGCTCTGCCGGCTTGACTGGCCACAAGGCCGCTACTGTGACCCTGAGGAAGGTCCTCTCCTATATGCTCCTTGCCAGAAATGTTTCTCAGAGACCGCTGTTTGGGGTAGGTCTATCGGCCGGGAGCCGGCGGTACTCTAGTACTTAAGTGTGCTGGAGTATCGGCGGGTGTCTCTTGGAACACCCCCTAACTAAACCCTGAGCGCCAAACCCTGAACCCTGAACCTCAAACCTGAACACTCACGGGTACGCGACCACTTTCATGTCCTTTGCAGCCGCGGGGATGATCTCGGCGCCAAAGTTGTGCCATGCCATGCCTGTCTGTCTGTCTGCCTGTGCTTTGAAGCACAGGGCTGCTACTGCGTCTGCCCCCCAACATCTGCCCCCTACTCACGGGTAAGCGACCACGTTTATGTCCTTTGCGGCCGCGGGGATGATCTGGGCGCCAAAGTTGTGCCAAGCCATGCCTGTCTGTCTGTCTGTGCTTTGAAGCACAGGGCTGCTACTGCGTCTGCCCCCCAACATCTGCCCCCTACTCACGGGTACGCGACCACGTTCATGTCCTTTGCGGCCGCGGGGATGATCTCGGACCAAAGTTGTGCCAAGCCATGCCTGTCTGTCTGCCTGTGCTTTGAAGCACAGGGCTGCTACTGCGTCTGCCCCCCAACATCTGCCCCCTACTCACGGGTACGCGACCACGTTCATATCCTTTGCGGCCGCGGGGATGATCTCGCCGCCGAAGTCGTTTGCGGTCGGGTACTTATCGTTGAGCAGCGACAGGAGCACGTCCTTCTTGAACACGTAGATGCCCATGGATGCGATGAACGGGAGCTTCTCAGCCTGTGCGTGTGGTTGTCGAAATATCAGTTGGGAGGTATCTAGCTAGGAGGTGCCCAACTAGCCTGTGTGTTGCTGTTGTCGGTTGAGAGGGATTGGTGCGTGACGGCGACAGGAGCACGTCCTTCTTGGACACGTGGACGCCCATGGACGCGATGAACGGGAGCTTCTCGGCCTGTTTGGTGCGTGCCAAGGGGGGAGTCTCAGCAAGGGTTAATGCTTGTGACCTTAGAGCAAAGGTTCAGGTGTACTAGTACTGCTCCGCAAAACAGGCAAACAAAACGCAACACGTAGGTGTCGATGGACGCGATGAGGGGGAGCTGTTCGGCCTGTGAGGGTGACGGAGGGTGTGTGTGTGGGGGGGGGGGGGGGAGAGAAGGGCTTTGGGGCTTGCAAGCAGCTTGCAAGACCAAGCAAGCTAGTTTCGCCAGCAGCAACAAATTAACACGTAGAGATGCCCATGGGCGCGACAAAGGGGAGCTTCTCGGCCTGCGGGGGTGGCGGGGGTGGTGGTGGTTGAGTAGTGTTAGGGCTTGCAACCCAACGCAGAAGATTTCGGTTGCAAGTGCTGCTCAGCACAAAAAAACGCTTATTGAACACGTAGATGCCCATGAACGGGGGCTTCTCGGCCTGTGGAGTGTCCCGAGGGGGCGAGGGGGGGGAGGGAGTCATTGGGGTCGGCCTTGAGGGACGGCAGTGCCCCATTGTAGGGTTCAAAGTGATGATACAAACACAGTCGAGCCAAGCCCAACCAGCCTTTGCCCCAACTATCACCCCTAGTGTAAACCCTAAACCCTTAACCCCAACCCTCAACAAACCCCAACCATCAGAACGCCTCTCCCAATCATCAGAGCCCACACACGCACCTCCTCGGGCGTGAGCCCAAACACGGCCGGGTCGACGCGCGTGCACACGCACACACACACACACACACACCTCCTCGGGCGTGAGCCCAAGTACGGCCGTGTCGACTCGCGTGCGCACACGCACGCACACACGCACATACGCATAGGTAGTGAAACACACACATACATGGGGTCTAATGCGCCATCAAAGGCGTCCGACGGACTGTAAAATTGACCACATACAGAGAGACGGAGAGGGACGCAGAGAGAGGGAGTCGTGCTTGGGCCAGGTGCGCACAGAGAGGCAGAGAGAGGGAGAGAGAAGGGAGAGAGAGAGACACACACGCACCTCCTCGGGCGTGAGCCCAAACACGGTCGTGCCGACGCGCGTGCACACACGCACACACACACACACACACGCACACACGCACCTCCTCGGGCGTGAGCCCAAACACGGTTGTGTCGACGCGCATCGTGTTGAGCGCCTCGTCCGTCTTCGGCTTCTCGGCGAATGCGATGATGCGGCGGTTCTCGTCAATCTGCATTGAGGGTGCGGGTGGAGTGTGTGTGTATGTGCAAGCTGGCATCAGCCTGGGGGGGTGGAGCTTGTCCGTCTTTGGCTCCTCGGCGAATGCGATGATGCGGCGGTTCTCATCGATCTGTGTGGAGGAGTGTGGGAGTGTGTGTGTGTGTGTGCAAGCTTGCATCATCGGGGGGGGGGGGGGCTTGTCCGTCTTTGGCTTCTCGGCGAAAGCGATGATGCGGCGGTTCTCATCGATCTGTGTGGAGGAGTGTGGGAGTGTGTGTGTGTGTGTGTGCAAGGGGGGGGGGGGGGCTTGTCCGTCTTTGGCTTCTCGGCGAAAGCGATGATGCGGCGGTTCTCGTCGATCTGTGTGGGGGAGTGTGTTTGTGTGTGTGTGTGCGTGTGTGTGCAAGCTTGCATCATCCGGCGGGGGGGGGGGGGTCGTCTGTCTTTGGCTTCTCAGCGAATGCGACGATGCGGCGGTTCTCGTCGATCTGTGTGGGCAAGTGTGGGAGTGGGTGGCGAGGTTGGGGGAACGGCGTTGGTGTGCCTCCCACCCTCCCACCGCCCCCCACACATTCAATCACACGTGTACACCACACACACACACGTGCACGCACAAATCACACCCGCACGCACACCACACAGCCAACACGCGCACAACACACACATAACACACAAACGCACACACGCACACACAAACAACACGCGCATCTTCATGAGCCCAAAGTCCCTGGCCCTTTCGAACACGCACAGGTCACACACGCACACACAGGACACAGGTCACACACAGGCCCCACACACAAACAACACAACAAAACACACACGCACAGAACACAACAAAGACATGCACGCACATAACACACACACACACGCACACACATAACACACACACACGCACACATAGGTAACAAACCCACCCACCCACACCCACCCACCCACACATAGCTTACACACAACGCACGCACCTTCATGAGCCCAAAGTCCCTGGCCTTCCCGGCACGGGCACAGGTCATACACACAGGTCACACACGCACACAACACAACACAACAAACACACGCACACGACACACACACATGACACACACACAGTTAACACACACACACACACACACCACACACGCACACGTAAGGCATGCTACACGCGCACACGCACCTTCATGAGTCCAAAGTCCTTGGCCTTCTCGGGCCCATTGGGCAGGCATGCGATCGTGATGTCTGCGTTCATCTCGCGGTGGTAGTTGACGAACTTCATGTAGTCCATGCGGTAGAGGTGGTCGCCTGCGGTCGTAATCAGGGCAGGCCGTTGGAAACGGCATGCAATAACACTCGTGATGTGAGCGTTCGTCTCTCAGTGGTACGTGACACACTTCATGTAGTCCATGCGGTACAGGCGGTGGTTGACTGCGGTTGGCGGACAACAGGGGACAGAGCAGCATGCAATAACAATCGTGATGTGGGCGTTCATCTCGCGGTGGCAGTTGACACACATCATGTCGTCCATGCATGTAGAGGTGGTTGCCTGCGGTGGTTTTGGTTGGAAGACACGAGTAGGCGTAGGAAAAAGTATGGGAGCAACGGCCAGTGAGTTCCTTTTCGGCTCTGCACAGCCATTTGGCTGTCTTCCGTCTGTGGTTTGACCTTGAACACAGCTCGACCCATTCAATGGATAGGTAGTCTGACAAGCCCGCCAGATAGAGCTTGTCAAGAGCTTTCAAATGACCTATGCATGAGGACTTACGCTGAACGGGAGGTCAACGGTCAACGCGGTCACAGAAAAATCCGGCTGTGGAACCATTTATTAAAATCCACAAAAAGAAAAACACTGGCAACGGCTGCGACGATACCCGCGTTTGTCTCGCGAAAGTGTACATGTTAGTTGGCCAACTATGTGAAGTTCACAACCCTTAAAACGCGCCCCCAAAATGCACCCGACAGGATGACCACGTCCTCGATGAGCCTGTTCTTGATGTCGCCCAGCAGCCACGAGTACGCGCGCACCGCGTCGGCGGTGCCCCCGAACCAGTCGTTCATCGTGGGGGTCTGCGTCGCGGCGAGGACCTGCAGAGAGAAGGTGTGTGTGCGTGTGTGTGTGTGCGCGCGCGTGTGAGTGTGCGTGTGAGAGTGAGTGAGTGCGTGTGTGTGCGTGTGTGTGCGAGAGAGAGAGTGTGTATGTGTGTGGGAGAGAGAGAGAGTGTGTGTGTGTGTGTGTGTGTGTGTGGCAGCTGCTGCCGACCCCTCCGGTGGGCTTGCATGTTGCAGGGGTGTGGGCTGACGCGCTGCCTGGGAAGAGTGGCGGGGCGGGGCGGACCGGGCGCGGGCACGCAAGGCAGGCGTGGTTGCGGTGGCGTGTGACGTTCATTGTGGGGTCTGCGTCGCGGCAAGTACCAGGGAAGGGGTGGCAGGGCGGGGCGGGGCGCGGCCTTTAAGGCGCAAGGCAGGCGTGGTTGTGGTGGCGTGTGCCCTGAACCAGTCGTTCATCGTGGGGGTCAGCGTCGCGGCGAGGACCTGCAGCTAGAAGGGGTGTGTGTGTGTGTGTGTGTGCGTGTGTGTGCGTGCGTGTGAGAGTGAGTGTGCATGTGAGAGAGTGTGTGTGCGTGTGTGCGTGTGTGTGCGAGAGAGAGAGTGTGTGTATGTGTGTGGGAGAGAGAGAGTGTGTGTGTGTGTGTGTGTGTGACAGCTGCTGCCGACCCCTCCAGTGGGCTTGCATGTTGCAGGGGTGTGGGCTGACGCGCTGCCTGGGAAGAGTGGCGGGGCAGGGCGGGACGAGCGTGGGTGCGCAAGGCAGGCGTGGTTATGGTGGCGTGTGTCGATCATCGCGGGGGTCTGCGTCGCGGCGAACGCCAGGGAAGGGGTGTGGCAGGGCAGGGCGGGGCGGCCGTTGGGGTGGGCGGGCGGGCGTGGGCGCGCATGGCAGGCGGCTGTGGCGGCGCAGCGCTCCACAATTAGCCTCCAATTTCAGACGCGCGCGTCCACCGAAAAGCACCAGACGCGACGCCACACGCACCACAGGCACCACCACGCACCACAAGCACCACCAAGCACCACAAGCACCACCAAGCACCACAAGCAGGCATGACGCCACACGCACGCACCTCAACGAAGCCATCTCCACCGAAGCGCACGCCCGAGCCCATGTTGTACGTGCGCGAGAGGTGGCGGTTGAGCGACATTGAGTTGAACTGCGTGGGTTGAGGGTGAGGGTGGTGAGGCATGGTCATTTTCGGCTCTACACAGAACACAGCTCTTTGGCTGTATTCCGGCCAAACTTCGACCTTCCAACACAACTCAACCCATACAGTGGATTGTAAGTATGACGAGCACGCCCGACAGAGCTCGCCAAGAGCTTCCCAGTGACCTACATTTGAGGGCAAACGGCCAAACAGGAGACCAGCTGTCAACGCTGTCACAGCAAAATCCTGAAGCTGTGGAAAAACAATTAAAATCCTGGAAAGGAAATCACTGGGGTGAGATGAGGGTGAAGGAGGGGGGGGGGGGAGGGCGAACGTGGAGGGAGACAGGGGGGGCGGACGCACGCACACAGTTTGCCAAACGCGCACCCTCGCCCACGTACCTGCGTGAGCACGTAGATCTTGCTGATGCCGGAGTTGATGCAGTTGGACATCGGCACGTCGATGAGGCGGTAGAGCCCGCCGATGGGGACCGCCGGCTTGGCGCGCGTCTTGGTGAGAGGGAACAGGCGCGTTCCGGCGCCGCCGCCGAGGATGATGGCTACGCGGAGCGAGGCGGGGGAGGGGGCAGCGGGGTGCGTGCGTGCGTGAGCGTGTGTGACGCCCCCCCCCCCCCCCGATGCATGCACAGTACGTGCGTGCCGGCGCCGCCACCCAGGATGATGGCTGCGCGGAGCGCTTGCGAGGTGGGGGAGGGGGCAGCGTGCGTGCGTGTGGGCGTGTGCCGCGCGCGTGCGTCCGAGCGTCTGATCACCATGCGATCTCACCTCGGTGCGATCCCCTCCCCCCCCTGCGTGCGAAGTACGTGCGTGCATGCGTGCGTGCCCGAGCATCTCATCATCATGAGATTCCCCCCCCCCCTCTCCACCACCACCACCACTACCGCATGCGCGCCATGCATGCGCGCCATGCACTCACCCAGCACGCTCGACGACTTGGCCTTGTTGACAGGCTCGTACTGCATGGCTGGGGCCTGCACCACAGCCTTCACCGCCATCGTCTTGGCGCGCGACCTGCATCACGGTGCACAGTGGTGTCGTGCTTGTTAGTAGGGCACGCACTGGGGTTGGGCACGCACTGGGGCGTGCTTGCCATCGTCTTCATCCACAGCTTGTGGTTGTTAGTACGGCCACACACTGGGGTTGTGGGTGGGGCGCTGCTCCGACATGGAGCCATCATTATCCTGAACTCGATATTTTTTAGACAGCCAATCGTCAGCCCTCCCCCCCCCCCTTTGATCGGCCCCTTGCATGCATGGGGGCCCACCTTGTGACCCCAATGCGTACGATGCGGTGGGCGATCGGAGATGCTCCCAGCACAATGGATCGGCCGGTGAACGCAGAGTTTGTCGACGGCACCGCGGGTGCCATCCTGCTGGCGCGCGGCGCGCTGGTCGACACGCCGGCGCTGCGAATACTGCACGCCATGACGAAAGGGGCAGTGGAGGAGGCAAGGAGCGCTCCTACCTAGGTGGCATGCATTTCCACACATGCATGCCCCTGATTGCTGATAGTGCCCCCCCCGACATTGTCTCCCCACCAATATGCAGTCTTTCAGGTGCATGCCGTCGACGTCTGCGGCCGCGCCCTCGTGCCGCCGTACTCAAGTGTTTACGCCCAGCACCTCATCCAGGCGCTCCCCCCGCCCCTGCTGCGCCATCAAGCGCGTCGTCGAGCAGGTTAACTTCCAGGTGTGCGTGGCGACAGGGAGCACGTGTCGAGAGCTGTCGGAGTGGGGGGTAGTGGCTTGCATGTGGGTGGCTCTGCATGCGCCGTTGCAGTTCGGCGCTCAACGCACGGTGCACCCCCCGCAGGACGTGTTCATGGGTGCAGCTGAGCGCATCATCGCCAACCCTGGCTACCTCAAGCTGGAAGAGGTGGGCACGCCTGGGGGGCTCTCCATGCGTGCTCGCCCGCATGGCCTCTCAAAAGTCTGTGTGCCTCTCATCTGAGTGTCCCTTCAGCCGGCTCAGCCATGCATGCATACGCACCCAGACCCTTGGTGTTGGTGCAGCATGCACATGCATGGACTGCAACCGGCAGTACTTCTCGACGCTAGACCCTCGTCTGCATGCGTGCGCAGACCCTGGTGCTGGTGGAGAGCGTTGGCCGCCTCGAGCACTGCTTCAAGATGCTGGACCTCTTCTCCAAGCACCTGGAAAATCGCGTGGGCAAGGACGCCGTGGACGACTGTGAGTGGGGCTGTGCCATGGCACGCACACACGCACGCACACACACCCCGCACGAGATGGCTGACTTCCTTGTTGCCTGTTTTGAGACACGCACCGCGTGCACAGCAATCATGGTGGCAGGTGGCATACGAGGGGTGTAATCTTGACAGCCAACGGCCTCTTTCCTAGGGTCTAATGCGCCATCACAGGCGACCGACGGACTGTAAACTCGACCACCACGCGGTGGGGCCTTCCACTGCTCCCACACTGAACCCGTGCGACTTCTGCATCGCATGCACGCGCAGGGCACCACCGCAAGAAGTACTACATGCGCCTGTGCCAGCAGGCGATGCGGATGGAGCGCGGCGCGGACGTCGTGTTTGCGATCTTCGGGAACCTGCAGCGCTTCCAGGTCGGATCAAATTGTGCGCCAGTGTTTCCGTTAGCCAACCCGCAACCCGAAAAAAGTGCAATGTCGGGCTGAAATTGGCCGATTTGGGCTGGCGCGTCGGGTTGGGTCGAAATTGCGCGAATTCCGACCCGAAAAGTGTGAAATTTTACATTTTCACACTTTTTTTGCAAAGAAACGTCTCAGTTGGGTTGAAAATGGGGATTGAGCTGTGAGGCCTGGGTTGATCCATAATCTCCCTAAGATCCTTAGCAGAACAACTGATGTGCACCCTGCCATGGCCGCCCTGCGTGTGAACAGTTGTGGTGCTGTGTAATGGGTCCCTGCCAACACACACACACGGGCCCTCCCAGCTGGAGGACCCTGCCAACACACACGCACGCACGCTCCCTCCCTCCCTCTCTCCCTCTCCACCTCTCCACCTCTCCCCCTCCACTCCTCTCCCTTTCTCTCCCTTCCTCTCCCTTCCTCTCCCTTCCTCTCCCTTCCTCTCTCTCTCTCTCTCTCTCTCTCTCTTTCCTCCCCCCTCTCTCCCTCCCGCCCACCCTCTCACACACACTCTCACACACACTCTCACACACACTCTCACACACACTCTCACACACCCTCTCACACACACAATGCTCCATGCAGGTCGCGCCGTACTTCAGCAAGGAGGTGATCGCCGACCTGGGCGGCAAGGGCGCGCACCCAGGCATGCTGCTGCGCATCGCAGAGCTCACAAAGCTGCAGGTGCGTGTGGTCATAGTGTTTTAAAGGGTATCAGTGATTCACATCGAAGATCTGTCCAAGCTACATCTGGGCGGGGTCTTTGGGGGGAGGTGGGGGGAGGCCCGGAGCGCACCCGGGGCATGCTGCTGCACATCGCAGAACTCGCGAAGCTTCAGGTGCACGTGGTGGTAGTGTTTTTTTTAGGGTTCGTGCTTTGCATCGCAGATCTGACCAGGCTGCATCTGGGTGGGGTCTGGGGGGGGGGTGCTAGGGCGAGGCCAAGGGCGCGCACCCAGGCATACTGCTGCGCATCGCAGAACTCACCAAGCTCCAGGTGGGCGTGGTCGTTGTGTTTTTTAGGGTATCAGGTTTGTGTCAGGTTTGTGCTTTGCATCGCAGATCTGACCAAGCTGCATCTGCGCGGGGTTTTCAGGAGGGGGGGGGGGTTGTTTAGGGTGAGGCCAAGGCGCTGCTGCAGACGTCATCACGTTATCGACAGCCAACCTCCTTCCGGAGGCCACACACACACGCGCGCGCACGCCTTCACACGCACAGACACACGCACACGCACACACACACACACACACGCACACACACGCATGCACACACACACACACAACACAACACACACACACACACATGCACACACGCACACGCAGCGCGGGCCAGCCGACAAGGGCGTGCGCATGGCGTATTCGCAGCTAGTCGACGTCCTCACAAAGCGCACGAGCGATCTCGACAAAACTGTGCTGGCGCAGGCAAAGGCGGAGCTGAAGGTGGGGGCATGCACGCACGTGCGTGCACACACGCGTGTGCACACACACACATACTGTACCCACGCTGTACCTTTGCACCTAATTTAGTCCGAAAACGCCTCGCAAAGGCAGCCCTAAGCCGAAATTAAGTCGGAAAACGCGCTGCGAAGGTAAAAAAAGGCTCTCTCCAGGCTTTGAACCTGGGTCAGAACGCTCTACAAGCCCGGCAAAGGCCGCTCAAAGGCAGCACAAAGGCAAAATTAAGTCGAAACCTCCCTATTAAGGTGCGGAAAGTCTAAATATACTGGCCTTTAGCAGACCCCCGCAAAGGCACAGCCTCTGTCTCTCCTCTGCCCCGCCTCCTCCCCCCAAAACGCGCCGCGCATGCCCAGCGTGTACCTCTCCTCTGCCCTGACCCCATCACACGCTCGTGCGCTCCCCCGCAGGCGCTGCACGTCGCGAGCAACGCGTTGACCGCGCAGGCGGGCGCGGCGCGTGCCCAGCCTGTGCTCTCTCCTCTGCCCCGCCCCCTCCCCACAAAGGTGCCCAGCGTGTACCTCTCCACCGCCCTGACCCCACCACACGCTCATGCGCTCCCACGCAGGCGCTGCGCGTCGCGAGCAACGCGCTGACTGCGCAGGCGGGCGCGGCGCCGCAGCCGGGCGCGGCGCCGCAGCCGGGCGCGGCGCCGCAGCCGGGCGCGGCGCCGCAGCCGGGCGCGGCGCCGCAGCAGGCGGCGGTGCAGCAGCAGGTGGGGCAGCAGCAGGCGGTGCAGCAGCAGCGCGCATGATGACGATGGTGACCTTACGCGGCGCGTTGGCGGCGGCGGTGCGGCGCCGCATCAGCTGGTGCTGGCACCGCGGGAAACGCACGCCGCGCGCGGGCATCGTCTCGGCGGCGCAGGCTGGTGTCGCAGGCAGCCCGTGCTGCACCAGCGCCCCATCAGATGTCGGCGGCGCAGCGGCAGGTGGTGCAGCAGCAGGCGGTGCGGCAGCAGCGCGCATGATGACTATGGTGACCTTACGCGGCGCGTTGGCGGCGGCGGTGCGGCGCCGCATCAGCTGGTGCTGGCACCGCGTGAAACGCGCGCCGGGCTCGGGCATCGTCTCGGCGGCGCAGGCTGGTGTCGCAGGCAGCCCGTGCTGCACCAGCGCCCCATCAGATGTCGGCGGCGCAGCGGCAGGCGGTGTGGCAGCAGCGCGCATGATGGCAGGCGAGAGGCGTGCCGCTTGCCGCGGGCAGCGCGTTGGCTGCGCAGGCGGGCGCGGCTCCGCACCCAGGCGCGGCGCCGGCACCGCAGCCGGCGCCCTCGTGGCACGTCGGCGGTGCAGCGCGCATGATGATGACGACGATGACGGGAGGCGCGCTGGAGCGCGCAGCTGGCGGTGCTGATATCGCGCGATCGCCCCCGGGTGTATTGGTATTGGATTTTGGACGAGCATTGTTTTCTGGCCGACGCACGGACCCCGTATCGGGGAGGAACCCAATTGAGGAACCCAATCTTAAAACAGGATGAGAACGCAATTTTGTATTAAAGTGTTGGCCCTGTTTCTAGCTAGAGTTTCGCGGTGACGCACGCGCGCACACGCACACACGCCTGCCGCTGTTGTTGCTGCGCTACGAATCAGAGCGCGCGAGACGCCGCTCGCAATCTGCGGTCAATCGTAATCGTCGGTCAATCAATTGGTCGCCCGGACAGGTTCTACTCTAGGCTCTCAGAAGTGCCCCAGCGTGTTGATGAAGATGCCAGACCCCATCGCAAACAGCATGCCGCCGACCGCCCGCAGCCACGCACGCGTGCTGTCGACCCGCACCGAGCGCGAATACGCAAATATGAGCAGCGCAGGGAACAGGTAGCACACGCCTGCAAGGTGGGGGGTTTCAGGTCTTAGGGTTCAGGTGTAGGGTTCCAGGGGTTGGTTTAGGGTTTTAAGGTTTTTTCACAGGGTGGGGGCGGGTGGAGAGTTGTTCAGGTGGGCCGTTGGCTCTGGGGCCGCCGCGACGTGTGCAAGAGGGAGGGCGTCATTGCTGGTGGGTGGGGCGCAGAAACAGCTCCCGCCTGCGGAAGGGTTCAGAAGCAAGCACACACACACGCACACGCGACCTGCCGGCGTGAGGCCGCCCACCATGCCAACGACCTACCACACGCACACACGCACACACACACACACACGCACACACACACGCACCTGTCGACGTGAGGCCACACAAACACACACACATGCACACACACACACACGCACCTGTCGACGTGAGGCCGCCCACCATGTCCACGACCTTCTTCACACACACACACTCATACACACACATGCACACACACCTGTTGACGTGAGGCCGCCCACCATGCCCACGACCTTCCACACCGACGTCACCGACACTGAGAGTACGTACACCTGCGGTGTGTGTGTGGTGTGTGTGTGTGTGTGTGTGTGTGCACGCATGCGTGTGTGCGTGTGGGAGCGTGTGTGTGTCTGTGGGAGCGTGCGTGTGTGTGCGTGTGTGTGTGTGCGTGTGTGCGTGTGTGTGTGCGTGTGTGTGTGTGTGGATTCAGGTGCTGGTCGGCCACCCGCTGCTCGAACACACCGACGTGACCGACACTGAGAGCACGTACACCAGCGTGTGGGGGTGTGGATGTGTGTGTGGGCGGAGTGTGGGTGGAGTGGGAGTGGAGTGTGTGTGTGTGTGTGCGTGGATTTGGGCACTGGTCGGTCAACTGCTCTTCGAAAGACATCGCAGTGCACGGCAGGGAGGGAGCGTGTGTATGTGGGAGTGTGTGTGGGAGTGTGTGTGTGTGTGTGTGTGTGTGGATTCAGGTGCCGGTCGGTCACCCGCTGCTCGAACGCACCGACGAGACCGACACAGAGCACGTACACCTGCGGGTGTGGATGTGTGGATGTGTGTGTGGAGTGGATGTGTGGAGTGTGTGTGTGGGAGTGGGAGTGGAGTTGATGTGTGTGTGTGTGAGTGTTGTGTGTGTGTGTGTGTGTGTGTGCGTGGATTCAGGCACTGGTCGGTCACCTGCTATTCGAAAGACATCGCAGTGTGGGGAGGGAGTGTGTGTGCGTGTGTGTGTGTGTGTGTGTGTGTGTGAGAGTGTGTGTGTGTGTGTGTGTGTGGATTCAGGTGCCGGTTGGTCACCCGCTGCTCGAAAGACATTCCAGACCTGCCGCAACAATTGCCGGGGTGGGTTACTGCTATGATTGCACAGGCGTTGCCCGTGCATGCGGCTCTCGCTCACGCACGCACGCACGCACGCACGCACGTACGCACGCACGCACACGCGCATACACGCGCACACACACGTGCACACGCCCCCTTCCGCAGTGCCGTGCACTGCGATGTCTTTTGAACAGCAGGTAACCCGAAGGACACACACACGCGCGCACACACGCACACACACACACGCGCGCACGCACATGCGCGCGCACACACACACACACACGCGCGCACGCACACACACACACACACACACGTGCTCACACACACACGCACACACGCACCAGCACTAGCACACCCAGCGTCACCACCGCAAAGTGCTTCTTGCACGCGGCGTCATTTCCGGCAAAGAGCACGTCGGAGAGGGCGGCCGGAAGGACACACACACGCGCACACACACACACACACATGCACACACACACACAAACACACACGTGCACACACACGCACGCACGCACCAGCGCCAGCACGCCCAGCGTGACCACCACAAAGTGCTTATCGCACACGGCGTCGTCGCCGGCAAAGAGCACGTCGAAGAGGGCGGCGCGCAGCGGGAAGTTGTTGAGCGCAGTGTTGCCGAGCAGCGAGACCGCATACGCGATGCGCACCTGCATGCGCATGTGTGTGCGTGTGTGTGTGTGTGTGTGTGTGTGTGTGCGTGTGTGTGCGTGTGTACGCGCGTGCATGTGTCCGCGTGTGTGTGTGTGTGTGTGCGTGCGCGTGTGTTGCCGGAAGTTGTGGAGCGCAGTGTTTGCCAAGCAGCGAGATCGCATACAATGCGCACCTGCGTGCGTACGTGTATGTGTGTGTGTTCGCGTGTGTGTGCACGTTCATGCTGGGACACCAACACCACTCCTACCTCGTGGAGACAAGCAGAGATCTGCCCCCTCTACAAGGGCGCATCCTCAGGCCCGACCACTCTCTGCAAGTCCTACCGTGGCATCTCCCTCCTGCCCGTCCCAGGCAAAGTCCACACCCACATCCTCCTCGGCCGCCTCGGACGGCACCTGGAGCCATCCCTTCACACCTCCCAGTTCGGCTTCCGGCCCGGCCAAGGCACTACTGGCGCCATCTTTGCCCTACGCCGCCTCCAGGAGGAGTCCCACCGTGCTCACGCCCCCCTTCACGTGGCCTACGTTGACCTCTCGAAGGCGTTCGACCGTGTCAACCACCCCGCACTCTGGGAAACCCTCCGCCACCGCGGAGTACTCCCTGACCTCCTCGACCACATCAAGAGCCTCTACTCTGATGCCACGGCCCGTGCCCGCGTCGGCGACGCACTCTCTGCCCCCTTCCCTCTGGAAACCGGTGTCAAGCAAGGCTGCCCCATCTCCCCCCTACTCTTCAACGTCTACATCGACACCGTAATCAGATCCCTGATTGCCCAGATCCCCAACGCTGGCATCCAAATCGGCTACGTTGTCGACGGCGTCCTCCACACCCCCGAGTCCCGCAAAGACTACGACACCACCGTCCTCCCCCTCCTACTCTATGCCGACGACATCGCCCTGCTCTCCCTCTCCGGGGACGCCCTCCTCACCGTGCTCACCCTCCTCGACGGCACCTGCTCTGACCTCGCGCTTGAGATCAACTACAGCGAAACCGTTGCACAATCCCTCGGCCACCCGTCTGCCCACACCGCCCCCACCACCACCCCCATCGCCATCCCCTCCAACTCCTCCCCTACCCCCCACCTGGTCCACCACACCTCCAGCTTCAAATACCTCGGCAGCATTATGGCCTCACCCCTCACCTACCCCCCTTTCGACGACCCTGACCCCCCACCGCCCACCAACATCCTCGACGAAGAAATATCACGCCGGATCAGCTCCGCATGGTACGCCTTCACCCCCCTCACCCCACGGTTTTGGAAATCAGATGAGATCACCCTCACCACCAAGATCAACCTGTACAATGCCTTTGTTGTATCCGCCCTCTTGTACGGCTGCCAAACCTGGACGCTCAACAAAACTCACATCCACCGCCTCGAGGTAACCCACAACCGCTTTCTCCGCCGCCTGAAAGCCCCCTCCCGCCACACCTTGGAGCAAATCTCCACTGCCAACCTACATGCCGCGCACCCTCCCACCACTCCTATCATCGTCACGATCAACAAACACCGAGTGTTGTTCATTGGATCCTTCGTCCGCCACCTCCCCACCTCCACTCCTCCGCCCCCCACCCCTGCCAACCCCCCTCCCTCTCCCCCGTTGCCTCCCACGCCTCCTCCGATCCCTCCCACGCCCCCTCCGATCCCTCCCAACCCCGCTCCCTCTCCCTCCTTGCCTCCCACGCCCCCTCCGATCCCTCCCACGCCTCCTCCGATCCCTCCCAACCCCCCTCCCTCTCCTCCCTTGCCCCCCACGCCTCATCCGATCCCTCCCAACCACGCCCTCTCTCCCCCCTTGCCCCCCGCGCCTCCTCCGATTCCTCCCACGCCTCCCCCGATCCCTCCCAACCCCCCTCCCTCTCCCCCCTTGCCCTCCACGCCTCCTCTGACCCCCCCCATACCTCCTCCGATTCCTCCCAACCCCCATCCTTCTCCCCCCTTGCCTCCTCCAACCTCCCCCTCCCCTTCCCCGCCCGCCGAACCCATGTTCCCAGCCACCGCCGCCCTCTTCATGCACCGACGACCAGACGTGATACCCTACCAAGGTGGGGTCATCACCTCCTACCGTGAGAATGTCGAAGACATTTTCGACTCCTACGTGTTAAGACTGCCGTCACAACGCAGTTTGACAAGGCCAAGAAGGAGTACGCCGAGTCCCCACCGGAGTCCCAGCTGAAGACCGTCCCCGAGCTTGCTGTGATACTAGCCCGCAGGCGGCCTCCCGGATGGCTCACCCTCGCGAGGTTCCCACGCCTGTGGAATGGTATTTGCAGAGAGATGGCAGCCAATGCGGGAGCAGCCAGCCAACTAAGTAGATAATGATGATGATGGTGGTCACAGTCAGAAAGCCTTCAGTCAGCAAGCCTTTAGTTAGATGCCAGTGCCTCAGAGGCAACCCCCCGACCCCCCCAAACCAAGGATACTATCCACTCGATTCAGGCGCTGGTCGGTCACCCGCTATTCGAAAGACATCCCAGTGCACGGGTCAGACCTCGTAACAATTGCCGGGGTTTACTGCTGTTAGTAGTACAGGCATTGCCGGTGCATGCGGACGGCCTCATGTAACGCTTGGTTGGTTGGTTGGTTGGTTGTGTGCACGTGTGTGCGTCTGTGTGAGTGTGTGCGTGCGTTTTGCGGGAAGTTGTTGAGCGCTGTGTGTTGCCAAGCAGCGAGATTGCATACGCGATGCGCACCTGCACACGCATGTGTGTGAGGTTTCAGGGGAGGAGATGAATTTTACAGTGGTTGGGGGTTCTTAGGGTTGGGCAGGATTTCGGGTGTACGGGTTTATTAGCTTGCCAGATCGAATGCGGGAAGTTGTTGGGCGCAGTGTTTGCCGAGCGGATCGCATACGCGACCTCGCTGCGCACCTGCACGCGCTCGCGTGGGGGTAACGGGGGTGAGGTGAGCCTAGGGGGGATTCATTGGGGGTCGGTGGTTCTTAGGGTGGAGGGTTGCAGGGCTTAGGTGCTTGCCAGATCGAATGTGAGAAGTTGTTGAGCGCCGTGTTTGCCGAGCAGCGAGGTCGCACACGCGGTGCGCACCTGCAAACGCACGGGGTATCGGGGGTGATGATGGATTTTGCAGTCGTGTGTGACGCACCTACAAGCAGTGTATTCGACCTTGCTCGGCGCATAGCGCCCAAGCACTACAGACTGACTGCTGGTGGTGGCGGGGCTAGTGGGGGGTGAATTGAGGGACAGTGGTTGGCTGCTCTTAGGGTTAGGGCAGGGTTTGGGGTGTCAGGGTTTAGGTGCTTGCCAGATCGGATGCGGGAAGTTGTTGGGCGCCGTGATTGTTGAGCAGCGAAATTGCATACGCACACACGCACACACGCACACCCACACGGGTCTAATACGGCATCAGACGCGTCCAACGGACTGTAAAATCGGCCTCACGCACCAAATACGCGACCGCGATGGCATTCCCATGCCCAATGAGCGGCCGCACACACGCACACACACATGCACACACACATGCACACATGCACACACACACACGCACACACACGCACACACACGCACGCACACACACACACACACACACACACACACCGAATAAGCGACCGCGATGGCATTCCCGTGCCCGATCAGCGGCCGCATTGCAGCGGGGCTGAGGTTCTGTAGCACGTCCGCTTGGAGGTCCTCTCCAAAGACCATGTAGGCAGCGCCGGAGAATGCTGCACGCGAATGTGTGTGTGGGGAGGATGAAGGCTTGCGGCTTATGTTATTTTTTGGGGGGGGGGGGAGGGGGGGGGGCAGGAAGTCGGGGCGGAGAGTGCTACGAGCAGGGGGGGGGGGGGGCAGGGAAGACCAGAGCAACACGATGTAGGCGGCGCCAGAGTATGCTGCGCAAACGTGTGAGGAGGGGGGGGGGGTGAGGGAGTCGGCGCAGCTGTTTGATGGAGGGAGAGGGGGGGGGGGGGGGCGTCGGGGGGGCTGAGGTTCTGGAGCACGTCTGCTTTGAGGTCCTCTCCAAAGACCATGTAAGCGGCGCTGGAGAATGCTGCGCGCGAACGCGGGGGTGGGGTGGGGTGGCGGGTGGTGGTTAAGGTTTGTGGCCCCTGGGTTTTAGGGTTTTAGGGAGGCATGGAGGGGGGCAGGATGTCCGTGGCGGGGAGTGCTACGAGCATGTCTGCTTGTAGGTCCTTACACCATGCCGGCGGCGCCGGAGAATGCTGCGCACCCGTTTCAGGGGGGGTCGGGTGAGGGAGTCGGCGCAGCAGTTTGATGAAGGGAGGGGAGGGGAGGGCGTCGGAGGGGCTCAGGTTCTGGAGCACGTCCGCTTGAGGGTCCTCTCCAAAGACCAGGTAGGCGGCGCCGGAGAATGCTGCGCAGTGCGCACACATTTTAGGGGGGTGGGGGGGTCCCCGCCGGAGAATGCTGCGCACCCGTTTCAGGGGGGGTCGGGTGAGGGAGTCGGCGCAGCCGTTTGATGGAGGGAGGGGGGGGGGGCGTCGGGGGGGCTCAGGTTCTGGAGCACGTCCGCTTGGAGGTCCTCTTCAAAGACCAGGTAGGCGGCGCCGGAGAATGCTGCGTTTGTTTTGAGGGGGGTGGGGGGGGGGGGCAGAGGTTTGGAGGGTAAGGGGTTAAAGGACTGAATGTGCGTCACACACGACTGGAAACTCCATCGCCATCATTCATGATTGAGCATGATGATCAAGCCATCATCACGCATGATCACCAAGCCCCACCGATGTAGAAGACAGTGACGATGGAGAGCGCCGTTCCAGCGATGGAGATAAGGGCTTGACGTTTTAGGGCTTATAGGGTCAACCCTTTCCCAACTGATATGGTGTATTCAAGGGTGCATATTAACATTCATGGCGGGTACCTATTTATAAGCATTCATTGGGTGTTCACAGGTAAATCAACCTTCCCCGCTGTTAGGCCTCTCACCGATGTAGAAGAACCTCGCACGCTGTTAGGCCTCTCACCGATGCGGAAGAACGTGACGATGGAGAGCGCCGTGCCGGCGATCGAGTCAAGCCCGCGCGGGGTCTAGGCTGTGGTACAAGGACTAGAAGGTAGTCTTAGCCTTAGAAGGTAGTCTAAGTCGATGCTACTGCTACTGTTACTGGCCCCACCAATGTAGAAGAATGTGACGATGGAGAGCGCCGTGCCGGTGATCGAGTCGAGCCCGCGCGGGGTCAAGGCGGTGGTACTAGGACTAGAAGGTAGTCTAGGCCGATGCAACTGTTACTGATAGTGGCCTCACCGATGTAGAAGAACGTGACGAGGGAGAGCGCCGTGCCGGTGATCGAGTCGAGCCCGCGCGGGCTGAACGCCGGCTCCATCATGCCCGCGAGCGGCATCACGTTCAGGTGGCACCCGTCTGCTGTGAGGACGACGGCCAGCAGGCTGAGGGCGGCAAGCACCGGGCTGCCTGCGTGTGTGTGCGTGTGTGCGTGTACGTGTGTGTGGGGGGGAGGGGGGGCGACGGCAAGCAGGCTGAGGGCGGCAAGCAGCGGGCTGCCTGCGTGTGTGTGTGTGTGGGGGGGGGGGGCAGGGGGGGGGGCGACGGCCAGCAGGCTGAGGGCGGCAAGCACCGGGTTGCCTGCGTGCGTGTGTGTGGGGTGGTGGTGGTGACTGAAAGGAGGCTGAAGACAGCCAGCACCTGCCTGCCTGCCTGTGTGTGTGTGTGTGTGTGTGCGTTGAGGTGGCATCCGTCTACTGTGAGGACGACGGCCAGCAGGTTGAGGGCGACAAGCACCGGGCTGCCTGCGTGTGCGTGTGTGTGTGTGTGTGTGTGTGCGTGTGTGCACGCGTGTGTGCATATGTGTGTGTGTGTGTGTAGTCGATCTTACAGTCCGAAGGGCGCTTTCATGGCGCACCGGACCCTAGGAAAGAGGTCGGCAGCTGTCAAAATTAGACCCCTAGCATGCCGCCTGCCATCATGATTGCTGTGTGTGTGTGTGTGTGTGTGTGTCACTGAAAGCAGCCTGAGGACAGCCAGCACTGGGCTGCCTGCACAAACTTGTGTGTGTATGTGCGTGCGTGTGTGTGTGTGAATACGTGTGCGTGTGAGTGTGCGCGTGTGTGTGTGCATGTGTGTGTGTGTGCGTGTGAGTGTGTGTGCACGTGTGAGTGCATGCACAGTCATGCATGTCTGTGAACAAGCATGTGCAAGCGAGAACACATAGTGCTGCGCCTGATTATACACACACACACACACACACACACAAAACGTGTCCACGCACACACATGTGCACACACAAACACACGCACTAATGAACAACTCCGCGAGCCCGTCCAGATCGGGCCGCGCCTGACTACACACACACACACACACACACACACACACACACACCACGCACAGGACCCAAGCGTGCCACAGGACCTCGCACACACACGCACGCACACACACACGTATGCGCATGCACTCACACACGCACCAGTGGACATCTCTGCGAGCCCGTCCAGATCAAGCCATGCCTGATTACACACACACACACATGCGCACACAACCACACGTACCAGTGGACATCTCCGCAAGCCCGTCAAGGTCGGGCCATGCCGGCAGCGCGTGTGCAGCGCCGCTCGAGACAGCAGCGACCAGCAGCCACGTCTGCGTGTGTGTGTGTGTGTGTGAGGTTCTGTGGCACACTTGGGTCCTGTGTGTGTGTGTGTGTGTGTGCGTGTGTGTGTGCGGCGCCGCTCGCGACAGCGGTGGCCAGCAGCCACGTCTGAGTGTGTGTGTGTGTGTGTGAGATCCTGTGGCGCGCTTGGGGCCTGTGCGTGGTGTGTGTGTGTGTGTGTGTGCGTGCGTGCGTGTGTGCAGCGCCGCTCGCGACAGCAGCGGCCAGCAGCCACGCCTGCGTGTGTGTGTGTGTGGATGTGTGGATGTGTGTGATTGTGCGTGTGTGTGTGCAGTGCCGCTCGATACAGCGGCAACCAGCAGCCACGTCTGCGTGTGTGTGTGTGTGTGTTAGTGTGTGTGTGCGAAGTCCTGTGGCACGCTTGAGTCCTGTGCGTGGTGTGTGTGTGTGTGTGTGTGTGTGTGTGCGGCGCCGCTCGCGACAGCAGCGGCCAGCAGCCACGTCTGGGTGTGGGCGTGGATGTGTGTGTGGATGTGTGATTGTGCTTGTGTGGAT